>CM066033.1:1099377543-1099687372 GCA_033557465.1 Ichthyophis bannanicus | reverse complement strand
TGACTAAAATCGCCCGCATGGGATATGTCGTATTATCAAACGGGAGGCAAGGGGCGGAGGTTTCTTTGAACCGGCGGGAAAAAACTGTCAAATCTGATAAAAATAATTGAATAAGTGGATTCTGTTATGTCAGTCTTGATTTACCTAAAAACATACAAATGTAAATGGAAAAAAAACATGGTATAACCGGACTAAAAAAATGGAACCGGTTAAGACAAAGAAAAAAAAATAATGGTATCTGCAAAAAATATATTTGAGAATCACATATTTCAAGGGAAATAAAAAAATTTGTGATCAAAATAAAAATATATAAAACTGGCACTAAAAAGATATATATAAAAAAAATAAGAAATGGTTTAAAAAGATGGGGGGGGCGGAGCCCGATCGTACAGCGGGATGGTCGCATTAAAAAACGGGGCCTTTTTTGGGAGGCTCCCGAGAGGCCTACTCAGAATCCTGAATTAACACCGGACAAACTTGAATTTCGGCTCCGATCTTGCCGGGTGGGCGCATTGGTGAAGATGGGCGGGGGACCAAAACCTACGCGCCGGGAATTTGGCTCTCCAGCGGCTTTCTCACGGTTAAAACGCTCCAAAACTGAACCCCCGTCTCCGCAGAAGGGGCTGGCTTCGCTGGAGGGCCCCGAAATGCAGCAGGAAATCCTCGCAGAAATTAGAGGGGTTAAGGACCCGTGCAGTCAAACGGTGAGCACTTCGAGCGCTGAGGGAAGTCTTGGTGTACTGCAAGGCAGGCTAGAGGGGCTCTCTTCGCCGTCAGGACAAAATGGATAGTATATTATACTCCCATGTGATCAGGCTGTCCAAACTCGAAAAATTTAAAAGTCAGGTGCGGGCCTTGCAGAAAGAAGTGTAAGATGGCAATAATAGAGGCGCCGCAACAACCTACGACTCGTGGGCATACCGGAGGGAGCGGAATTGGGAGACATGAAGGAGTTTTTAAGTAAAATCCTCCCTTCCCCTGCTCCAAATCACCTTTACCAAAGAATTGGAGATCGATCGCGCTCATCGTGTACCCACAAACATAACGCTCAACAGGAAGACCCCGCGGCCTATCAATTTTCGACTTTTGAGATATCAACATGTGGAACAAATTCTCAGTGCCTCCCGGGCAAAGGGCCATATGGAGTTTGAGAGCCACAAGGTCTCCTTCTATCCTGACTTGGCTAAACCCACGGTCGACCGCCGAAAGCGCTTTCTGGAATTTCGGCCGAGGCTTCAACAACTACAAGCACGCTATGGCTTGATGTACCCGGCCAAGCTCCGAGTCACGCTTCACAATCAGACAAGAACATTTGAGGACCCTGATCTACTAGCGGAGTTTGGACTCTAAAGAAGCGACTTGATGCGCTGACTTCCAGAATATTCCTGCCAGTACTCTCATATCCGCTGTGCCTGCCATATTGGATTTACGGCGGCTCAGCGAAGAGTCTGTCGAGGGCGGTTTTGTTGCAGTATTTTGAAGAGATCTGGGACCCGACTCCATCTACCCATAGTAGCCTCGACGAGTATCAGAGACAGTTTTAATTATGGACTCTGTTGTATTTTTCTTTTATTATGTCTCTATCTTACTCTCTAGGGCCTCCTCCCGCAGACATCTGGATCGCCATATTCATTGGGGGTTTGCTTCTTCTCTATGTTACTTCGGTACATACTTTTCAATATGGGTGTATTGGACAGCATACTTTGAGATTATTTCAATATTTTAAAGAATATGATTATTTTGTAAGTATTCAAGCTAAATTACCTAAAATGTCTATTATCGACTGCTGGCACCATGTAAGATTTTCTCATTGGACCGTACAAGGAATCAATAATCCGATAAAACGGAGGAAACCCCTAAGCTATCTAAGTCATGAGGCTGCGGACCTGATTTTCCTCCAAGAAACACATTTCAATTCGAAGGAAACTTTCAACTTCAATATTAAACCTTACATGGTGGACCGCCTATTCCCCAGCTGTTTCTAGGAAATGTGGGGTTGCTATATTGGATAGGAAATCTCTGCATGCTACTATTGTTGCGACTTGCTTAGACACAGCGGGTAGATGGTCCAGAGTTCACCTCAAGATGGGTAACTTTAAAATTACATGTATATGCCTTTCATGCTCCTAATCTGGATTGACCCTGCCCTTTTGCTATTACTGCTCAAGGCTGCGCAGGCCTCTGCTAATTCTTCATTGATATTGGGGGGGATTTCAATTCAGTTCTTGATCCCTGATTGACAAATAGTCGCCCAGGACAAGTGGTCCCCCAAGAGTCATATCGCGCTTACCTCTATGATCAAAGATATTGTTCTAGTCGATCTACGGAGGCTACTACACCCCAATGAGCTAGACTTTACCTTCTTCTCTTCCCCTCACAAATCCCAGTCTCGCATAGAGTTCTTTCTAATATCAACACTGTTAGTTCCCCAGGTTGGACGCTGCAAAGATTCACTCCCAGCACATTTCAGATCATGCTGCTATTTCTTTTCACTACCATATTACTGCACTTCAAGGGAATGCGGGGAATGGTTCTTTGATAGAGCCCTATCAACTCAGCCAGAGTTCCGGTTTGAAATTCGAGCAGCCATGCATGATTACTTCCAGACCCTGGTACTCCAGGGGGATCAGGACACCCCAATAGCTCTTCTCTGCAAACTCGTGGAAAACCTTTTCTGATTCATACAGGGGATTTGCGTTACTAGCGAAACATTACTTTCAATTGATGCAGCTTACATGCTGCCTCAAAAAGTGCTCCAATCATGCCGCCCTCTGTCCCTACTAAGGATGGGCTATTAGAACTAATTCACTCTATTAGTAGTTACACATGGGGTAGCCTCTAACTTTTATAAACTATTATGTCAGGGTACAGATACTGCCACTTTGTAGAGTCCAACAAGCCTGGGATCGCTAACCGCAAACCACTTTAACCCCTGTGCATTGGAGCGTTTTCTGGAGCAAAATAATGCGGGTTTCCCGATCTGCTTTAGCTACCCAAACTCAACTATCGTCTGTTTTGCGCACATAGATGTTCTTATATTCCAGGGAAAATTGCCAAAGGAACACACTGCCAGGGGCCAGTGTAGGTCTTGCCATTACTGATGTGGGAACCCTCGTCCATGTTCTTTGGTGAATGTCCTTAACTACAGGTTTACTGGGGGCGGGTCTGGGGTCGTATTTCATTTGTCTTGCACCTTCACGAGCCTCTTTCTTGGACGACTGTGGGACTCCTCTCAGTGGCGGGGGGTTCCCCTCTCTTCCTAAGAAGGGTCGCTTGCTCCTGATTTCAAGCTGGGTATAGCCATATGTTTTGATTACGGGGACTTGGAGGGATAGCTCTCGACTTGCTGTCAATGAATAGTGGAACCTTGTCTGCTTATATAGTAAATATGAGCAGATATCTCGGAGAGCTATTTTCCATACCCAATTTCATTCTTGCTTGTCTAAATGGCAGATGCTCAATGATCATGTACAATCTGCTTATTGCTTCGACATGTCTGTTTAAATGTACACTCATCATGTTTCAGATCGCTGTAAGGTTTTTGTAACATAATAATGTTTCAGATCTCTGTAAGGTTTTGTAAACCACAATAATGTCAGTACACGCCCGTTTCGAGAATGTTTTAGTTTTCTAGAGAAAGAAGCAGGGGGGAGGGGGGTTGTGGGGGTTTACTTTGGTGTATGTATCACATTCCATGTATGTATTTGTCTCTTAGTTGTATGTCTTCCTTTCCTTTGTTGTTGCAAAACGAAAATAAAGCATTAAAAAAAAAGAAATGGTTAAAAGATGAAAATGAGAATGTACTGTTGTTGTTGCTGTTAAGTGCCGTCGAGTCGGAGTCGACTCATGGCAACCCTCTGGATAGCTATCCTAAATTGTGTTCGGTCTTTAGTCAGGCGGCTCAATGTTGACAGACTGGTACCTCTAGCTGCTGTTATTGTATCGATCCATCTCATTACTGGCCTTCCTCTTTTGCGTTGACCTTCTATCTTGCCAAGCATAATGTCTTTCTCTAATGATCTCTCTCTTCGCATGATGTGTCCAAAAGTATGAAAGTCGAAGTCTTGTCATCTGAGCTTCTAAAGAAAGCTTAGGTTTGATCTCCTCTAGTGCACGTGTAGAATTGAGACTTATAAACCTTTTCAAAGATAGTGGTGGCAATCAACCTTGGCAGACATGGACACATGCATGGTGGCTTGGACATGCCAGCAGTGCACACATGGCACAGTGCACCGCATAGGTGGCACAGCAGAACATATCTCTGACGAATGGTGGCAATACACACCTTCCCCCCCCCCGTGACATGGGATGGGGACAGGGGACGGCATGCTAATGGGTCAACAAGCCATGGCAAGGCATATGTGACCCGGGTGACCACATGGGGGACAGGGTAACCATGGATGTGCAGACATAAACACTGCACACGTTGCACAAAGTAAATATGCCTTTATTGTGGCAGACATGGTGGACACGGTTCCCCACACTCACAACCTGCGTGCCTGCCCACAGCCGCACCAACCACGGCCCCTCCCACCCCTTGGCACTGGTGCTGCTGCCACTGCTGCTGACTGCTGCCCCCGACCAGCCATGGCCTCGAGTGCATCAGCCACCCGGCCGATCCCGGGCACAATTGCCTCGGCTGTCCCACGCAGCCGGCAGATCTCGTCAAGTAGGCCCTGCACGTCTTCGCAGAGACCGAGCATCACCTGAGTGTGGACCTGCCTCTCCTCACATTGTCCACGTAGCTCTGCACGTTGTCCATGTTAGCTCCTCACATATGGGCCAGCAGCACCTGGCGAGTGCCTATGGGTGAGACACGGTGTGACTTGTGAGACATCTATTACACCCCCCACCATGACGCATGCAACAGGTGTCCTGGAGGATTACATAGGGGGACCGCTACATATGGTGGGGAATCCGCATATGTTGGTAGCACCACCGGGCCGGCCCATCCATTGAGCAAGGAATGTTTTGTTTGCACAGGGCCCCGCATTTCAGGGGGCCCCACCCAAACAACATTCTGCCCTTCAGCCCAGGGAAAACTAATAAAAAACAAACAAACCAGCTGCTGCCGCTGCCGCCATGGCAGCAGCAGA
The DNA here is from genome assembly GCA_033557465.1 of Ichthyophis bannanicus. Lineage (NCBI taxonomy): Eukaryota > Metazoa > Chordata > Amphibia > Gymnophiona > Ichthyophiidae > Ichthyophis > Ichthyophis bannanicus. Next base: position 1,099,682,276 of record CM066033.1, on the reverse strand, counting down.
ATCAGTGTCCCATGGGGCCCCTCTGCCTGCCCGGCAGAGCCCCCTGAATCACTCCCCTTGGCACGGGCATTCAGAGCCACAGAGAGAGTGTTTCTCTCTTGCGGCTCTGTTAAGCCCGCTGGCGCTGATGGAAAACAGGCATTTCCTGTTTCCCATCAGCCCCGACGGGCTTAACAGAGCCGCAAAAGAGAAACTCTCCCTTCACGGCTCTGAAAGCTGGTGCTGAGGGGAGTGAATCAGGGGGACTCTGCCAGGCCAGGACACATGATTCTGCCGCTGCCACAGTGGCAGCGGCAGCAGCCGTTATGTTTGTTTTCTTTTTAATTTCCCCTGGGTTGATGGGGGGAGGGGGTGTTAGGACTGGTAATGGGCAATGGCTGATAGGGGGTTGGGCGTGGTAATGGGCTATGGGGGGGCTAAGACTGCAAATGGGGTGATGGGGGTTAGGATAGGGGTGGGCTGATGGGGTGCTTAGGACTGGTAATGGGCTATGGGGGTGGCTTAGGACTGCTAATGGGCTACGGGGGGGGGCTAGGCAGGTAATGGGCTGGGGAGTTGTTAGGACTGGAAATGGGCTGAGTGGAAGGGGGGGCTGAACTGCAAATAGCTGATGGGGACAGGGGCTTGGAATGGAAATAGCTGGTGGGGACAGGGGCTTAGAATGGAAGTGGGCTGAGAGGAAGGGGGGCATGAACTGCAAATAGCTGATGGGGAGGGGGCTTGGAATGGAAATTGGCTGTGAGGGGAGGAGGGGAGCTACAAACTGGAAATGGGCTGAGTGGGGGGGGGAGCTGGGACAGGAAATGGGCTGATCGCGGGGCTAGAATAGGACTGGACATGTGCTGTTGGGAGGTGCTAAGATTGGACATGGGTTGGGTGGTGGGGGCTTGGAATGAGATGGACTCATGGAGGGGCTAGAACTGGAGGTAGGGCTCTTGGGGGGCTTGGAATGGAAATGGGCTGAGTGCAGGGGAGCTAAGATTTGACATGGGCTGATGGTGGGGCTAGGAAAAGACTAAAAATGGGCTGATTGGGAGCTGGGATTGGAAATGAGCTGATGGAGGGACTCAGATAGGACTGGAAATGGATGTGGGCGCTAGGACTGGAAATGGGCTAATGGTGGGGCTAGGATAGGACTGGACATGGGCTGATGGGTGACTAGGACTGGACATGGGCTGATGCAGGGACTAGAAGGGAGCGGATGCTGGGTGGGGCTGGAACTAGAAGGCAGCCGATGTTGGTGGAGGTTTAGAATGGGATGGGGCTGGGAGAGTGAAATAGAGAGGGGAAAAATACTTTGTGTGGGATGGAAGATAAATCTATAATTGGCCGGGTATTGAGAGAGTAAGTGGGAATTGAGGATGGAGGGGTAAAATTTGAGTGGCTGAAAAAGGAATGAGGAAAGAGCAAAGGGAGAAAGATTAGTATGTTAAAGCAGATGTAGAGAGAGAATTGAAAAGAACTAGAGGAGAGACGAAAGGACACATGGCAGCAGACGCTGGAGAGCTAGCAGAAGACACGAAGAAACCAGAAGAAGGTGGCTGGAGCAATTGCAACTGAAACAAACATGCACAAAAGGTAGAAAACATATCTCTTTACCTTGAATCTATTAACTGGAATATGTCAGCTCTGGGAAATGTGCACCATTAATGTCTGCGCTTTATTTAGTACAAGAGGAAATTAATTTATAGTTTTATTTCTACAGTGTTGTTGTACATTCCAAGTTTGGCTTTTGGGGTTCCCAGTATAATTATTGTCTTCCTGTTTCTAAATTGTGATCCCTTGTCTGGTGATGGTCTATGTTCTGCATATGTAACTGAGCTGAGGTATTCTGTTTATGAAAATCTTATTTGACATTGCCACATGTTCTCTTTCCCTAGTAGGTCATGTATTGTTATTCTCTGAAATGTATTTGTTTAATATTTGCAGTGTTGCCTTTTGATAGGTAGAGTATGGTGCTGTTAGGATATGGCGGGTTTGCTATGGGTTCTAACTAGGCAGTGTTTGTAGTGGTTCCTTATGTGCCTGGCGGTTGGCACTGGATTATAGTAATGTAGAAATATTTTAGTCTTTCTTTATCCATGCACTCATTAAGAGGCATGTTTACTAAACGTTAGTGTATGGTAACATTATGCAAATATATATGCAAATGAGGCCCCGCACTGAGTCTCCGCACATGGCCCCGCACCCCCCTTGGGCCGCCCTTGGTAGCACAGGTGGGGCCATATCTGAGGTATGGGAAAATAGGACGTCCATGCACCATAGCTGTGTCACCTGTACACCGAGTGTATCTGTCATGTCTGTCAGGACCCAGTTGAGGTGAAGGGTGCCGGCCCATATATGACCCATGGAGAACAGGGACTTGTTGCTGTGGGCCAGGCCTACTGTTGTGGCACGGGGACACGTTATCTGCCAGGGTGGGTCGTGTTACTCCACAGACCTGCTGTGGCATGCACCCCTATCCCCAGGTGCCATCTGGACCATGCTTCGGAACACCTCCTGTCCCATCCTCAGCGCCTACCCCTGCGTGTTGCTCCATGACCTGCTATGCATCTGTGCACATCAGCCACACCCACCCCTACGCAGATGACAAGTTGTTTCCCCAATGTGCTTCAACACACCTCCCAGACATGACCATGGGGGCACATGGGTGCGGGTGTGGTCCCTCACTGCTGTGTCTGGGAGGTGGGGTGCCACAGAACCACATGCAACCATCTGGGCAGTCACCCATCTTCAGCATCAGCACGTGGCGAGGCAATATGGCCACACAGCTCCTGCAGTACCTCCCCCATGGCGGTGAGTGCTGTCCCTGATGGCCACCGGGCTGACAGTATGGGCTCCGGCCCCACCGTCTTTGCCCCCTTCCCAGCCACTGTGCTGCTGCTGCTGCTCCCCGATGGGGGAGTGTATGACCGCTGCCTCCTCCACCTCATGCGCCACATCACCTCCTGGGGCCTCCAGATTGGCACTGGCAGTAAACCTCGGAGACTGACATATCGGCCATGTCTCCTGCTGCTGTTTCTGCACCGTCATTCGTTTCCTCGGCCTCCTTGGCCTGGATGTTGCCCTGGGAGGGGGGGAACATGGTACACAGTATAAATTTGGTAATCCTGCACACATATGTATAGGTCTATGTTACATCGTTACTACAGCAATGTCTGTACCGCCTGTAACCAATGTCAATGCGATTACAATGTGGTCCACACATGACTGTCAATGGGATGTACCAGGCAGGGAGGGGAGCACCACATGTCGGCACAGGTGGGGGATGCGCCACATTGTAAGGTATGTTTGTGGAGATGGGTGGTGGCGAGTGATGAGCTTACTGTGAGCAGTGATAAGTGTGCCATGGGAGGGGGTCCTGGGGACGGGGCACAGAGCTACATGCATCAGGGGGGTTGTGTGAGATCCTGCATCATGGACTGGAGCTGATCATAGTGTGTGTGAGTGACATTTGTGCAATGGGGGTGTATGACTATACGGGTAGGTGCTGGTGCAGGTGTGCCTGTAGGCCTGACGGGTGTGGGGACTGCCTCATTGCCCACTGCTGTGGGGTGTGAATGGAAATATATCTGGCAGTGTGCGGTTGGGGGGGGTGACGGATGTGGGGCAATGGGTGCAGGAGGTACATGGGGATGTGTTCCCTCCCTTTACGGGTGCTGTTGGTGGCCATGGTAGTGGGTCAGATACGTTGTCCAGTGTTTGCTGTACCTACCCCTCTGATATGGCTGTCCAGGGGGCCATCATACCAGGTATGAGTGCAGTGTGACATGGGTGTCTGTTTGGCAGTACTCTACGCACTGTCATGTGTCTGCAGATACGTGTGTGGAGGTGTACAACCCATGCATCCTTTATTGGTGGTCCCAGCATGTCCATGTGTTCAGGCCGGAACGTCCATCTGGCAGGAATGTTCTCTGCACAGGGCACTGTGTTTCATGTGTCCACGCACAGACAATATCCATATCTGCTTATTCACAGGGCGGCCAGCCTCACAGGGGTCCAGGGATGGCCCAGCTCCCTCTAACAGCTGCAGCTGTGGGGGGTGTCATCACCTGTCCCTATGGAAGCTCTGGGGGGGGGGGGAGCAGGACCCTCGGGGAGGGTAGGGGGGGGGTTGCGTTGCATGAGGTCGCAGTGGGGGAGGGGGCTCTGGGACTGGGTATGTGCCACTGTGGTGACTGTATGGGAGCTGGCCCTGGGTGGTGTTGGTATTGGTGGGTACCCGAATTTGGGGGAGGGTTCATCTGGGATGGTGATGGGGGGTTGACATGGTGTGTGGAGAGGGGGTCCACTGTGTGCGGGGGGTGGTATCTCAACATTATGCCAGGTACTGGGGGTTTTGGGGTGGTCTGCGGATGGCGGGGTATACTATGACTGGCTGACCGGGGAAGTACGTATGCTGGTGGTGATGGCGTGGGGTGAAAGGGTCACATGTTGAACATCAGTTGATGTGTTGTAATAGTACATGGGAAAAGACATTGTAACATTGAGGGAGGAGTGGCCTAGTGATTGGGGAAAGTTAACTCAGGCCAGAAGGTTGGGGGTTCAAATCCCACTAGAGGACAGCAACCTCGGACCGAAAGGACTGGGGTTTCTAGTCCCACAGGTGCTCCTTGTGGCCTTGGGCAAGCCACTTAACTCTCCATTGCCCATGTTCCCTGTAAAATAGTTATCTCTAAGTTATAATGCCCTGTTCAATGTAATTTCAGTTTGTTCAATGTAAACCACCTTGATATCATGAAAGGCAGTATATAAGAAATGAGAAAATAAAACATGACATATCCCTTACTGGGGCAGACAGCTGCCAGTCAGGACTGGTATCGTGTTCACAACAGTTATCAGTCTATGTCCTCTGTACCTAGTGGTTTTCCCAGATGACACAGGTTCCACACTGCCTATATTGGGTCAGACATTGCTATATTATGTCCCTTCCTGTGAATGGTTTAGGGACCCACCCCCAGGTATCTGTCCAGACCTTTCTGCATTCCCATTAGGCAACTGTTGCTGCATCCGTGGCCTCCTGAGGCTCTGTTGCCCCACACTGGTGGGCCACAGCCTCATGGACCTCCTCCCACACTGCGGTATGTGTGCTTAGTAGTGTTCCGGAGCCCATACAGGACCTCATAGTTCTCCAGCACACTGGCCAGCAGGATGTCATTCTCCTGATGGCTGAATCTATGGGCCCTTTTCCTCTCCTCTGCGGGCACCTGCTTCCACCTTCGCTTGGCACCTGGTGGCTGCTCCAGCACCCGATGACCCTGCCACCTCCACCTCGGGCTCACGCATGCCACCTGCCTCTGAGGACTGCTGGCCAGGTGGTCTCCCCACCCTCCCTTCCTGTTGTCTCCTCTCACTGCATCTCCCTGCTCTCACTCTCGTTTCCTGCCTGTCACTCATCTCTCATCCTCCTACACCTACCTCGCCTACACTACACCATCAGCCTTAAGCGCATGCGCTGGACTATTTATGCATTCGCAGGCACATCCTTGCGTGCATTGCACATGCGCACTCTGTGGTGCTAAGCGTGTTGTGCATGCACTCATGGTGTGCACGCGCACCATGAGTACATGTGCATCGCGTGTAGCACTGTACAGTGCACATGTACTCATGGTGCGCGCATGTAGCGCATGTGCTGCTCATGTTCCTGGGTGTGCAGCGTGCATGCGCAATGCGCGGTTTGTCATATGGTGGCGCACGGCACATATGAACGTGGCATGTGCATGCGCAACACATGCAGGAGCACGCACACCACCACGTTCGCACATGCCGTGCACCACCATATGACGAACCGCGTGTTGCACATGCATGTTGCATGCACATAGGGCCATGCAGACACCTCAAACGCATGTGCATTGTGCGCTATGCGTACGTTGCCCGTGATACACACACTGGACGTGGAACCCTTTATACAGGTGTGTTGTATTTGTTCGATTCTTTGACACACCCCACACCATATTAAGCTTCTGTCTCTGCTCTATCTGCTGTCCATGATGGCCCACATTGTCGTTGGTGTTTGTGTGATCCAGGTGTTGGAGGGTGAGATGTAGCTGCGATTGCCTGAGGAGGGAGATGGTGTCCATGGGGCTGTGGCACAAGGCATGGGTGCAGTCCAGCTGCAACACAGACCTGCAGCTATAGAGGATCCACAGGCTGGGGCTGTGTCGGCATGGCACAGGAGGCAGGTCAAGGCGCGCCCTCGCCAGCCTCACCTCTACAGACCCAGGGACCGGCTTCAGGACATGCGTGAGGACCAGGTCATCTCCCTCTACTGTCTGAACACAGGAGCTATCAGGCAAATCTTTGAGGATCTAAGACCTGATCTCGAGCCCCTGACTGGCCGGTCACATGCCATACCGGGTTTGATCAAGCTCCTGGGTGCCCTACATTTCTTTGCCTCTGGCTGTTTCCAGTCCTCGGTGGCCGCAGTGGGTGGGATGAGCTGGCCTACCTTCTCACGCTGTCTCCACCAGGTACTGCAGGCCATGGGTGAGGAATTACATTGCAATTCCTAACAATAGGCAACAGTGGGGGACCCTGAACCAGGCCTTTGAACAGGTTGCAGGGATACCACACGTGACTGCACACATGTTGCCCTGGTCCCACCCAGAGACAGGGAGGCAGTGTTCTGCAACCGCAAACACTACCATTCCCTGAATGTGCAGGTTGTATGTGATGCAAATATGCATATTCTGAATGTGGGCCCCCAGGTTTCCAGGGTACACCCATGACTCCTATATCCTGCATCACTCGGCACTATTTGAACAACTTGAGGGCTGACAATATGAGGACTGTGTCCTGCTGGGTGGGTATCACTCATCTCGGACATGCATATGGTGTTTCTCTGAGTAACCCTATGCGTACATGTCTGTCTTTGTGGTGTGTCCCTAGTTGTGTGTATGTCATCAGTGGGTGTGTGCTAAAGGGGGGGGGGGGCCGGATTTGATGCCTGATCAATTGTTCCTGCAGTACTGTGTGTTGGGTGCACATTCATCTTTGACCAATTCGGACATTCTACATTGTCTTATTTTTTCTGACACATTAAAGCACACAGGTATGCTTCATGTATATCGATAGTGTTTTGTTGTCTCTGCCATCCTGTCTGGCCTCCTCAGGTACATGTTCCTGTAACACCTGCTGTGTGTGGACAGTATCATGGCCTTCACATGCTTTCACAAGTGTGCATCTCTGCCTTTGTCCAGGGTGCATTGGCATGTGCCTGCCTGATGTGTTCACAACTATTGCTACTATCTTTCGGATACAGGTGTTTGGTCATGTGTTTGGTGTGAATACTGTCACCCACTAACGTACCCAGAGGCTAAAAAGGGCTTGGGTCGTTTGATGGGGCAGTATTTTTATGGCTAGCGCTCCTATGAAGGCATTTTGCAAAGCCTTCTGGATCCTGTAGTTTTCACCATTAGCCAAAGAAGTGTAGTTGAAGCAGAGGGTAAGGTTTAAACTCAGGCTTTATTCCCCGTCCGGGGTGGATTCATAACAGTGGAACTTAAAGCAGGTCAGACCCTTCGTCTGATAACACAATTAAAGAAAAATACTTTCAACAAAACTTAGCTTTCTTCAGCATTAAACCAGGAAACAAAAAGTAATAGAAAACAGTTCCTTTTACTCACGGAACTCTTGCACCTGTTTCTTCTCATAAACAGTTCTGGCTGCTTTTAACATAGAGATGCTATACAATCAGATAATGTGTACGTGCAGTCCATCTCATTTTCCTCTAAGGATTCTTCAAGAGGTTCAACCTGTATTTCCTCTCCATCAGAGTAAACTTCAGGCTCCCAATTGCCGTTAAAGTTATAAGGTTCTTGTCGGGGAGTTAAAACACTCTCCTCCCCCACTATACTAGTGGCCCGTGGGTAACTACCGTATTTCCTGTAGTTGGGTTCCTGAGAACTACAGAGCTCTTGGTACGTGCATAGAAAGTCAGGGTATTGCAAACCTCTCTTATTAGGGTAAATACACCTACCTTTAGGCACTGCTGTTTCCTGCTCTCTCGGATAAGCACAGCTCTGCTTTGAAGCCCATTTTCCACGGTGTTTCTCTGACTCATTCAAATGTGCTTCAGGGTAAAAGTTTTCCCCTTCCGCATTTCTGGTGTTAGATAATTTATATCTTAAAGCCTTGGCTGTTGAACTGCCTTCTCTGCTTGCCTCACAGCAACGCTCCTGGGGATATTGAGAGGCTGTGCACTGCTGTTCCCAACAGCTTCTCTGAGAGTCACCAACCTCCTGTGCTCTGGATAATCCCCTTGGCTCCGTCCTCACAGCTCCACGGACACTGCTCTCAAGCTCAGCAGTTCCTAATGCTTCTCCCGTAGTTCCAACTACAGCTCTCGTAGTTCCTACTACCTCTCTCTCCGTTCTACTTTCTCTCTCTCTACCTCCCGGTAAGTGATTTTTAAGTACGTTCAAATTGGTGTTAGCCTGGGCTCCGCCCCCATGCAGGTACTCTTCATTTTCTAATGAATTCTGTGCTCCCTTTCTGTTCGTGCGTTCCCTAGCACCACGTGGCTTTGTTTTCATCTGTTGCTCATAGCAACCTTCCCCCATGTGTGAACCTGAGCTGTCAGTTTCCCTTACATTTTGCTCACAATCCCCTACTTCCATGGGTTCTGATGGCACTACCTTAAGACAGATCCCCCCCTTAAAATATTACGGGCTGCCGGACCACTAACCGGACAGCACGTAATCATCTCTTGGGTTCTGTCTCGCTGCTTTACATAGGCCAAGCTGACTGTGGCCAATCTCTCCTTCCAAGGTTTTAGAACGTTCAAGTGGTACACCTGCTGACGTCCCCTCTCATTCTCCACCTTGTATGTCACAAGACCTACTTTCTTTATTACTGTACACGGTCCCTTCCACTGGGCCTCAAACTTGGGTCCCGGGTCCGCTACTTGGACAAGGACTTTATCCCCTATGCTCAGGTGCCTTTCTCTTGTGCTCCTGTCATAGTACCATTTTTGCTTTTCTTTGCTGGCCTGCAAATTTTCTCTTGAGGCCTTTGCAGTTCTTTCTAAGCGTTCCCTCAAGTTTTTAAGGAATTGAGGCACTCCAACTTCCTGCGAGTCTGGCTCCACCCACTGTTCATGGAGAATGTCTAAAATTCCCTAGGGGCCCTGCCAAACATAAGCTCATATGGGGACGCTTTTCATGACGTCTGTATGCGTTCTCGACATGCATAAACTACAAATGGGAGTAGGGTATCCCATTCACCCATCTCTCCCTTCTTTAAACCCCTCCGAAGCATCTGTTTCAAAGACTGATTCATCCTCTCAACAAGCCCACTTGTTTGAGGATGATAGGCTGCAGTCTTTATGTGCCTTATGCCGAAGGCTTCCCATAGCGTTGCTAAGTGTTTTGATAAGAAATTGCTCCCTTGGTCAGTCAATACCTCCCTGGGAAAACCCACTTCACAAAAGAGCTTTACCAGCTCTTGGGCTATTACTCTGGCCGATGTACTCCTTAAGGGAATAGCCCATGGGAATCTAGTTGCGTGGTCTACTACCACCAATAAATACTGAAATCCTCTGGGCGTACGGATCAGGGGTCCTACGATATCCATACCTATGCGTTCCATAGGTACTGCTATGGTGGGTGTGGATACCATCGGTACAGCTTTCGGCTTTAAAGCTGTGACCCTCTGACAAGTTGGACAAGCCTCGCAGTATTGTTTAGTCTCTTTAAAGACCCCTGGCCAATAGAATCGAACCAATATTTGGTCCAGGGTGCCTTGGACTCCCTTATGGCTGCCTATGGGGTGGTCGTGTGCCAACCTTAGTACTGTAGCTTTAAATGTCATTGGCATGACCAATTGTTTCCTTATCGCTCCAGAATACGGGTCAGTACTTATCCTATATAGGATTTCCTTTTCCAGGAAAAACCTGGGTAGGGTAGGCCGAATTTCCCTGGCCCATTCGAAAGCTCTCTTTAGAGCTGGGTCAGCCCGCTGTTCTGCGGGGAATGAGGGGAACTTACTCACCACCTCGGCAGGTACCCAAGGTAACCCTGCACCAACTTCCAACTCGGCCCTTCCCCAGGTCCTTTGACGCCTCTCTTGGCGTTTTTTGGCTTTCGCCTTCCTGCCTTCCTTAACCGGCTCGTGTATTAGTTCATCATGCGTGGGCAGAATGCCTAATCCACCCCCATCTAATTCCTTCTCTTGGGGTTCTTCCTCCCCCTCAGGCTCCCCGGGATCCTCAGATGCTATCCTTCCTTCCCCTGAGGTCCCTGCCTGCGATCGGGTAGATATTAGGCCAGTCCGGGTATTCAACCCTACCACCAGACCCTTGAGAAAGGGTGGACAGTCCCTGCCTAAAATGACATCTCTAGGCAATGTAGGGATTATGGCTACCTGTAATGTGTGTTCTCTATCTACAGCACGTATAGATAACCTCTATGAAGGATAACAGGAAAATGCTCCGTGTATGCATTTTAAGCGGATCTGGCTTTCTGCTTGCCTCGGGGCTGACCGACGGCGCCTCTTAATGGCTTCCCAGAGCTTGGACGTAATCATGCTCTGGTCAGCACCCGAGTCAAGCAGCGCCAGCGTTTCCCACCCCTTCTACCTGCACAGAAATCAGGAACCCATCTTGTGCTGGCTTTTCTCTCCCAGCCATGAGGATAGTCCGCTCCGTGCAGTCTTTTTGGAAGTGGCCCGCTCGCCCGCACACATAACATTTCCCTTTGTGTATAGAAAAAATGTCATCATTAGTATTCTTACCACATACATTAAACATTTTCCCTTTAACATATTCTCTCTATTATGATCTGCCATGCATGCTGCTTTCCTCAGACCTATTTCTGAGGTGCCCACTATCTGAGCCTCAAAATAGCGTTCAGCTAGACTGGCTGCATCATTGGTATTCTGACAATTTTGCAAGGTGAGATACTTTTTTACCTCGGTAGGTACAGCCTGGAGAAATTGCTCCAAGATAATTATATCTAACACTGATTCCATTGTCCTCTGCTCAGGGGTTAACCACTTGTAGGCCAAATTCTTTAATCTCTGCTGCAGAGCTTTAGGGGTTTCTTGGGCCCTCATCCTAGCTTCTCTAAACAGCCTACGATAATGCATGCTAGATAGGCCCAACCTATCCTTAACTGCCCTTTTTATCTCCTCGTAGTCAGTAGCAAGGATGGCAGGCATTGCTTTATACGCAGAGAGAGCTTCCCCGGTGAGAGATACAGCAAAGCGGGTAGCCCACTGCTCTCGTGGCCATTTCAATGCCCCCCCTTTTCGTTCAAAGGCATCAATAAAATCATCAATGTTGTCCTGTGGACTTAACTGTCCCAACGTAAACGCATGACTCGCATTAAGTCCTACCCCTGGAACTACGTAGGGGTTCTCAGTACCATGTCCTGGTGACTTTTCCAAAAATGCCCTCATGGTCTCCAGAAGTGGCCTCTGCTGCTCCATGATCATTTTTGCTGTTTGTTCTTGCATGTGCCGTGCTAACTCCAGTTGTTTGTCCCACTGGTGTTGCATCCAGCTCATTATGTCCTGGGACTCCATCTTCTTGCTGTGACCCTGCGGAGAAAATAAGAGAAAGAAAACCACCAAGTGCGGTACTTTTTACACTTCTTCACCCCTTTCCCGCACCACAGAAGCGCCGTCTTTCCTGCCCTTTTATCCACCTACGCTAGTGGCCTAGGTATCCGTTACCTTAGGATCTGCGTAGATTCAGGCTTTGGCAAGAAAGGTCCTCGATCAGCATCTGTCCTGTCCTGTGTGCTTGCTTCTTATGGGTCCTCCGGTACAGCAGTATTTTTTCTTCAAAAGTGTCCCTTTTTTTTTCCACAGTTAAAAAACAAAATCCTCTAGATGACGCCACTCATGTCACCCACTAACGTACCCAGAGGCTAAAAAGGGCTTGGGTCATTTGATGGGGCAGTATTTTTATGGCTAGCGCTCCTATGAAGGCATTTTGCAAAGCCTTCTGGATCCTGTAGTTTTCACCATTAGCCAAAGAAGTGTAGTTGAAGCAGAGGGTAAGGTTTAAACTCAGGCTTTATTCCCCGTCCGGGGTGGATTCATAACAGTGGAACTTAAAGCAGGTCAGACCCTTCGTCTGATAACACAATTAAAGAAAAATACTTTCAACAAAACTTAGCTTTCTTCAGCATTAAACCAGGAAACAAAAAGTAATAGAAAACAGTTCCTTTTACTCACAGAACTCTTGCACCTGTTTCTTCTCATAAACAGTTCTGGCTGCTTTTAACATAGAGATGCTATACAATCAGATAATGTGTATGTGCAGTCCATCTCATTTTCCTCTAAGGATTCTTCAAGAGGTTCAACCTGTATTTCCTCTCCATCAGAGTAAACGTCAGGCTCCCAATTGCCGTTAAAGTTATAAGGTTCTTGTCGGGGAGTTAAAACACTCTCCTCCCCCACTATACTAGTGGCCCGTGGGTAACTACCGTATTTCCTGTAGTTGGGTTCCTGAGAACTACAGAGCTCTTGGTACGTGCATAGAAAGTCAGAGTATTGCAAACCTCTCTTATTAGGGTAAATACACCTACCTTTAGGCACTGCTGTTTCCTGCTCTCTCGGATAAGCACAGCTCTGCTTTGAAGCACCTTTTCCACGGTGTTTCTCTGACTCATTCAAATGTGCTTCAGGGTAAACGTTTTCCCCTTCCGCATTTCTGGTGTTAGATAATTTATATCTTAAAGCCTTGGCTGTTGGACTGCCTTCTCTGCTTGCCTCATAGCAACGCTCCTGGGGATATTGAGAGGCTGTGCACTGCTGTTCCCAACAGCTTCTCTGAGAGTCACCAACCTCCTGTGCTCTGGATAATCCCCTTGGCTCCGTCCTCACAGCTCCACAGACACTGCTCTCAAGCTCAGCAGTTCCTAATGCTTCTCCCGTAGTTCCAACTACAGCTCTCGTAGTTCCTACTACCTCTCTCTCCGTTCTACTTTCTCTCTCTACCTCCCGGTAAGTGATTTTTAAGTACGTTCAAATTGGTGTTAGCCTGGGCTCTGCCCCCATGCAGGTGCTCTTCATTTTCTAATGAATTCTGTGCTCCCTTTCTGTTCGTGCGTTCCCTAACACCACGTGGCTTTGTTTTCATCTGTTGCTCATAGCAACCTTCCCCCATGTGTGAACCTGAGCTGTCAGTTTCCCTTACATTTTGCTCACAATCCCCTACTTCCATGGGTTCTGATGGCGCTACCTTATGACAATACAGATGATGTGTATTGCCCTCATTGCCCTTCCCTGGTGTCCTGTGTCTCACACCTCCAGATGCTGACTCATAGCTGTTGTGTGCCATCATGTGCCGTCATATGTTTATGTCAGTCTTTTATCTGTTGTTAGTTTGCACGTATATGCTTTTGTGCGTGTGTGTGGACATCAGCTCCTGATTGACCTTTCCACATTTCTTTCTGCAGGTGATGCCGGATATGGGTGTCGTGCCTGGTTGCTGACCCCTATGCATCTTCCACGGACACGTGCAGAGATGAGGTACAATGAGGCCCATGCATCCAGCCGCTCAGTCATCGAGCGCACCTCTGACATTTTGAAGAGTCGCTTCAGGTGTCTGGATAGGACCGGCGAGGCCTTACAATACCGACCCATGACTGTGGCACAGATCATTCTGGCCTGTTGCATCCTGCACAACATTGCTCTCAGGCACAATATCCCAGTCAATATTAATCCGGATCTGGAAGATGATCCTATGTGCGTCCTGTACATGCCCGTGGTGACACACGTGAGGGCATGGCAATCAGGTGACAGCTGATGAGCTCTTCTCATGTAAGTACTGCATATGTGGGGAAATGCATATGGGTATACATGTACATGCTGCCGTGTGTGTTGCACAGCTCCATCATGACATATATGGTGCACTTGTGTTTCTGACTCCCCAGAATATGCTTTTTGACCTGCCTGGTGCTGTGGTGCAGTGGCAACTGTGTGTACATCACTCAACATGCAGGAGACTGGGGTAGGTAGACATCCAGGTAACTGTTCTATGGGGACAATGCAGCATAGCACATGTCTGAGGTTATCTGTCCACTACACATATGTTGTTGTACACCTCTTTGACCTGCACCCCCATACCCCATATGTTCATGTTGGCACACATAAGCGCATGTGTTTCTGACCAGTTCATGTTTTCCAACACTGTATTTGGGACACATCCAGCTGAGCTGTGTGTGTCTACAGGTCCTAGGTATTGTGGTGGTGGGTGGCACGTACACCCTTCCCTGACATTGTGGCTTCAGCCAACATCAATGTATCATTGCATGGACTGACCATTTATCTCCACTGATCTCCAATTATGCACAGACAGACCATATGCTACTTGTGGCATACTCACCTTGTCATACTGTGTGTGTGTGTTTTTGGCATGTCTGTGTAACGATACACTGTGCAGCCATTTTGCACTATCATGTGCTGGGATGTGTCTGTACACCTGTGGAGTGGTGGTGACTGTGCTATCTCTACCTTACTGCTGTTGACTTTGTGAACATTGTGCGCATGTGTTCTGTGTTGTGGACTGACCTATCTCTTGTGTGCTGACAGAACACTGCGCTTCAGCATTTCTGTTTCACAGATGTCGCCATACTTTGGACATGTGGCAATGATGGCTGGACATGGGGACATGGCGATTCAATACATTTCAATTACATGTTCTGCCTTTACTATGATGTCTTGTGGCCTTTGCCTGCCTCAGACAGTCCCTAGCAGTCACTTGCTGCACACAAACGGTAGGTTGCGCCTTGGATCTTTTGTGACTAACATCAACCTTTACATGTTTGTCTTTTGCTGTTTGTTTCATGGTGCTTTTCTGTGGGGTCTCTGTGCACCAACTCTGATGGACATGAGGTGGACCTCTGAGCCACCTATGTGTCATGGGCATGGACATGACCATGTCCATATGATACCATCATCTGTGGTGCCATTTCCTAATGTCCCCAACATGCACGTGTTCTGTGTTGTGATCATGTAATGTCTGCATGTCTGATGTTTCATTACATACATATTGATGTTTCACTCCCTGCAATGTGCCCTGATGTTGTGTGCAGCATACCATGAAAGTGTTTCTCCTCCTTTTGACACAGGGCAGAGGACACACACAGCACATCTACTACACTGCATCTGCAGTCACCATCACCCACCTGTTGGAGGACACAGCAACACCATGCAACGATCCCTGAGAGATGGAGACATAGGATGCTTGACCTATGCGAGTGGGACACATGCCTATGATGGACATTATTGTTGGACTGGTACTTTGAGCATAACAGGGATGACCAGCACACTATTGCTGTCTTGTTCTGGCTGGGTGTCATGTTCATTGCAGGAGACACACATCACCTTTGCAATACTGTGGCACATTGAGATGTCACAATTCACTATGCATGCCAAGGGATTCATGGACAGTCTTAATGGCCATGTAGGGTTGCAGACGCCATTTGCACTGTGGACACTGTGTACTGGTCCCTAGGTGTACAGCAGGGACTGTGATAAGGAAGCTTATCATAGCTCAGGAAGGAGCTATAGAAAAGGTGAAGTTACTCTGAACAAGCAACCTGTCAGTTCTGGTAGAAATAAGAAAACAGAATTTTCCCATAAAAGACTACCAGTCCCAGAATGCACCAGGTTTCCAACAGCCATTAGAGGAGCTGAAGTGGGGAAACGTGTGTTCAATCAGGAGGGCTATGAGGTAATCCCTAAGCACTCATCTCAAAGGGCAGGGCCTGTTTCAGCACAGCTGCGCTGTGTTAGGGAGGAGCACTCATCTAAGCAGAATAAAGGTAGAGTTTATTCTACAGAGAATTATCCTCATCCTCATCCTCAGGATCATCATCATCTTCATGATCAACTTGGATATCCTCAGTTTCATCTGGAGGATTATCAGAAGCAGAAGCCAAACCGGACGGACAGAGAGGGCAAGAAACCCTTTGGAAGAAAGAAGAGAAAAGCCTTTGAGAGGTCTAGAAGAGTCTGGAGCAGTACGTATACTGGGAGGCATTCCAAGGGCCAGCATACACCATTGGACTGGGGAAAGCCAGAGGAATGGTGCTGCAGAGCTAGGAATCTCCAGACGGTACCTGTGAGGGAGACGGCTGCACGTGGAAGGGACCCTAATACCCGTGCCAGAAGGTATGTGAAGAGAGATCCAGTGTCCAGGGATCTGGATTGGAAGGCTGGACATAAGAACTGGACTACATACTGGCCAGGCTATATAGAGAGGAACTCAAACAGCAATGGAAGCTCAGGTATGAACACTGATCTATGCCCTAGCTATAACCTTGAAAGACAGCAGGGAAACAAGTATTCTCCTGAAAGTGCTCCATTGGGAGATTCATCTGTGCCAATCCATGATATTGAACCCATGCTTGTTGAAGAAGGGGGAGTGATAGCAGATGAAGAATGTGTTTACATGGACTGTTCTCTGTCTAAACTCCTTTGGTGATTTTCTGTTATAAAATACAGCAACCATCACAAAGAAATACAAACTTGTTCTTTAATCTACTCAGAAAAGCTCCTGAGTAGGATTTCTAGCCACGCAGTAGAAAGCAAGCCAGCTAAGGGGTTTCAGCTGGATAACTGCTAGCAATTGAGCCTTACCTAATTGCTTGTGAGCTCTGAGAGAATCACTTCTGAATCTATGTGGGAAGATATAAGAAGTTAACCTGAAAAGAACAGTTTTTCCTTTCTTTGTGGCTTTCGTTTGTTGTTTGATATAATGCTAAGAAAACATTAGCTAATGCCTACAGAAAAGACCAGTTTGTTGCCAACCAGGTCTTATTTCTTTTGCTTTGATTGCCTGACAAGTTCAAATGTTGTTTTCCTGATTTTGTTTTTCCAAGTTTAACACTGAAAGCAAGTAACCTGATTTATGTGCTACCAAGCATATTTGTGTTGGGAGAAATAACCCCATAAATAAATATATTATTGGCTTTACACTTGAGCACAACTAAATTATTGTGAGCAGCTGTGTCGGGTGTGAATGGACTGCATTGCCCACAATCCCTTGCAAATCATATTGACATATGCACTTGCCAAGACTGTGAACATTCTCACCCAGGCAGCCGTCTGACAAATGGCGTAGTTTTTCGGATTGCTTTTGCACAAAGGGATTTACTTGCTAAGGATTACAACTAAAGTTCAAGTTTAAAGCTGGAAGAAAAGATTTTCCCTCAACTGCACTTTGGAGGAGAAGTGGATGTTCCAGGTAGCTGTCCCAGGAGGAAAAACCCTGTGCAGAGCAGGATTCATCACTGGCATAAGGTAACAAGTACCTGGGCATGTCTAGTGGTGGATGGGAGTAAGGCACAGGGGTAATTGGAAAAAAAAAGTAGAAAAAAAACCCCACCTGTTTGGAAGGTGGTGCACTTTGTTTTTTTTTCTTTGTTTCTTGCAGGGATCAAGATGGATCCAAAGGAACTACCTCATTGGATGGCAGCCCAGTTTAGCAGGCAACAGGAGCTAGCACAGCAGGCTCAGGACACTGCTATGAAAGCCTTAATGGACCAGCAGAGGCCAGTGCTTGATCTGGTGCAAGCCCTAGTTAAGCTGCAGAACCAAAGTGGAACAGATGCAAGACCAGCAGTAAATACTGGTACACCACATGTGGACAGTGTGGGACTCAATCAAGGGATTGGGGCATTTAGTTTTGGGAAGCTAACTCCAGATGATAATGTTGATGATTTTCTAGAGTCTTTTGAAAGAGTGGCACAAGCATTAGCATGGCCAGAGACCCAGTGGGCAGTAAGGCTGGCAGCCTCATTAACTGGAGAGGAGCTTGCAGCTTATAGAGCAATGCCAGCAGCCCAGGCTTTGAATTATAAGGATGTAAAGGCTGCTATTAGAGATCGCCTAGGGTTGTCTATTTCAGAGTATAGGCGAATGTTTAGAGCTACTACATTGAGAGTGGGTGAAACACCCAGGGCTCTGAGTCAGAGAATCAGAGGTTTAGCTGTAAAATGGTTGGAGCCTGAGCAAAAGACGGTAGAAATGTTATTAGACATTATAATGCTTGAACAATTTATGTCTGCAGTCCCTAAAGATTTGCACACTTTCCTTATACAGCAAAATTGCCAAAATCTTGGAGAGGCAACCATGCTAGCAGAGAGATTCTTGGAAGCCACGCAGGCTTGCCATAGAATGGGTGGCCCTCTGAAGATTGGTGCTGAGGCAAGATGTGCTGTATCAGAAAAGAAAATAATTAAAAATGTTTCTGAAAATGAATGTACTGTATCAAACCAGATGACACAGTGGAATAGAAAGAAATGTTTCAAATGTGGAAAATGGGGACATTTAGAAAAGAGATGCCAGACACACACTAGCTTAATGGGGGTGGATTTAAAACAGCCCAAAGAAGGATTTCTTTTGATGGTTGATGTGCAAGGAATTACCACAAATGCTTTGTTAGACTCTGGGGCAGACCAGAGTATGATGTCAAAAAGGCTTTGGAAGAGGATAGAGGCCCAAGAAGGATTTGTGCCTAGAACCCCTGAAAGCCAAGTTCACATCAGATGCATTCATGGTGCTGCAACATCATATCCCACCTATAGGCTAAAGGTTAAGTGCCTGGGGGAACAAGAGGAAGTCCTGTTAGCAGTGGTGCCTAGGCTACCCTTTGATTTGGTTCTAGGAAGAGACTGGCCAAGATTTAAGCAGGGTCTAGTGGAAGGACTAGGAAAGAAGGAGGGAGAAGGTTTAATGGTAATAGCTCCCGGGCCTTTATTTGGAAGTCCTCAGACCCCAGCTAAAAAGATGGTTAAGCATCCAGAAGACCAAGCTACCCCAAAGCAGACATTCGTCCTAAAGTACCATAGGGTCACAGAGAAGGCCCAAGCTCCTAAGCAGGCAACCCCTCAAGCTGCTGGGTTTGACCTGTGCAGCATAGAAAATGTGACTGTACCTAGCCAAGGGAGAGCCCTGGTTGACACCGGTCTCCAAGTGGAAATACCTATTGGATGCTTTGGGAGAGTAGCCCCAAGGTCCGGATTAGCCCTTAAATATTTCATCGATGTGGGTGCGGGAGTAATTGATCCCGATTACAGGGGCAATATTAAAGTTCTGTTATTTAATTTTGGACAGAATGATTATCAACGTGAAGACAGGAGACAGAATTGCCCAATTGATCTGTGAGAGGCTGGGTTTTCCACCTGTGGAGGAGGTCACATCCCTGGAAAATTCTGAGCGTGGAACCAAAGGCTTTGGTTCTACTGACGTCAAAGGGGTTAAAAGCCTAGCTGCCACCTGTGCCCGAGAGAGGGAGGTGAATGAAGAGGAAGATTTGGGACCCCAGGTATCTGATTGTAAAGAAAAATCAGAGCCCCAAATAGGGGAGGACCTGACAGTGGTACAACAGGAAGAAATTAGGAAATTGCTTAAAGAATTCCCAGATGTGTTGACACCCATACCTGGGGAGACACATTTGGTTGCCCATGAAATAATAACTCCACCTGGGAAATTAGTTCGTCAAAGGCCATACCGCTTGCCTGAAGCCAAGAGACAGGAAGTAGTGGCACAAGTCCAGGAGATGTTGGACATGGGAGTAATAGAGGAGTCAAAGAGTCCCTGGAATAGCCCCATAGTCCTGGTGCCGAAGCCTGATGGATCTTTAAGATTTTGTATTGACTTCCGGCAGGTAAACGCAATATCAGTTTTTGATGCATATCTAATGCCAAGAATTGAAGAGTTGTTGGACCAGCTGGGACAGGCTCAATACTTAACCACCCTTGATATGACAAAAGGATATTGGCAAATCCCTCTAACCAGGGAGTCGAAGCCGAAGACTGCGTTCAGCACCCCCGTTGGCCTTTTCCAGTTCAAGAGGATGCCTTTCGGACTGCATGGAGCAGCGGCTACCTGCCAAAGGTTAGTGGATCAGGTACTTCGACCCCACCAAAATTATGCTTTTGCATATATGGATGATGTCATAATCCATAGTAACACCTGGGCGGAGCATCTAAAGAGGATCAGGGCAGTCTTGTGCTCCATGAAGCAAGCGGGAATCACTTTAAACCCGAAGAAGTGTGCCTTTGCAAATAGGGAGGTAAAATACCTGGGCCACCTAGTGGGAAGAGGAAAAATTAAACCTCTAATGAGTAAAGTAGATAGCATCAGGAATTTTCCTCCTCCAACAACAAAGAAACAACTAAGAAGTTTCTTAGGACTTATTGGATACTACCGCAGATTTATACCGCAATTTGCAGAGAAAAGTGCAATTTTCACGGATATGCTGCGGAAGAATTGTCCAAACCAGCTAAAGTGGACACCTGAAGCTGAAAAAGCGTTTTCAGTCCTAAAAGGAAAATTGTATACAGGACCGGTACTGAAAGGGGTGGACTTCAGGAAACCCTTTCTGGTTCAAACCGATGCATCGGATGTAGGGCTAGGAGCGGTTCTATCCCAGTGTCATGAAGGGGAGGAGCATCCTGTGATGTACCCGAGCAGGAAGTTGTCACCAGCTGAACAAAAATATTCCACAATAGAAAAAGAATGTTTAGCTATTAAGTGGTCAGTGGAGGCGTTAAGGTTTTACCTTACAGGGAGAAAGTTCCAGTTGGTCACAGACCATGCCCCACTTAAGTGGTTGCAGCAAATGAAGAACCACAATGCCAGGTTGACACGCTGGTACATGGCCTTACAGGCATTTGATTTTCAAGTTGAACATCGTGCTGGGAAGTTACACAAGAATGCGGATGCCCTTTCCCGTATTACGGACTGTAGAGAAGAAGTTTCACCAGTGACACCAGTCCGTAATAACTTAAGCAGGGGGGTATGTGATAAGGAAGCTTATCATAGCTCAGGAAGGAGCTATAGAAAAGGTGAAGTAACTCTGAACAAGCAACCTGTCAGTTCTGGTAGAAATAAGAAAACAGAATTTTCCCATAAAAGACTACCAGTCCCAGAATGCACCAGGTTTCCAACAGCCATTAGAGGAGCTGAAGTGGGGAAACGTGTGTTCAATCAGGAGGGCTATGAGGTAATCCCTAAGCACTCATCTCAAAGGGCAGGGCCTGATTCAGCACAGCTGCGCTGTGTTAGGGAGGAGCACTCATCTAAGCAGAATAAAGGTAGAGTTTATTCTACAGAGAATTATCCTCATCCTCATCCTCAGGATCATCATCATCTTCATGATCAACTTGGATATCCTCAGTTTCATCTGGAGGATTATCAGAAGCAGAAGCCAAACCGGACGGACAGAGAGGGCAAGAAACCCTTTGGAAGAAAGAAGAGAAAAGCCTTTGAGAGGTCTAGAAGAGTCTGGAGCAGTACGTATACTGGGAGGCATTCCAAGGGCCAGCATACACCATTGGACTGGGGAAAGCCAGAGGAATGGTGCTGCAGAGCTAGGAATCTCCAGACGGTACCTGTGAGAGAGATGGCTGCACGTGGAAGACACCCTAAGACCCGTGCCAGAAGGTATGTGAAGAGAGATCCAGTGTCCAGGGATCTGGATTGGAAGGCTGGACATAAGAACTGGACTACATACTGGCCAGGCTATATAGAGAGGAACTCAAACAGCAATGGAAGCTCAGGTATGAACACTGATCTATGCCCTAGCTATAACCTTGAAAGACAGCAGGGAAACAAGTATTCTCCTGAAAGTGCTCCATTGGGAGATTCATCTGTGCCAATCCATGATATTGAACCCATGCTTGTTGAAGAAGGGGGAGTGATAGCAGATGAAGAATGTGTTTACATGGACTGCTCTCTGTCTAAACTCCTTTGGTGATTTTCTGTTATAAAATACAGCAACCATCACAAAGAAATACAAACTTGTTCTTTAATTTACTCAGAAAAGCTCCTGAGTAGGATTTCTAGCGACGCAGTAGAAAACAAGCCAGCTAAGGGGTTTCAGCTGGATAACTGCTAGCAATTGAGCCTTACCTAATTGCTTGTGAGCTCTGAGAGAATCACTTCTGAATCTATGTGGGAAGATATAGGAAGTTAACCTGAAAAGAACAGTTTTTCCTTTCTTTGTGGCTTTCGTTTGTTGTTTGATATAATGCTAAGAAAACATTAGCTAATGCCTACAGAAAAGACCAGTTTGTTGCCAACCAGGTCTTATTTCTTTTGCTTTGATTGCCTGACAAGTTCAAATGTTGTTTTCCTGATTTTGTTTTTCCAAGTTTAACACTGAAAGCAAGTAACCTGATTTATGTGCTACCAAGCATATCTGTGTTGGGAGAAATAACCCCATAAATAAATATCTTATTGACTTTACACTTGAGCACAACTAAATTATTGTGAGCAGCTGTGTCGGGTGTGAATGGACTGCATTGCCCACAATCCCTTGCAAATCATATTGACATATGCACTTGCCAAGACTGTGAACATTCTCACCCAGGCAGCCGTCTGACAGGACTCACATACTCACTGTATGTTGTACATCCATCTGACATTGTGTTCGTGTGTGTGGCCCATGTGTGTGACCTGCACCACAGGATATCCTCATATGGTTGGATCAACAGGAGCATACAGCCATGCATGTGGCACAGGGGGAACATTGTATAGGTCCTCTTCTATTTGTCTGGCTACCCTACACTTGGACATGACATGCTGTTTGCCACCACACCACTTTGATGCGCGCCAACATCTTGGATTGCTGTTTGCCCTCACTAGGGGTGTTAGTGCATCTGGGGCAGCACTGTGTCATGGTTCAATGTACACCGTGCACGTGCATATGACTGAATATGTTGGGGTTGCTCTATCCTGACACAAATTGCATGTGGCGGTGTGGATTATGTGTGGGTTACTGCCCCATGTTTGACCTTTCTTTCTACCTCTATGTACATGTTATTGTGTTTGATTACTGTACAGACATGGCGCTCTACATTGATTTACAAACAAATCATTGCATGTCTGCACAGTCCTATTTATCCCCTGGCATTCTGCCACTCACAATGCACCAGTAACTTTGCAGTGTGGCAGTGTGAGTGTCCGTTTTCTTCCTTCATTTGTGCATTCCATGTACCTTGACATATGTGTGAGGATCCTGTATCCACAGCACACATTGCAGCAGACCTTCTGCATAGTGCTATCTTTGCATGTTGTGAGGTTCTGTTTTGTTTATTCTTTGGGAACATGTGCCTCTTGTACCTGTTACCATGTCTTCATTTTGCATTTTGGCAATGTTTTTGGTCCCATTCGTGCCGCTTTGATTGGTATAATAAAGCAGTCTCTGACAGCTGTTACACATATATATATATGTCTGTACACTTGCTGACATTTTGCTGTGTATGCTTTCTCAGGTTTGTGTATCCTGTATTGCCGGGCAGATATGTTTTTGTGGACAATTCATGACTGATGTGTGTTGCGTCCTCATCATTCACTGCCTACTGTCTACATGCATTGCCAAACGCCCGAGCCACTCGCCTCTAGTTTTAGAGGGGCGTGGTTATTGAAGGCACCTTCTCCTATCAGCCTTAGCAGCCTATTTCCTTGTGGTGTCTTCTGGGAAGTGTAGTACTGCTAAGATGTGTTTGTGCTTCAGGTAGAAGGTTGTAGTTAAGGCCACCGAGGTAAGGCATATAACAGAAAATTTATTTCGCACAAAAAGATTCAAAGTACCATATACAGGATTATTTCTGTAGGATTTGCTTAAGGTACAGCAGATGGTTGGCAAAGTAAACAAAAGAAACCAAAATGGCTTGTTTAAAGTCTTCTTACTTTCAGAAGCACAGCCTTTGATAGCAAGGCTGCCACCTTGCTTTAAGTCCTTGCTAATTACAGCACAAAGTCCAAACAAGCTTAATGTCCTGTGGCAGTTTGACTTCTATCAGCCTTAATTCCTTCTAGGCTGCATTTCAGGTACAACAGAACTCAAAACATTCAGACTGCCATCAAAAACTCTGAACAGGCTTGTCACATATCAAAGAAGCAAAGAAAAACTCTTCTAGCAGATAAACTGGCTTCTTGCCATTTCACAGTTCAAACCACAGGTGGATAACAAGCATGAATCACAGCTTCCTGCTTATCCTGGGATTATCAGTAAACTTCCCTTTTTAAAAACATATGGGAATTTACCACCACACGGCCTGTTTCTTATGGTTACCTTTTCAAGGAGGATAATTCTTTCAAGGCTGACTTTTCCTCAGGACTCCATGTCTAAAGCTTGGCACAGAGAGCAATCTATAAGGATAGAAACATAGAAACATAGAAATATGACGACAGAAAAAGACCACATGGCCTATCTAGTCTGTCCTTCCATAACAACTACAACAGTCCACTTTTTGCCTTTAGAGATCCTCTGTGTTGGTCCCATGCTTTCTTGAAGGATGTCTTCTTCCCCCAACTCTGACACTGGCTCTCCCAGCTGCATGGGCTCTGACTCACCCACCCGGTCAGACTGCTCAGCTGACAACCTCTCCGGTACTCTGAGAGCTTCTCCACTTCCTGGCTCCAACATCTGCTGCCAACCTGTTGCAGGGAATTCTGTTCTCTCAGCTCCTGGTAGCTCGGCTCTTCTCCATGAGTCAGCACCTTCTCTGCCTTCTCCTCCCTCTCCTCCTTTCTTCCTTCCTTTCTCCTTCCACTCCTTCTGCTCCTTCTGCCTGTCTGTATACTCTAGCATAGGCTTATACCTCCAGGGTTCTAGCCCCACCTCCTTCCTTCCCAGGTGTTGGCAATTCCCCTGCCTTCTGGTATTTGAGTAATCAGGGAACTTGTTGAAGTAAGGGTTTTGGACCTCGTGCCTGTAATCTCTCTCACTTACTCTATTAGGCACTGCGTGAAACTTGTTCCAGCTGGGGTTTTTTCTGATTCTTATGTGTGGCTGTGGCTTTCTCACCCTGCACTCCTAAAAGGGGACCCTTTACTAGGGTGAATTCTTTACATTTCTCACCTCCCCCATACTCAGGATAGATGACCTTGCCACATACCCCCCTGCTTAAGATATTACTGGCTGTCGGAGGTTGTTGGGGTTCCTCCGAACAGTCTGTAATTCAGGATAAGGCATCTGCAATTTGATGTAGCCTTCCTGCCCGATGCTCTACCCTGAAGTCAAATGCTTGCAGAGCCATGTACCACCTAGTTATCCGTGCATTGTGGTTTTTCATTTGTTGGAGCCACTTCAAGGGTGCATGGTCTGTGAGCAGTAGGAATTTCCGCCCTGTAAGA
Organism: Ichthyophis bannanicus; assembly: GCA_033557465.1. NCBI lineage: Eukaryota > Metazoa > Chordata > Amphibia > Gymnophiona > Ichthyophiidae > Ichthyophis > Ichthyophis bannanicus. Next base: position 1,099,657,172 of record CM066033.1, on the reverse strand, counting down.
TAGAATCGGAGTGCTTCTATTGCCCATTTAATGGCAAGACACTCTTTCTCAATGGTGGAGTATTTGCTCTCCGCCGGGGATAACCTTTTACTAAGGAACATTACAGGATGCTCCTCTCCTTCCTGCTTCTGCGATAAGACCACACCTAACCCTGCTTCTGAGGCATCCGTTTGTACAATGAAGGACTTTGTGAAGTCCACTCCACATAATACTGGGGCCGTGCATAGCCTTCCTTTTAACAGATTGAAGGCCCTCTCAGCTTCTGGGGTCCAACTAACGCAGTTCAGGTAATTTTTCTTCAACATATCATTGAAGATGGAACTCTTGTCTGCAAAGCGGGGCAGGAACCTCCTGTAGTAGCCGACTAAGCCTAGAAAACGTCTCAATTGCTTCTTTGTTGCTGGCCTGGGGAAATTCCTGATGCTATCGACTTTGTCGACTAAGGGCCTGACCTTTCCCCGTCCTATCATATGCCCCAGGTACTTCACCTCTCACCTGGCGAAGGTACATTTGCTCGGGTTCAGTGTGAGGCCTGCCTGCCTCATAGCCTGCAGTACAGCTTCAACCCTCTGGAGGTGTTCTTCCCAGGTGCGACTGTAGATAATGATGTCAGCCATATATGCAGCAGCATATTCCTGATGAGGGTGCATGACTTGATCTACCAGTCTCTGGCAGGTTGCTGCGGCGCCGTGGAGGCCGAAGGGCATCCTCTTAAATTGGAATAACCCAATCGGGGTGCAGAAGGCGGTCTTTGGCCGCGACTCCCTAGTCAGGGGAATCTGCCAATACCCTTTTGTCATGTCCAGGGTGGTCAAAAACTGGGCCTGTCCCAACTGATCCAGTAGCTCTTCAATCCTTGGCATTGGGTAAGTGTCAAATACTGAGACGGCATTTACTTGTCTGAAATCTATGGGTTACTTCTCATCCTTCTTTTGCTTTGCATCTTTGTGGGTTCTTTTGGCTTTTTATTATATGTCTCAGTTCTGCTACCCACTTTGACATGTAGTTCCTAACAATCCAAGACCTGGAGAAGCTGAACCAATGCAGTGGGAGTGGGGCACCATCAATCTACCACCATCAACAAGCCTTAAGCTGTCTATTCTAAGCTTTTTTTTTTCAAATTTAAATTACTGTGCTTGCTTGGAGGTTCTAGCAGCGACTGTTATACTCTTGAATGAAGGACAGCATTTCTATCAGGAGGGTTGAGCATGCAGTGATGATGGAGAAAGGGGACAACCTGATAGTTGGAAGGGTGGTGGATGCCTGACATGCCCTCCCAAAGGAGGTGATGGGAGCAAAATTAGTGATGGAATTCAAAAAGACATGGGACAGACACAGAGGATCCCTACATAGCAAGAGGAATGAATCAAAGCAAACGTAAATAACTTCATAAATAGATAGGGGTAACCTGCCTAAAAGCAAGTACAACCTTAAGCAAGGCAGAGAGGGGAAATAACAGTGACAGGTGCATCTCTACAACTCTAGCCACCTTACTGGGCAGACAGATTGACTATGCTGATCTTTATCTGCCATCATTTATTTTATTTATTTATTTATTTATTTACAGTTTCTTTTATACCGCGCTATTTGACATCAGTGCGGTTTACAATGAACAGAAACTACACGTCACAAAATTGGTCAGTGCTTACAAAGAACAGGAGAATAAGCTGGGTATACATTAAACAGGTTTCATAAACAGAGAACATAATAAACTATGTACAGAAGCAACTATGTACAAAGCAACTAAATGCAGCTAAATGTTTCTTGATGAGAGGAGAAGTAAGGTGAGATTGCAGCTCTGCGCGTTAAGGCTATGGAGTGCATGAGTTTAATGTGTTGGTCTGGGGTGTAGAGGTGGGTTGGTGTGAGGGGGTGTCTGAAACATCGTAGTGCTGCAAGAACAGGTGATGCTTCAGTGCCTTCCTAAACTGGGAGAGGTCACTGATGGTTCTGATGCTTTTTGGTAGAGCATTCCAACATGAAGGTGCAAAGTAAGAGAAGGCTCTGGATCTGGTGGCTTGAGAGCACTTCGTGATTGCCTTAGGTAGTACAAGAGAGTTGGAGGCAGTCGATCTCCTTGCTCGATTAGGGGGTGTAATTGATATCAGGTCGGTGATAGAAGATGCGGAGTTGCTATAGATCGCTTTGTGAGTCATAGTTAGGATCTTGAAAGAGATCCTGGACTGCATAGGAAGCCAATGTAGCTGTTTCAGTATTGGAGTGATGTGGGTTCTCTTAGAGGCTCCATAAAGGATTCTTGCAGCTGAGTTCATGGCCAATTGTAGGGGGTTGATCGTGCTCTTTGGTAGGCCATGTAGGATAGCATTGGCGTAGTCCAGATGGGGCATTATTAAGGCCTGAAAGACTGATCGAAAGTCATCTGGTTCTAGCAGCTGGCGCAGATGCTGAAGGGTCCGGATTTTATGATAGACAGATTTCACTACGTTGCTGATATGAGCCTTCATATTGAGATGTTGATCGAGCGTAACCCCTAGGTATCTAACTGTAGTCTTGCAGAGGAGCTCGGCGTCACGCACCTTGATGGACCTTGGTGAGGTGAATGAAGGGTTTCTGGTCACGAAGAGGACTTCTGTCTTTTTTAAATTTATCTTAAGCATTTGTGATTTTAACCAGTCAGTGACCGCGTCAAAGCACTTGATTAGTGGGGAGAGGTCAAGGAGTTCTGTTGAGAATGGCATATACATAAGGACATCATCAGCATAGACCAGGCAGTTGATGTTAAAAGAGTGGATGAGGTCACAGATAGGCTGCATATAAACGTTGAAAAGTAAGGCGGAAAGGGAGGAACCTTGTGGCACACCTTTGGTTTGCTGGAAGGGGTCGGAGGTTGAAGATCCAGAGCGAACATGTTGCCAACGGTCTCTGAGGTATGAGGAACACCAAGAGAGGGCTGATCCGTGAACTCCCTTCTCTCTAAGACGTGACAGGAGGACTTCATGATCAACAGTGTCAAACGCCGCGGCAATGTCCATGAAGATTAAAGCAAAACCTTGTTTGACGTTGTTTAGGCCTATGGTTAGAGTATTGAACAGGGAGGTCAGTAGGGTTTCTACACCGTGTGATTCACGAAATCCATGCTGACATGGGTGCAAAGGAGCATTGGAGTCAAGATAATCTTGTAGTTGACGTTGAGTAATTTTTTCAATGATTTTCGAAAGGAGAGGAATGCTGGAGATGGGTCTATAGGATTCCATCAAGGAGGGGTCCAACCTGCTGTTTTTTAGGAGAGGTCTGATGGAGGTCTGCTTCAGAGTGTGAGGGAATGTCCCTGTGGAGAACGATATATCTATCATTTTAGATAGAAATGGGCTGAGATCAGCCCGTAGTGACTTTATCCAGGAAGCTGGACAGGGGTCGGAAGGTGATGTTGTGGAGTTTATTTTTAAGATGGTGTCTTGAATGACTCTGTCATTTGGGGTGGCGAAGGATGAAAGAGTGTGTTGAGTCTCACCTGAGAGTTGGCTAGGTGAGGGTAGATGGACAGTGTAGGGAGTGTTGGCTGAAGTAGGGGGCATAGAGGTTGGATCGAGCTGATTACTTTTGCTTCGTAGGTAGTTGGCATATTCCTGAGGATCTAGGTGGGGTGGAGCACCCTGAGAAGGTTCCTTTGCTAAGGTTTTCACAATGTGGAAGAGCTCGTGAGGTTTGTTGAGGGAGCGCTGTAGTCTGCGTGCGTAATATTTTTTCATACTGGAAGATACGAATGAGCGATGTCTTGCTAATTGTGTTTTGAATGCATCATGATTTTCGGTTGATCTTGATCGTCGCCACCGTCTTTCTAGTTGTCTGAGGAGGAGGAGCGATATTCTTAGCTCTGGGGAGTACCATGGTGCATTCTTTTTCTTATGGGGTGCTTTGATTGAGGTAGGAGAGTGGATCACAGCATCTAGGCAGGAGTTCCAAGAATCGATCATGTCATCAAGGCTTTTTTCAGGAGGGCAAAGTAGGTTCTGGGTCTTCTTTAGGATGTCTTCTCTATTAAAAGGGTGACAGCGTCTAAAGTGTTCTGGGGAGGGTGCATCTGCTGATAATATCTTGGAAGATCTAGAACATATAGGCATCTGAAACAAGATTAGGAGATGATCAGACCATGGTACTGTGATTGAATTTAAGTAGGGATTGTGCCAATGAGTAAGAGTTGATTGTGGTGCAAAGATCAGGTCCAGTGTGTTACCTTTTGTATGAGTAGGAGTGTCGACCAGCTGAACATAGCCTAGTTCACTGAGAGCATCAATAAAGGCATTAGTGTGGCTGTCTTGAATGGTTGGGAGGTTAAAGTCGCCTAGAACCCAATTTGGGGTGTGTGGGTTTGTAGAGTTACAGGCCAGATCAATGATTGTGGCTAAATCGTCTGGTGAAGAGGATGGTGCTCTATAGAGTAAATTTACTACTATGTTACTATGGATTAACCCTAGCTATTATAGGGTGACATCCACCGTCATCCGTTACTGTAGTTGTTGACTATCCTTCTTTTGTCACAACAATTAACCTTTCATTGTAGGGGCTTCCAGCCTATTTTGCTGCTGCATTCGTTTTCCTCTGTGCTTCTGGGCTATCACAAACAATGCGGTAGCCTCACCTCCGCTGATTTTGAGGCCTTCGCCATGCTGATTTTACTTGACATGCCTTAGAGTGAGACTTAGTCACTCCATGGATGCTTCTTCCAGCCCGGGGGGATCTTTCTCTGTACTTAAGGTTCTTATTCTGGAGCCAGAGTCCTCAGGCACATGGCTTCACTGAACTCACTCCATTCCTGAGATGTGGGCTCCTGCCAACTCTTCTATTGTTTTTTTGGCTCTCCTCTGCCCTTTTGGAGACTTCGAGCCAATCCACATGCTGTCCTCCTTGCATAATTTAGGGCCTTCCAACCAATCTGGGTGCGGTGCTGGTCTCCTTGCCTTTTTAAGCCTCTCAAAATGCCTTGGTGTTCTTGCACCAATTGTGCTGCTTTGCTCTCTTCCACTATTTAAGTGTTCAATGTTTTCTTTGTATAACTTTCCCTTCAGATGGTGGTTTCAGGTAATTCATCTTGACATTATACATGCTCTTTGACCCTCTTGTGGTACACCTGGTGAATCTGTGACTTTCTTCCTGGCTTTTAGTGTGATTAGAGATGCCTGACATCAAATTTCATGTGGGTTATATTGCAAAACAGCTTCCCACATAGACTTTAAAGGAGATGAATTGGACAAAAGAGTGAATATTTCTGTTTTTGAACAGGTATATTCTGATGAACCAAAATGATCCCAAAAATCAAATCATTGATGCACATATGACTAGCTGCAGTAATTCAGATTGTGGTCCAAGGTGAGTCTACTGTCTTTTAAAGGAGCCAGTGGTATCCTCATTTTCATTCCCATCCTCCTAGTCTTCCCTCAGCAAAGATCCAATTTGCCAATGGCACCCCCAACAAACACTCCTCCTCACCTGCAGACCTACCAGGGCAAGCCCTGATATCTAGCAATGGAAGACAGGAGTAATCTATAGTCACTCCTCCTTGTAGGCTGCTGGCATTAAAATAGCACCAATTGATCCCTATTGGCAGCTTGGTCTCTAGTGGTAGTACTGAAAGACTATCATCACGGATCGGCCAGCACCACGTTGATGCCAACAGTCTATGAGGAAGGAACGACTATAGATTTCTCCTACCCCCTCCATCTGCTAGATGCAAAGAATAGCAGAGGTGTCTAGGAGGAGTGGAGGGTCTGTTTTAGGGGGGAGGAGGAGAGGGGGTCTGTTTTGTGGGTAATAATAGTCTGTTGGAAGATTCTGATTAGAAAGCTTTTGCTAGGGCAGTAGGGGGGGTGGGGATGGGGAATTAGGATACAGCCAGTCCCTTTAAGATGGCCCCTGAGAGCATTTAGCCACACATTAGTGGCTTAATTCTCCTGGAAAAAAATACTAGCTTAAAATGGAATTAGTTTTCCACAAATTACTTAGCTTGCTAAGTTAAGCATATGCTGCACTATTGAATTTGCATAATAATGAGATGATTTTCGTGCATTTGCATGTGTCACATTTCACGATTATGTTATTGGATTTTGGATATAGCTCATGCCTTTTCGGGAGTTGTGTTGTAGTACACTAATATGCATCAAGGGCAAATAACATATGATTCTACAATGCAGAGTATGCATTAAGTGTCACTATTTTTCCCTCTATTTCCAATAAAAGATAGTGAATGGTAATTTTATTTTATTTTTTAGATATGATCCTCGAACACCATCGTTCACATATAACTCACATTATTTATAAATGACCACTAGGTGGAGGCATATGATAATAAATGATGGGCTGACTCATCATTGACAGAACTAGGAAACCAAGCAAGAGCACTCAAAAATTAACACAAATACCCATATATGTATATGTATATTTATATATATGTATCATCACCTCTTCCCTTCTCTCTTCATTTTGCCATGTTGTTGTTAAGTGCCGTTGAGTTGGTGTCAACTCATGGTGACCCTCTGAATAGCTGTCCTAAACTGTGTTCGGTCTTCAGTCAGGTGGTTCATTGTTGATAGAGCAGCACTCATAGCATCTTGCCATACATTATTTTAAATGTGTCATCTCTCTCTTTCTCCCTATCTTAGTCTTCCATCTTATATAACTCGTTCTTCTTTCTTTCGGTCCATTCAAAGGCAGAAGAGCATCTTTTTGCTTCGGGTGGCCAAACAAACCAAGTTCTGTCCCTGTCTCTCTCCAGCTTCCTAGATGCCGATGCCATGTGGGGCAAATTGTTTTTAGGGGCAAACTGTTTATAGGGCCATGGCCTAGTGGCCCACCCCATTCCACTGCCACTTCAAGCCCTCTGCCTCCTGTGCCCTCTTATCAAGCTCACAGTCCACACCTCCAGGGACTTGCATTCCATTTCAGCCTTTTTCATTTTGTTTTGGTGTGTGATAAAACAAAAGGTAAATGACCAAACCACTGAAGAAAAATGGAAAATGAAATGCTTTTCTCTGCACATTCATACTCATTTCCCTCTCCTGATTACCTGGAGTGGGCACTGTCAGATACAGGACAGCAGACTTCATGCATCTCTCTCTCCTGAATATAACTCGCCTTCAATTAACACAGGAAAGGAATGAACTACAGTAAGTATATATAAATTCTCACAGTTCAGCTTTCCCATCTTTATTTCTATTACCCAGACAGCCAGGTCTGTCCTGCACTTCCCATTCTCTAATCTTCGTGAACACCCTGAAGCCAATTTTCAAAGCCTCTAGGCCATGGATACTTTGTACTTACAGGGCCACAATCTGATTTTTGAAAAGTAAACTCCCAGCCTGGGACAGACTTCCTTGCTGATCTCCCTATAAATCATCTCTTTCTCCTTCAGTCTGTTCAGAACTCAGCTGCGTGGCTAATCTTCCACCAAACTCAATATGCTCATAAAACCCCTCTTCTTAAGTCCCTATCCGTTTCTGTATCCAGTTCAAACTTCTACTGTTCCTCTCTACCTTTTCTCTCTTATCTCTCCCTACACCATTCCTCGGGAACTTCACTTTTCTGGCAGATCCCTTCTATCTGTGCCCTTCTACTGTCATCTCTTTAGACCTGATCAGCATCTGCAGCAGGGAGCAGGCAGGTAAGCACCATCAAGGCAAATCGGGCCTGCTGCCAGGACCTTTAAAATTCAAAGCACCATCCGCAGCCAGCACACTTTGGACCCAATCAGCATCTGCAGTAGTGAGTGGGCAGGTAAGCTTCTCTCCGCTCCCCACCGCCAAGGCCAATTGGGCCCACCACCAAGATCTTTAAAATTAGAAGAGACATCAGATGTGCCCACGCCTGGCAGGCCTGTGCCTGCAGGCCTCACCAGAGGGCCCTTTGGCATGGCTACTAGGTGTGGACCAAGGCAGAAGGACACTACAAGCACGGAAAATGCTCCTGCCTCCCAGAACAACTCAGAACCAGCTCTGAAATAACCAACTCCAAAAATGGGTAATCAATTAACAGATCCTCTTTGTTCCAGCCCTTCCATTTATCAAAACAACTAAAGAAGATGACAATGTTGCTTGATCTCATAAGTTAACACTTGATCCCCTTCCCAAACAGCATCTTCAGAATACAACACTCCTATTACAGTGCTGGAAGAGAACGAACACTGTACCCCAAGGAACCACCACAAAATCCAAAAAAGATTCTCTCGATGAGTCTCCAATTCCTTAGCATTACACAATGCTCCACAAGCTCCCAACATACACAATGATGACACTGACCCTCCTCTTCCTTCTAATACCCCCACAAGTGGTAGCAATCTACAATGACAACATTCCAATTCTTTACCGACCAAGGCTCCCCATTCCAGTCACATGCCACAAGGCACCGCACATAAAGCCCCAAGGTAGATTACTAGAAATTAACACCACCCAACAACAGAAATGCCACTCTAGACAGAATTGACCTCACTATCCCATCAAATGCTTACTAATCAATGCCCATGCAATATGGAACACAATTCCCATTATAGAAGATTTCATGTGCCTCAGTGACACTGACCTTATGTGCATCACTGAATCCTGGATTTCTACTACTGACAGTGTACTCCTTAGCCAGTTGTTGCCCCTCCATTACAAGCTCTTCAACTGCCCCAGTGCAGGAAGAAGAGGAGGAGGTATCCTAATGATGGCAAAAGAGCACTTAAACTTCACCATGTTAAATTCTCAATCCTTAGAAATGCTGGACTTCCTCACAGTCTCCAATAGGGACCACACTATCTGCCTCACATACCAAATACCTCCCTTGAAGACAGAAGACTTATCAGACCTGCTAGAAGAAGCTTGCATGCACTCAGAATCCAACAAACACTTCCTCCTCCTTGGGAATATTAACCTCACATCTGCCTCCACTAAGCACTTTTGTGCGTTCACCAATGCCATGGAAGCACTTCAACTACACCAAATAAACAAAGACACTACTCATTCTAAAGGAGCTACACTAGACCTTGTGTTTGCACCTAGACATCTCCCTGCAACAGAATTCAACACCCAGATTCACCCTATGCCATGGTCAGATCATGCTATGATCTCCTTCATCCTACCAACTGGATCCCAGACCCCACACCTCCCCCAGCAGCAACCTAATATGTATGCTTCAAAGCATTCAACAAGCAATACTTTCTAGATGATGTCTCCCCACACCTGGTCTCTGACATACATGACTTGGAAGCCTAATACACTCATGGAACACCAATGCCACTATCTTTACACCATGATGCTCCACTACATCCCCTAACTATGCGCAACCACCCTGGTACTCCCACAAACTCAGAGTTATCAGATGACAGCTCAGGTACATTGAAAGAAGATGGAAAAAAAAAACACAGGATAGATCCATCAAGGAGCAATACATCACCAAACAAATCAAATACTGCAATCTCACAAACAGCTATAGAAAAGAATACATAGTAACATAGTAGATGACGGCAGATAAAGACCAGCATGGTCCATCTAGTCTGCCCAGCAAGATGGCAAGAGTAGGTGCAGGCCACCCCTCTCCATGTCTTTGTTTAGGGGTGAACCCACCACTCCATGTAGGACACCCCTATTTGTTGAGACGTTAGATGGTTCAGAAGTTGTATGTTTATTTTGTTTTTATCCTGTTGCTGTAAAGGAATCCACTGTGGACAAGGAAAAGGACAAGGAAAAGTACTACAACGACGCATGCAAGGAAATAGAAGCAGAAACTATTGGAGGAAGAACAATATTGGCTTTCCTAAAGCTACGAGAGTTAAAGAAAAAGTTCCAGCCTCAAATTGGAATGTTACAAGATGCTCAAGGTTCTATGTTGAATGATGCTGAGAAGATCAAGACTGAGTTAGTCTGGCAAGGCCTGTATGTGCAGACCTGGCTGACTCGCAGTTCCAGCCTGCAAGTACAGGCCTGATCATGATTCTGATCCCACGGGGTAAGACATACCCCACGGGATCAGAATTGTGATGCCCTCTGTATGTCCAGAACACTTCAAAAACTGGCAGAATACCATAAAGCCCCTCCATCATCCACTACATTTTTGTCGGGCATAAACCACAAGAGGGATAGAAGCACTCTATCACTCACATATAGTACATGCCCATTTTATTCATCCAAAGTTCTTTTTTTATACGAGGTTTAAAAACCAACAAAAAAAGAGAGCAAATCCACACTTAACTGATCCACCGCACGACGTGCACATTTCGAGACTGTCGCCCCTGTATCAAGTGCTCCCGATGAAACGCAGTGTGTGCCCACATTCAGATAGAGTGCTTCTATCCCTCTTGTGGTTTATGCCCGACAAAAATGTAGTGGATGGTGGAGGGGATTTACGGTATTCTGCCAGTTTTTGAAGTGTTTTGTATTTTGAATACTGTTATCCGGGTGTCTGACAGCTCTGTATGTCCAGATCAGACCAGGCATACAGAGGGCATGTACGTCCGGGACAGAATCGGGCCTATAGCTAATATCTCTTACAGATAAAAATCATTTAACAATATATTTTTGTCAATTTTCTACAGCAGTATGCAAAAAATTTCTGATGCATGATATAAAAGATTTTTTATGTGCAAATTTAAAATTTTTCATTACCTTTAAATATTTTATGGAGTGAGGTAACCGATTTAAAGAAGTAGTCTAGTAATTAGAACAATGTGCTGAAAATCAGGGAATCCTAAATTCAAATCCCACTACTACCACTGCCACTCCTTGTGACCTTGAGCAAGTCACTTTATCTCCATTTATCTCTGATACTCACTTAAATGGTAGTCTTTGGGGCAGGGACATATTGCACCCCATGGTATATTGCCACGTAAGTCTGATGACACTACAAAAATGATAAGTAGTAGTATTAATGAAATTTCTGTTGTGTTTTAGACCAAAGCGGACCATAAAATTGCTTCACTCAAGGTCAGTTTGATGGTGTTGTCCACATTTATTTTTATATGATATCTCACTTCATTCTATTTCATTCATCTATTTGCGCGGTTGTCTGGATGGCTATCCTCTTTGTCTCTAAAATTATTTCATTACAGTTATGAAATAATAGAAGCCACCAGACAAATCATTCCCAAAACAATCTAGATGATTGTTCAATACAGGTATCTGACTAAGCAAAGGACACAACTGATCCTCATATAGTCTCCAGTCTCCATAGAACTGGGCATAAGAATCCAAGGGACCTAGTCTAAAATCTATCCACATCATCACAGAGCTGTTCAATTAAACATTTCAAACACAAAGAATTCTAAGCAATTCTCTCAATGAAATAGCAAATGATTAGTACTGTCTATACCCCTACTAATTTCAGAGCCTGAATATAGAAAGGAAGGAAAACCGTCCATGCCTACTATTAGTCAGTACATCAAATCACTATACTACGTTAAAATCAATTCTCTGGCACTAAAGACTGTTCCCATACAGACTCAAATCTAAATGGAAAGACTTTCTAAGTCACAGATATGTCTGAAATCAGGAACAATTGTCCCCAACAGAACCTAATGTCACCTTCTTTCCTGTAGCCTTTCTTCTAAATTACCATAACCTTGACTAGTGGGAACAAAACTCTCGAAAATAAACCAGGATAGTGGTGCCAATATTTAGGTCTTATGTCAGAGCAGGAGCATGACAACAAAACTAGTCAAACAAGATGGTCGACTAGGGTGTCAGCTTCTGGGGAGGGGGGGAGGGTGGTAAAGAGCAGGGCATTCAAAACTAAGCAATAGATTTTGGCAGCCAAGAGGGCATAAGGCTTAAGGTTTTGTCTATGGTGCCAACCCTTTGACTTAACTCTGAGGTTGACCCTGTGTCAGAGAGCTGCTATACATATTTTGGGGATTTGCTAGAGATCGGGTTTCGATTCCCACTGGCACTCCTTGTGACCTTGGGCAAGTCACTTTACCCTCCATTGCCTCGGAAGAAAAGGCCTGGCAATCTACTTCCAGTCATACCTTGCCAAGAAAACCAGGGGTTGCTGGGTCACCAGGAGTTAGTATTGAAAAAAAATGTTAGTCAAGCAATCTGTTAGGCTCTTGGCAATTAATAGATCAGAACCCGACAGTATCTGTTCACAGGGGTGTTGAATCTATAACTGAATATTTTATATGAAGCTGTCTATATGTGAAAATTTAGGACTGAACTGGAAAGTCATAAGCTAGATGCCAAAAGTCAATGGGTGGAGTTGGCTACGACAAATTTATGACTAAACGACTTAAGCATTTTTCTCCATAGACTCAAAATGATAAATTCTTTAGTGTTATACAAATTTAAGGACTAAATTAATTCATTTTTGTTTAGCCTCTAAGATATCTCAATAGAAAGCCAACCCAGGAGAATCAAAAGCCAAATGTGGAGGGAAAGTCAAACTGAAAAATCCTGTTTGTGGAGCTTGTACTCGTATACTAAAATCTTTTTTAAAATTCTTTATTTTCGTTTTATAACAACAAAGGAAAAGGAAGACATACAGCTAAAAGACAGATACATAAAGTGTAATACATACACCAAAGTAAACCCCTGCCACCCCCCTCCCCCCTGCTTCTTCTCTAGAAAACTAATCATTCCCGAAGCGGGCGTGTACTTACATTATTGTGTTACAAAACCTAACGGTGATCTGAAACATGATGAGTGCACATTATACAGGCATGTTGGAGCAATGAGCAGATTGTACATAATCATTAAGCATCTGCCATTTAGACAAGCGAGAGTGAGGTTGGGCATGGGGAATAGCTCTCCGAGGTATCTGCTCATATTTACTATATAAGCAGACGAGGTTCCACCATTCATTGACAGTAAGTCGAGAGCTATCCTTCCAATTCCTCGTGATTAAGCATATGGCTATACCCAGCATGAAATCAAGGAGAAAGCGACCCTTCTTAGGAAGAGAGGGGACCTCCGCCACAGAGCGGAGTCCCACGATCTTCCAAGAGAGAGGTTCGTGAAGGTGTAAGATAAATTGAATACAACCCCAGACCCGCCCCCAATAAACCTGTAGTTGAGGACATTCATAAATAACATGAGCGAAGGTTCCCACAGCAGTATGGCAAGACCAACACTGGTCCCTAGCAGTTGTGTTCCATTTGGCTATTTTTTCTGGGGTATAAAAGCATCTGTGTGCAAAAAAGAAGAGAGTTTGGGTAACAGAGGCAGACCGGGAAACCCGCACTACTTTGCTCCAGAAGACGCTCCATTGCACAGGGGTTAAAGTGGTTTGCAGTTCGCGCTCCCAGGCTTGTTGGGCTCTAAAAGTGGCCGTGTCTGTACCCTGACATAATATTTTATAAAAGTTAGAGGCTACCCCATGTGTACTACTAATAGAGTGAACTATCTCTAATAGCCCGTCCTCAGTAGGGGCAGAGGGCGGCATGATTCGAGCACTTTTGAGGCAGTGTTGAAGCTGCATCAATTGAAAGTAGTGTTTCGCTGGTAACGCAAATTCCTTTTGTAAATCAGAAAAGGTTTTCCAACGAGCTGCAGAGAAAAGCTGTTGGGGTGTCCAGATCCCCCTTGAGTACCAGGGTTTCCATGCTATCATTCTATTTAGGACTTGAATTCTGGGGTTATTCCATAGCGGGAGTCCGTCCTGAGGACATACGTTCGGGCCCAGTGTTAGAATGAGAGTGTTAAAGGCCGCAAGGGTATCGACAATCATTGGTGGATGGCGGGTATCTACTTGATAGGACATACCGGGGAGATGGGTCAACGGAATTGGGCTACTAAGCTCCTCTTCTATGTCAAGCCAAACTGGTCTGCTGTCTGTTGAGGCATCTAGCACCTTGCTTAAGTAGGAAGGCTTGATGATATCTACGAAAATCAGGAAATCTGGTACCCCCTCTTTCCTTTGCAGACTGTAGTTTTTGTTTAGCTATCCTTGGTGGCTTGCCCTGCCAGAGATAACGGACGAGAAGGCCCTCAATATTTTTATAAGTATGTAGCGGGAGTAAGCATGGCAGCATTTCTAAAATGTAGTTCACTTTGGGGACTATCATCATTTTCACAGTTTCTAAGCGGCCCCACCATGTAAGAGATAAGGGAGACCAACGATTCGTGAGCTCACGGACTTTGGAGACTACCTCTTTGGCATTAAAACTGATAGTGTCTTCTAAAGGAGAACAGTAATGGACCCCGAGATACTTCACCATGCGGGATTGCCAAAGGAAGGGAAAGGCCTGCATGTCAGCCTCGTGTACCCAGCGGTTCAGTGGGAATGCTACAGATTTGGTCCAGTTAATTTTATAGCCCGATAATTGTGAGTATCCGCCAATCAGATCCAAGACAGCTGGAACCGAATCGAGGGATACGAAAAGCATAAGGTCATCTGCATATGCAGAGAGTTTAATCTCCCTATGACTGAAGGGGACACCTCGAATACGTGCGGACTGTCTAATAAGGAGGGCTAGGGGTTCAAGAGCTAGATCAAAGAGCATTGGTGATAGGGGGCAACCTTGACGCGTGCCTCTTTGAAGATTAAATGGCTGAGACTTGATGGCATTTACACAAATACTGGCGACGGGTTGAGTATACATGACTTGGAGATATCGGAGGAAGCCCTCCCCAAAGCCATACCATCGGAGAACTGCAAATAAGAAGGGCCATTCTAGGCGGTCAAAGGCTTTTTCGGCATCCAGGGAAAGACCCACCCATGGATGATCTAGATTGGCAGCACTGGATAGTACATGGCACAGGGTCCGAGCATTGTCAGCAGTTGATCTGCCGGGTATAAAACCGCATTGGTCGGGGTGAATTAGGGTGGCCATCCTGTCAGATAGCCGGGTGGCCAAGATCGTTGCGAAGATCTTATAATCGGCATTAAGTAGGGAGATTGGACGGTAGTTGGCAGTTAGTAGCGGGTCCCTGCCTTCTTTCTCAAATACTACCACATTAGCTGCAGAAAAGGATCCCAAAGAGGATGTATCTACCACAAGGGCAGTAAAATAGAGTTTTAAATAGGGAACTAAATCTGCACTGAACGTTCGGTAGAATTCGGTCGGGAGACCATCGGGCACTGCGGCATGGCCCGAGGCTGTTCGTTTTAGGGCAGATTGGATCTCTGAAGTAGAGAAGGGTTCATCCATCGCATCCCTATCATCTTCAGAGAGGGTCGGCCGCTGAATGCCAGAAAGCAATCGCTCGAATGTCTCTGACGAGAACTCACATTCAGATTGATATAGGCGGGTATAGAAGTCCCGAAAGAGCTCTACAATGTCGGAGTCTGTGGTCACTATGCCCCCTCCCTGTGGAGCTCGAAGGGCCGCTACGCGTTTGGCTTCTTTTTGACCTTTCAAGGCGTTGGCTAAGAGTCGACCGGCTCGGTTATTTTCACGATAATATGTCCCTCGCTGAAGCTCAATACTCTTAGAAGCTGCAGTTGAGAGGATTGAATTATATTGAAAATGGAGACGCTGTAATCGAATTAATACACATGGATCAGTACGTGAAGTTAGAACTCGTTCGCCTGCTTTTATTTGTTGGTCTAGTATGAGTAGCTGCTGTTTGCGTTGTTTTCGCAGGCGGATTTGATAGCTAGTGATCGTTGCTCGAATGGCCGCTTTGAAGCCCTCCCACCACCAAGCCCAATTCGCAGTATCCTGGGGTAGATTAAAATGGAAGTAATCCTGTATGGCTGCTCGAATTTCTAACTGGAACTCTGGCTGAGTTAACAGGGCTCTATCAAAGAACCAGGCCCCCGAATTCCCTTGGGGTGCAGTAGTGTGTAGTTGAAAGGAAATGGCAGCATGATCTGAAATATGTTGGGAGTGAATCTTTGCAGTGTCCACTGAGGAACTAACAGTTTTGATATTATAAAAAAGTCTAAGCGAGACTGGGATTTATGAGGGGAAGAGAAGAAGGTGAAGTCAAGCTCATTGGGGTGTAGTAACCTCCATAGATCAACTAAAGCAAGATCTTTGATCAGGGAGGTAAGCGTGGTGTGACTCTTGGGGGGACCACTTGTCCTAGGCAGCTGTTTGTCAATCAGGGGATCAAGGACTAGATTGAAATCCCCCCCAGTTATCAAGGAAGTATTAGCAGAGGCCTGCGCAACCTGAGCAATGGTAGCAAAAAAGGCAGGGTCATCCACATTAGGAGCGTAAAGGCATATACATGTAACTTCAAGGCTACCTATCTTGAGGTGAACTCTGGACCATCTACCTTCTGTATCTGAGCTAGTCGCAATAATAGTAGCATGCAAAGATTTCCTAACCAGTATGGCAACCCCACATTTCTTAGAAACGGCTGGGGAATAGGCGGCCACCATGTAAGGTTTAATATTGAGTTTAAGATTTTCCTTCGAATTTAAATGCGTTTCTTGGAGAAAAATCAGATCCGCAGCTTCCTGACTTAGGTAGCTTAGGATTTTCTTCCGTTTTATCGGATTATTGATTCCTTTTACGTTCAATGAGAAAATCTTACATGGTGCCATCAATCAGTAATAGACATTTTAGTTAAGGGCGCTTGAAGACATACAACATAATCAGAATCTGTGCAACAATGACATAATCACCGAGTATTCTGGCTAATACACCCCATATTGAAAAGTATGTACCAAAGTATCTTAGAGAAGAAGCAAAACCCCCAAAGAATATGGCGACCATATGTCTGCGGGAGGAGGCCCTAGAGAGGAAATAGAAAGACATGAAAAAAAAGAAAAGAAACACCAGAGTCCATAATTAACACTGTCTCTGATACTCATCAAGGCTACTGTGGGTAGATGGAGTCGGGTCACAGATATCATCAAAGTAAGGCAACAAACTGCCCTCGCCAGACTCTTTGCTGGGCTGCGGCAGATCCAATATGGCAGGTACAGCGGATATGAGAATACTTGCAGGAATATTCTGGAAGTCAGCGCATCAAGTCGGCTTCTTTGGAATCCAAAAACTCCGCTAGTAGATCAGGGTCCTCAAATGTTCTTGTCTGATTGTGAAGCGTGACTCGGAGCTTGGCCGGGTACATCAGGCCATAGCGTGCTTGTAGTTGTTGAAGCCTCGGCCGGAATTCCAGAAAGCGCTTTCAGCGGTCAACCGTGGGTTTAGCCAAGTCGGGATAGAAGGAGATCTTGTGGCTCTCAAACTCCATATGGCCCTTTGCCCGAGAGGCATTTAGAATTTGCTCAACGTGTTGATATCTCAAAAGTCGAAAAATGATAGGCCGCGGGGTCTTCCTGTTGAGCGTTATGCTTGTGGGTACAAGATGAGCGCGATCGATCTCCAAATCTTTGGTAAAGGTGATTTGGAGCAGGGAAGGGAGGATTTTGCATAAGAACTCTTTCATGTCTCCCGATTCCGCTCCCTCCGGTATGCCCACGAGTCGTATGTTGTTGCGGCGCGCTCTATTATTGCCATCTTCCACTTCTTTCTGCAAGGCCCGCACCTGACGTTCAACTTTGTCGAGTTTGGACAACCGGGCCGCATGGGAGTCCAATATGCTCTCCATTTTGTCCTGACGCGAAGAAAGCCCTTCTAGCTTGCTTTGCAGCACACCAAAATCTTCCCGCAGCGCTCGGAGTGCTTCACCGTTTGACTGCACGAGGTCTTTGACCCCTCTAATCTCTGCGAGGATTTCCTGCTGCATTTCGGGGCCCTCGCGCAAGGCCAGCCCCTTCTGCGGGGACGGAGGTTCAGTTTTGGAATGTTTGCCGTGAGAAGCCGCTGGAGATCCAAATTCCAGACGCGTGGGTTTGGTCCCCGCCATCTCACCAATGTGCCCCTGCAAGTTCAGAGTAGAAGTTCCAAGTATGTACGGTGTTAATTCAGGATTCTGAGTAGGCCTCTCGGGAGCCTCAGCGTTATGCGACCATCCCGCTGGACATCAGGCTCCGCCCCCCCTAAAATCTTTTTTTAACAAACTATTGCAGCATGCTTTGTTTCACATCTGTCTGGAGTTTTTGCTTCTACTTTAGTGTCTTTATCATGCTGCACTTTTCAGAAGCATTCCTGATAATACAGAACTTGCTCCTATTGACAAAACAATGAAATTCACCAAAATTTGCAAGTAGTCAAATATGCGCTGATGCATGGGCATATATTCTGGCTAAGAAATACTAGATCAACTTAAAAGAGTGTTATGACCCCTGTAAACAGGGCTGGTCCATCCATAAGGCGAGCTAGGCAGACACCTAGGACAGCCGGTCTGGGTGGGTGGCAGTTCTGCCCCTCCCCCACCTGCCACCGATTCCACTTGGGGGAGAGGCAGATAGCAGCAGCATTTCCATAAGCGGCGGCAAAAAGCTACCGCTTTTGGAAATACTGCCACTGCCCACCTCCCCCTCCCTAGGCAGAATTGGCAGCAGCTGGGGGGGGAGGGGGTTGGCGTCAGGAGGGGGGGGGGATGCAAGGCTGGGATTCTGCCTAGGGCAGTAGAAACCCTTGTGCTGGCCCTGCCTGTGAATGCTTGTTTATCCTGACAATAATAGCCGGATTCTTGGTTTTAAATAAAATTATCTGGAAGTGGTCACCTGTTTCACCTCCAATGTCACCTTGTTATCTGCCATTGAATCGATGTTGACTCCTGGTGACTCTATGGAATAGTTGTGACCATCCCCTGGGTTTTCTTGGCAAGATGCAACCAGGAGTAAGTTGCCAGACCTTTTTTCAATACAGTAAGCTTACAGAATCTGATATTCCAATCTAAGGTGGTCTCCAATTGAAGTACTAACCAGGTCCAGCCCCGCTTAGCTTTCAAAATCAGATGAGATCAGGTGCACTCAGGATGGTGCGGCCATAGTCATTACTACCTATTCAATCAAAATGTCCTAAGCAATTGTAACAAAACAGAGAGAACCCCCACAAATGACAAAGCAACCAAAGAAAACATAGCAGGGATATAAGACTGGATTTTAAAAAATGAAGGGATTCCAAACAATATAATTTCTTTAATTCTTTTGAATCCAGCATTATATCCTTGCTGTGTTTTCAAAACGATTGTAAAACTTCCTCTCTAAGGAAGGAAAGTCACAACAAAAAATGAAACATTTTATAGGACTACAGTCTCCTTAGTCATATTTTGTAGAAAAGGCCAGAAAGCCTGCATGCAGTTGGTGTCTGTTTTCTCATTTCCTGTGATTTGACTGCAGATTCCAGCCCAAACACCAAGAGGGTTATATTAGAAACCCTATTCTCAATTTAAAGTGTCAGTGGTGCTAGGAAACTGTGAAAGTCTCAGACATGTATAGATCACAATTTCAGAAAGGCCATGGGCTGGATAGTTTCATCGTGAGCATATCCACATGCCCAGTATCTCCAATCAGGGCATCAGAAGGATGTTTCTGAACAGAGACATGGTGGCATCTGCATCTCCATGTCCATGGGGTATTTCACAAATGCCCAGAGACGTGTAGGGCGGTAGCGGGGCACGTGCATATCTACAGATGGGCAGACAGCTGTTTCAGACAACCATGCACATGCACAGTGTCCATTTTCTGAGATAGCCATGCTGCACTGTACAATTCTGTTTGCATGTCTCTATGACGTTCTTTCTGAAATGTGCCTTCAAATGAAAAATGTTGTATGATTTATACCTACTTCTTACGTGAAACGAATCAGTATCACAAAAGCATTTCATAGTTGGGCATAGTTAAGAAATTACATTATGAGAATAGCAAGGTACTGTATATTAAGGTCATTACTGAAAGTTATCCACAGAGTAAAACTCAAGTAGTAGAGATAAGGTTAATTATAATTGAAGCCCAAAGTCAGATCCAGAATGAAATATTCAACATAATAACAATAAAAATCTAGAAAATATCAACCAGTTGGGCACTTCACAGTTCCAGAACTGGAATTTTCTAAGTAATGCATACACTTCAAAATATAAACTCAGCCAGATAAAATGTGACAGTGTGGTAGGCTATGGTCTAGCATGGCCTGCTACTATGAAAGGCCTATAAGTTAGGCCTGGATCCTAACTCCCAATATAGCTAGAAAAGAACCAAAAAACTGTGGAAAAAGAGAAAACTGTTTTAAACTGCTTAATAAAGAAGTTTTTATGAATTCATAAGTCTTCTATTATTCTCTTGTGTGTGAAAGAACAGAAATGTTTCAATATATGCATTCCTGAAGCCAGGGTTAACCTTGTAGTAGAGAAGTAACGAAATTAAGAACTGTACCATTGTTAGAGCAATCCTAAGGGAGGGGGCCGGTTGCTAGGCTCTGGAGGGATTTCTAATAGGTCAAATGAAGGGAATGTAAAACCAATGAGAAGTTTGCATGTATCGAGTTGGAACCAATAGAAAGTTCTCATGTATCAAACTGAAAAAGAGGTATAAATGGTTATGTCTCTGTATAAACCTTTGCTCAGTTCCTTTTGACGCTTTGACTGACTGGGCCTGTGCACATTAAACTGGCTAGGACCCTGTAAATTGACTCCTGGACTTATTCATTGATTGCACTTTGCTACAGCATATTCTTGGCCAGGAAGTGCGAGTGGTAAATGGTATTCAAATGAATAATCCACGCAATTCGCCTTGAGGTTTGGCTCGGTTGGAACTATGTCTGTCTGACCGCGGGGGAAACCTCAGGCGCCGCCGGCCCCTTTGTGCCGGAGAGGGTTCCGCCTACCTCGGCGGGCCATCGGGTCCAGCTGGCCAACACCTCCGATCCGGGGGAGTCCAGGTTCCAACTCAGAAGCTGGTGTGGTATCGGGGACCGGATCCGGTGAGTAGACATTTTCGTGATTTGATAGTCAGAAAGCACAGCCTGGGACAACGTCTTTCGTGCGCAAGACTGATTTGGTATATTTGGTATAGACTAACTGGGAAATCTCGCAAGAGTGTGGGCGAGACAAGGGAGCCTGATCACCTCCCATAAGGGCAGTCCTAGTAAGCTCTGCATAAGGAAAGCGGAAGTCGAAGCCATCGACCCTTCTTGTTTGGAATAGTCAGTTAGTCAGAAAACCTGGGCACTTGAAATATTGAAATATGATATCTTGTTGAAATATGCTTGCTTGTGTGAGTGAGAGGTCTTGAAATACAGACCGAGCGAGAGCGGACTCCTAAGTAGCGCAGTTCCTGGCCAGGTGACCGCGCCCAGGTCGCGAAGAGGAGGAAGCGAGTGGTGTTTGTCCCCCCCCCACGTGTTCTGTGGGCTGTACGGACCCCTTACCTACAGCCATACTATCTATCCTTATTGTTCGTTGTCTTGTACGTCATTACGTGTATGTAGGGACGTAGGGTACGTAATGTACGCAGGTATGTTGAGTATGTAGGTAGTGTACGTAGGTACGTTTAGATTATGGGAGGGACGGAGTCCACGCAAACTCCGTTGGCATGTATGATCAAGAATTTCCGTAAAGGATTTTTGGGCGATTATGGTACGAAAATGACTCCATCCAGATTAAAAATGTTATGTGAAAGGGAGTGGCCCGCATTAGCTGCTTCATGGCCCCGAGGGGGCACCTTTGATTTTGAGACAGTTTTACGAATCCATCAGCTCATATTAAGAGTGCATCCTGACCAGTTCCCCTATATAGATTCCTGATTAAGTGTATGTGAACAGCAGCCCTCATGGATGAAGCGCTGTTATGAGGAGCACTGTAAAATATTTGTAGCTACTACTAGGGGAACCAAAAAGGCTAAGGAAGAGAAGCCGCCTGTGTATTCTGACCCAGAGTCCCCAGATATTCTGGATAGGTTACCCCAGCACTCACAGAAGTTAGTCCCCACAGCACCGCGACCTGAAGTAGAGCCAGAAGAGGAGCCCCAGAAAATACCGATACAGCATCCTAAGAAGCGCCCTACCCCAAGTGAAAGTCCCGAGTCAGGCCCAAGCACAGCAGGGGGACTCGAGTCCTCTAATGAGATAGAAAGCAGAGGCTCTCCTGCCAGTTCAGGGTCACCCACCAAGGAGATTTGTGTCCGGGAGCCTTATGATTTAAGAAGTGTAACTCCCAAGAAGAAGGAGAAAGCAGGGCACCTAATGCCATTATGCCAAGTGCCTGGAATGCCTGTTTTAAATGATCAGGGCCAGATGGCGCCAGGACCAACCAGCTTAGTTTATGTACCCTTTTCCACCACAGATTTATTAAACTGGAAAACGCATTATGCGTCCTACACAGCCAAGCCCCAGGAATTAACAGAATTAATGTCTAGCATTATGCAAACCCATTAGCCTACCTGGGCCGATTGTCGCCAGCTCCTGTCCACCCTCTTCACTACTGAGGAGCGAGGCCGAATCGGGCAAGCAGCCCTCCGATGGTTAGAAGAGAACCCTGTAGAAAGGGGAGGAATAAATCCCCCGCAAGCAGCTGTTGCAGAATATCCCAATGAAGATCCCGGGTGGGACCTGAATGAGGAAAGGGGGGCGGCGGCCCTAACCAGATTTCGCCAGGCCTTATTGCAGGGCCTGAAGAAGGGAGGCCAGAGGGCCATGAATATCGGGAAAGTATCGGAAGTTCTCCAGGGTCCAGATGAGAGCCCAGTGGCCTTTTATGAGCGGTTGTCTGAAGCTTATAGATTGTATACCCCATATGATCCCGCCGCTCAGGAAAAGTTATGCATGGTAAATGCGGCCTTTGTTAGTCAGTCCCAGAGAGAGATAAAGCGAAAATTGCAGAAATTGGATGGATTTGCGGGCATGAATACAGCTCAGTTAATGGAAGTCGCTCAGAAAGTATTTGTGAATTGTGAAAATGAACGAGACAGAGAAAGTGAATGAAAGATGAAGAAGAAGGCAGATCTTCTTGCTGCTGCTATAACCGAACGACGTGGAGGAGGCTTTCCTAATCAAAGGACCAGAGGATGTGGAAGAGGCCGCGGAAGCGAAAGGCCTCAATTGGGTGCAAATCAGTGCACCTACTGCAAGGAAGAAGGACATTGGAGAAATGAGTGCCCGCATCTGGACTCTGCCCCTGACAGGGGAGGAGGGAGTCCCTGGAGGCCAGGAGGAAGATTTCGAAGGAGGCGAGGAATAAACTGAACACAGTTCCAGCAGGAGAGGGAAGAAGCCATTGAGGGAATGGCAGTAGCAATGGGCTATGACCTGGACGACATAGATGAAGACTAGGCCAGACCGGGCTCCAAGTTCACCCTGGGTCCCCAGGAGCCTATGGTCAGTTTAAAGATAGGGGACCAATACATGGAGTTCATGGTAGATACAGGAGCAGAACATTCAGTAGTAGCCAAGCCAGTAGCTTCTCTGTCCTCACGATCTGTCACCATTGTGGGAGCCACTGGAAATAAAGCCACAAAACCATTCTTGCAGAACCGCATGTGAGAAACTAGGGGGACAGAAGATAACGCACCAGTTCTTGTATATGCCTGAGTGCCCTATTCCACTATTGGGCCGAGACATGCTTGCCAAGCTCCAGGCCCAAATATCCTTTGCTGAAGGGGGAGAAATGAAAATGACTGTGAACCCAAAGTCTGCTGGATTGATGGTGCTTACTGTTCCCCGAGAAGAAGAATGGCGGTTCTATAGTGCACCTCCAATAAAGTCAACCAATCCCAGTATACCTACCAACCTCATTGCCCCACCTGAAGTATGGGCAGAAGATAATCCATCTGGCCTAGCAAAGAACATAGCCCCTGTCATTGTCACCCTCAAGCCAGGAGTGGAACCAGTGCATGTGAAGCAGTATCCTCTCCCTCGACCAGCCATAGAAGGAATTCACTGCCATTTGATGAAACTGCTAAAGTACGGACTTCTCCAGGGATGCCAGTCACCTTGGAATACCCCCCTTCTCCCAGTAAAGAAGCCTGGGACAGGGGACTACCGCCCAGTACAAGATCTAAGGCGAGTAAATGATGCAGTTGAAACTATACACCCAGTAGTACCAAACCCTTATACTCTCTTGGGACTGATCCCCGCTGAGGCTACTCACTTCACCGTCCTGGACCTGAAAGATGCCTTTTTCTGTGTGCGCCTAGCACCCACCAGTCAACTTTTATTCGCTTTTGAATGGCAAGACCCCACAACAGGAAGGGGGGGTCAGCTCACCTGGACCAGATTACCCCAAGGATTCAAGAATTCACCTACTCTCTTCAGTGCTGCCCTGAATCAAGATCTCTCAAGTTACCCAGTGGACTCAGGAAAGAGGGTTCTTCTCCAGTATGTAGATGACTTGCTCATAGCCACCAACTCAGAAAGTGAATGCCTACAAGCTACTAGTGAACTTTTGTACCTTCTCAAAGATGCTGGATACAAAGTCTCAAGAGCCAAAGCACCATGCCAAACTGAAGTCAAGTATCTAGGATTCCAGTTGTCCAGTGGGATCCGACGTTTAGGACCAGAACGCAAGGAAGCTGTATGTAATATCCCCATTCCAACCACTAGGAGGCAAGTAAGAGCCTTCCTGGGGGCCGCGGGATATTGTCGCATATGGATCCCCAACTTTGCCCTGATTGCAAAACCACTATACCAAGTCACCAAAGGAATGGAAAAATCCCCACTAGACTGGGGACCCGAAACAAGATGTAGCATTCTGGACTTTGAAAAAGGCCCTGATGTCATCCCCAGCTTTAGGTCTTCCAGATGTTCAGAAGCCTTTCCATCTTTTTGTCCATGAGTCACAAGGAAACGCATTGGGAGTATTGACCCAATCTCTTGGATCCTGGCAACGACCAGTAGCTTATCTGTCAAAACAATTGGATGTATTTGCAAAAGGATGGCCTCCTTGTCTGAGTGCTGTTGCAGCAACAGCCCTCCTAGTGGGAGAAGCAGACAAACTCACACTAGGACAAACTCTTCAAGTCACCGTGCCACACTCTGTTCTGACTCTCATGGAACACAAAGGAAACTTCTGGCTAACCAATGCACGAATGTTGAAGTATCAAAGAATG
This sequence comes from Ichthyophis bannanicus, assembly GCA_033557465.1. Taxonomy (NCBI): domain Eukaryota; kingdom Metazoa; phylum Chordata; class Amphibia; order Gymnophiona; family Ichthyophiidae; genus Ichthyophis; species Ichthyophis bannanicus. The sequence goes on along the minus strand of CM066033.1, from coordinate 1,099,632,407 downwards.
TTGTGTGAAAACCCTCGGATACAATTGAAAGTTAGTCAAGCTCTGAACCCTGCTACATTGTTTCCAATTGGTCCTGGGCCACCTGATCATAATTGCTTAGAAACCATGGACACTGTATTTTCAAGTCGCCCTGATTTTACCGATGTCCCTCTAGAGGACCCAGAACGGACTTTCTTTGTAGATGGAAGCAGTTTGGTCATCAATGGACATTGTTGTGCTGGATATGCAGTGGTGACCCTTGATCTGCTAGTTGAGTCCTCAGCCCTGACCTCAGGAACTTCTGCACAGAAAGCTGAATTGATAGCCTTCACCAGAGACATTAGGAGAAGGACTCCGCATAAATGTGTACACAGATTCCAAATATGCTTTCACTACTTTGCACGCACATGGAGCCTTGTATAAAGAGAGAGGGTTGATCACCTCAGGGGGTAAGGACATTAGGTATGGGCCCGAGATATTGATGTTATTAGATGCTGTATGGGCCCCCAAACAAATGGCAGTCATGCACTGCCGAGGTCATCAGGCAGGAGCAGGAGAAGTCACCCGAGGGAATAGATTTGCAGATGCCACAGCCCGAAAGGCAGCCACCACAGGACAAGTTAGGACCCAAGATACTGTAATGCAAGCAGCCCTAATCCCTGTGCCCCTTAGTTCCTGGGCACCACAATACACTACAAGAGAGTTAGACTATTATTGTGAAAAGGAGGGAGGAGTCTTGACAGAACAAGGTTGGATAATGCTGCCACCCCCAGAAGGTAGTCCACCTCTAGGTCCTACAGTCATCCCTGAAGCATTGTTGTTGGTGTTAAGTGCCGTCAAGTCGGAGTCGACTCATGGTGACCCTCTGGATAGCTATCCCAAACTGTGTTCAGTCTTCAGTCAGGCGGCTCATCGTTGACAGACTGGTACCCGTAGCTGCTGTTATTGTATCGATCCATCTCATTGCTGGCCTTCCTCTTTTGCGTTGACCTTCTATCTTGCCAAGCATAATGTCTTTCTCTAATGATCTCTCTCTTCGCATGATGTGTCCAAAGTATGAAAGTTGAAGTCTTGTCATCTGAGCTTCTAAAGAAAGCTTAGGTTTGATCTCCTCTAGTACCGACTGGTTTGTTCTTCGGGCAGTCCATGGTATACACAGTATTCGCCACCAGCACCATAATTCAAAGGCATCAATTTTCTTCCTGTCTATCTTTTTCAATGTCCAGCTTTCACATCCATATGATGTTATTGAAAATACCATGGCTTGAACAAGTTGAATCTTTGTATGGAGAGAGACATCTCTGCTCTTGAGAATCTTATCTAGGTCTTTCACAGCCATTCTACCAAGAGCAATGCGTCGTCTGATTTCTTGACTGCTTGTTGCTTCTTTATTGATAGTTGATCCAAGTAGGTTAAAGTTGTTCACAATTTCAATTTCTTCTCCTTCAACGATGAACCTGTTGATTATGCCAGTTGTCATGATCTTTGTCTTCTTTACATTAAGGTGCAGGCCCATTTTGAGACTATGTTCTTTGATTGTGAGAAGCAAATGTTTCAGATCATCTTCACTTTCAGCCAGTAATGTGGTATCATCAGCATAGCGAAGGTTGTTGATGAGTCTTCCACCAATCTTCACACCTCTGTTGTCTTCATACAATCCTGCTTCTCTGATGATTTGTTCTGCATATAAATTAAACAGGTAGGGGGAAAATATGCAGCCTTGTCTTACACCTTTGCTTATTTTAAACCATTCTGTTTCTCCTTGTTCCGTTCGAACTGTTGCTTCTTGATCAATGTACAGATTGCGCAAGAGAACGATCAGGTGTTCTGGTATACCCATGCTTCTTAATGTGGCCCAGAGTTTCTCATGGTTTGCACAGTCAAAAGCCTTGCTATAGTAGATAAAGCACAAATAGATATCCTTTTGGTATTCTTTAGTCTTTTCAAGGATCCATCTCACATCCGCAATGATGTCTCTCGTTCCTCGCCCTTTCCTGAACCCTGCTTGCACTTCAGGTAGTTCTTGTTCCAGGTATGGTTGTAGTCTCTTTTGAATAATCTTCAGTAGAATCTTGCTGGCATGTGGGATCAGAGCGATTGTGCGATAATTTCCACATTCAGTTGGATCACCTTTCTTTAGTATTGGTATAAACACAGATCTTTTCCAGTCAGTTGGCCTTGATGTTGTCTTCCATATTTCTTGGCAGAGCCTTGTGAGTACGGTAACAGCTGCATCAGATTGCTGCAATACTTCTATGGGAATGCTATCAATGCCTGGTGCTTTGTTCTTTGATAAGGCTTTCAATGCTGCTTCAACTTCTTCTTTCATCACCAATGGTTCCCGATCATAAGGTACAGGTTGAAATGGCTGTTGGTCCACTTGATCTTTATCATATAAAAACTCTGTATATTCCTTCCACCTTTTCTTGATCTTCTCAGCATCATTCAACATAGAACCTTGAGCATCTTGTAACATTCCAATTCGAGGCTGGAACTTTTTCTTTAACTCTCGTAGCTTTAGGAAAGCCGATCTTGTTCTTCCTCTAATAGTTTCTGCTTCTATTTCCTTGCAAGTGTCATTGTAGTACTTTTCCTTGTCCTGTCTTGCTGCACATTGGAAATCTCTGTTGAGTTCTGCGATTGTCTTTCTTTCTCCTCTGGCTTTAGCTTCTCTGCGTTTCTGGGCAATTTTCAGAGTTTCTTCCATCATCCATTTTGGCCGTTTTTGCTTTTTCACCTTTTGTAGAGACTTCTCGCTTTCTTCCAACACAACCTTCTTGATGTCATTCCATAACTCTTCCGGAGCTCTGTCATTTGTATCTAAAGCAGCAAATTGATTTTGCAGGCAGTCTTTAAATTCCAGTGGTATATTCTCAAGGTCATATTTTGCTGCATTCATGAGTGGTTTGCTCTTTTTTCAACTTTAGCTTGAGTTTGCATACTAGTAGTTGATGATCTGTACCACAGTCAGCTCCAGGTTTTGTCTTTGTTGATGTTACAGAGCTTTTCCATCATTGACTTCCACATATGTAGTCAATTTGATTTTTATATAATCCATTTGGTGAAGTCCATGTGTACAGTCGCCGCTTGTGTTGCTGGAAGAAGGTGTTTGAGATGAATAGATCATTGGTCTTGCAGAATTCTATCAGTCTTTCTCCAGCTTCATTTCTGTTGCCAAGTCCATATTTTCCAACTACTTTGCCTTCTTCTTTGTTGCCAACCTTTGCGTTCCAGTCACCCATGACTATCAGGATATCCTGTTTGCATGTTCTGTCAATTTCAGCTTGTACTTGTTCATAGAACTCTTCAATTTCATTCTCTTCAGCAGCTGTTGTTGGGGCATATACTTGAATTATAGTTGTGTTGATAGGCAATCCTCGTAGACGAATAGAGATTAAGCGTTCGCTGACTGAGTATTATGCATGAGTATTATGAGTGATATACAGATAGACTTTGCTGAAATGCCCCGTGCAATTGGATATCACTATATGTTAGTGTTAGTCTGCACGTTTTCAGGGTGGGTAGAAGCCTACCCCACTCGAAATGAGAAAGCCCGAGAAGTCACTAGGGTATTGCTCCATGAGATCATTCCCCGATTTGGAATACCATCAACTATAGGGTCAGATAATGGTCCATCATTTGTATCCCAAGTGACCCAACAGTTAGCTCAAGCTTTGCAAATAAAATGGAAGTTACACACTGCTTACAGACCCCAGAGCTCAGGGAAAGTAGAACGTCTGAATAGAACCTTGAAAACTCAGTTATCCAAGCTTTGCCAAGAAACACACCTGAAGTGGCTCCAAGTTCTACCTATAGCCCTTCTTAGGATACGTTCAGCTCCCACCAGATCCTTAGGAGTCTCCCCTTTTGAGATTTTGTATGGGCGACCTCCACCCATAGTGCAGGGAATAAAGGGAGACATGAGACAGATAGGATCTGAAATAACTAGACAAGAACTATTAGCTTTAGGTTCTGTTTTGCAGAAACTCCAAACATGGGTGCAAGACCGACTACCCATCAACCTGACCGAGCCTCTGCATCCCTTCAAGCCAGGAATGTCCATGTGGGTGAAAGAGTGGAGAAAGACCCCACTGGTGCCGCATTGGAAGGGACCCTACGTCGTCATCCTGTCAACCCCCACCGCAGTGAAAGTTGCAGAATTCGAACTCTGGATCCACCACAGTCGAGTGAAGCCGGCAGCTGCTCCTGATCCTGGCCAATGGACATCAGTGAATGATCCCGAGACTCCATTGTGACTCACCTTGAGGAGACAGCCAGCTTTATAGAGAATCTTCAGAATCCACCTACGTCATGCGAGAGTGACCATCGCAGCGGAAACAGAAGAAGACTCAACAAGTTCATCATACCCACTTTCCAGTTAACCTCCAGAGACTGTAATCATAATGTTTTTCCACTATTGCCTTGTGGGAGTGGTGATCCTGGGAATCCTGGAAAAGACATTTGCTCTACCCCCTTGTGCAGCCTGCATAACCACCACCCGAACAGGACAAAAGATTACTCAGACTTTGCTCTATCATTCCTACTATACTTGCACTGGTACAGTCAGCCGGTGTATTTATAATGGCACTGAACTGAACATTTGCACAAAGGGGAAAAGTAAGACTTGTTATAACCCCCGACAAAACCCTTCATATTACACCTTTCAGATACGCTGGAATGATGAAGATGGAGCCATCCTGAATGCGACAAAACACCTCACCAACCCCACAAAACCTATCATCTTGAACTTTGATGCTTGTGATGCAATCAACCGAAATGCTTACCACAGATGTGGGTCATGGGAGCGAGCATACTACCATGATGATAAATACATGTGTCCAGAAGGAGCCTATGGATGGGGATGGTGTACAGGAAAGAGTTCTGCAGCCACCATTTACACCACGCATCTAGACATGATTACTTTTGCCCAAAATGGGAATGTGTATATTTTGCTACCTGGAAAAATGCACCGACGGGACGAGATGGAGAGATCATTGCAAAGGCAGCCTAACAAAGATCAGACTACCAGAACCCAAGAAATGCCAGAAAGGTGCTTGTAATCCTCTACAACTCCTCATAGCCAACCCCAGCCACTGGAAGCAAGGATACAAGTTTGGGTTGCGTATTGCAGGAGGAGGTATAGATCCTGGGACTATCTTATATCTGCAATTAAACACCAAAACTCATGTATCCTCACCCTATCGTATACATCACTCCTTCTATGAAGCCATGAAATCAGAGTTTGAAATTCCTCCTGCCTCCCAGAACTTGTTTCTTGAATTAGCGGGAGCAGTTGCATCTAGTCTCCATGTTTCAGACTGTTTGTTTTGTGGAGGAACAACGATGGGAGACCAATGGCCTTGGGAAGCACAAGAACTGAACTATTCTATTCCATACAATCAGACTATTCTACACAATACCACAAGTGAATGGGTATTGGCCCACTCCATTGTGGGTAACTTATGTTTTTCTCGCTATGGACCAATGTTTAATATGGAAGTGGAATCCAAAAAACAAACTAACTAAACCCTATACAAAATTAATCAACACAAAATAGAGTAGGTATGTGAACATCTCTGAGCTAGCATGTGTGTAATATTGTCGGAAGAATCGCCATGAGGTTTAAATCGCCTCCTGAAGCTTAACTACAATTTTGCTCAATTTTTATTAATGAGCCCACTACGGAGCCTTATAAATAAGGAAAAACACCATAAAAAGTGCTCCCTATGTAAAACCTATGTGTTTGTGAAGCCACCAAGTTAAATGTGGCATAAAAACAACTTGAAGAATTGACTGGTGAGAAAGTCCAAAATCAGAGAACAAGCGAAAATGTGACTTATCTTGAACTGTCGTAGAGATGTCTTACAAATCTGCTACATGTCCTCAATCCATAGTTAGACTACTCCCAGATGTCCAAAATGATTTGCAGTCAAAAAGAAGACACAGCACTGCGTTTCGGGCAAAAACAAAATTATAGCCCTGTCTCAACGCTTGACGCAACTGCAAAAAGAGACCAGTCTATTAGCTGATCCCAAAAAATGCCAGCGCATGCTCAATAGCGATCTGACCCACGAGTGCAGGATTCATGAATGAAATAGTAGTGAACCACCAATCAGCTGTAAGCAGTAATTTGAATGGCAAAGTTGATAAAATAACTATATTAGAGTGTTACTAAACTTGTAAAAAATTCTTCTTAGCAATATATAATAATGAAAAGTAATTGCCAAAAAAAAAAAAAAGAGGTTTTTTCAAACAATACTGGCCCAATCAAGTTTGCGATTCAAACCCAAGGGTTCCACTGTGGACCATCTAAAAATCCAATGTTGTTCTAGTACTTGCAACTGTTGCTCACGGTCACCACCTCTAGGATGTTCCGGGACAAAGTCCAAAATCCGCCATCTGAAATCACGAAATTCATGCTTTAAATATGGAAGTGGGGCAGCTGGTCTGTCTCAATCAGACGTTTTACAATAGTACCACTAAGAAGACATCTTGGTGGTCAGGAGTCAATGCTACTGAACTTTCCAATCCTCTAGTTCAGTTCCCCAAACTTGCCAGTATCTGGACTAACTTAGCAGCATATAATTCTTGGCAAGCACCACCTGGACTTTACTGGATTTGCGGAACCCGAGCATATGCCAGACTTCCTCACCACTGGGGAGGCGCATGTGTATTGGGAACCATACGACCTTCCTTTTTCCTTCTGCCTACATCCCAGGGAGAACAGCTGGGATATCCTGTGTACAGAAATCGACAGCTGAAGGAGGCCTTGAAAATAGGCCAATGGGACAAATGGGACGCGTCATCTAAAGAATGGCCACCAGAAAGAATTATCTCATACTATGGACCTGCTACTTGGGAGCAGGATGGGACTTGGGGATATCGTACTCCTGTTTATATGATTAATCGAATAATACGTTTGCAAGCTGTTGTTGAAATAATAACCAATGAAACTAGTAAAGCACTAACCCTTCTGGCAAAGCAAAGTACGCAAATGCGTAGAGCCATTTATCAAAATCGTTTAGCTTTAGATTATTTGTTAGCAGCTGAAGGTGGGGTATGTGGGAAGTTGAATCTAAGTAATTGTTGTTTACAGATTGATAATAATGGGCATGTAGTTGAAGATTTAGCCACCCAGATGAGAAAGCAGACATTTGTGCCTGTCCAGACTTGGCACACTTTAAAGATGGATGGGTGGTTTGGTTCATTGTTTTCCTGGACTGGTGGTCTGAAATCCCTTATGTTTATTGTACTATTCATATTAGCCATGTGCTTATTGCTCCCTTGTCTCCTACCCCTTTGCTTACGCATGATAACATCATCAATTGATAACACTATAGAGCGGAAGGCAGCTGCGAAGGTATTAGCTATGTGGTAATATTACCCTATACCCCACGATGATGATGCTATTACACCAGTATAATGTATTAATTGACTAATGAGTGATTTAATTCTCACCCTTCCTCACTTGCGGGTGAAAATAATCAAAGGGGGGAATGTGGTAGGCTATGGCCTAGCATGGCCTGCTACTATGAAAGGCCTGTAAGTTAGGCCTGGATCCTAACTCCCAATATAGCTAGAAAAGAACCAAAAAACTGTGTAAAAAGAGAAAACTGTTTTAAACTGCTTAATAAGAAGTTTTTATGAATTCATAAGTCTTCTATTATTCTCTTGTGTGTGAAAGAACAGAAATGTTTCAATATATGCATTCCTGAAGCCAGGGTTAACCTTGCAGTACAGAAGTAACAAAATTAAGAACTGTACCATTGTTAGAGCAATCCTACGGGAGGGGGCCGGTTGCTAGGCTCCGGAGGGATTTCTAATTGGTCAAATGAAGGGAATGTAAAACCAATGAGAAGTTTGCATGTATCGAGTTGGAACCAATAGAAAGTTCTCATGTATCAAACTGAAAAAGAGGTATAAATGGTTATGTCTCTGTATAAACGTTTGCTCAGTTCCTTTTGACGCTTTGACTGACTGGGCCTGTGCACATTAAACTGGCTTGGACCCTGTCAATTGACTCCTGGACTTATTCATTGATTGCACTTTGCTACAGCAACAGCAACTAGGGAGTGTAAAGCTCATTTAGTCCACCCAATTTACTTCCTGCTACAGTATCATAGACTCCATTTTATCTCGGATTTTTGTTCAATCAGTTGTAACTAAAGATCTTCTGTGTTAATCACATGCTATCTTGAATTCAGTTATATTTTTGCCTCTATTGAATCCATCATGTTTTCCATGAAGATTTATAGATTGATATTACTCTCAGGATTATGTCTCCAAATGGATTTAATTTTGCACATTCCATGATAGAAATGAACCTTACCCCGGGTATGTTGGAGATAATTTCAGTCTCTCAGATTCACTGCTAATTCCCATCTAAATACTTTAATTGTTCCCAAGAGTGTCATCTTTTGGATAGGTGTAATGCAGTGCTTACTCTATGTCAGTCTCCTTGGAGCCACATTGACCTTTCTTTCTTGAGTGTCCATTGCAGTAAAAGAGGTTAAAAGATAATCAATCAAAAATGTATAAATTCACTTTTTTGTTTGCTTTCACTTTTTGTACAATATCATCATAAAGAACAAGAAGGTCCCAATATTCAACAGTTGGCAGCTAGTCGTTCTGAAGTGGCTAGCCGCCACGGCTGAACCTTAGACCCAGATAATCAATGATACTCAGAAATCCAGGAGTGGAGGAGTGGCCTAGTGATTGGGGCAAGGTACTTCAGGCCAGAAGGTTGGGGGTTCAAATCCCACTAGAGGACAGCAACCTTGGGCTGGAAGGACTGGGGTTTCTAGTCCCACAGGTGCTCCTTGTGGTCTTGGGCAAGCCACTTAACCCTCCATAGCCCATGTTCCCTGTAAATAATTATCTCCAAGTTATAATGCCCTGTTCAATGTAAACCACACTGATGCAGAATAGCACAGTATATAAGAGAATGTAAATAAATAAAATGCCAGAGCCTGATGGCAATGCTCTTTATGCCTTTAAACATAACTGCCCCTAATTTCAGGCCTTTAATTGATTGCTTCAAGGAAATTACTTCCTGGCTTAAGGAGGTTGTTCTGAACATTAACTACATAAAAATGGAAGTGTTAATTATCACTAGGAATCAAACATACAAGCCACCACAAAACAATTCATTTGATGATGTTGTACTTGAAGTAAAAAATGAAGTTAAGTATTTGGGAGTAACACTCAATAAACACCTCACATTCCAGTCCCACATCAAGAACCTAAGTAAAACAATATTCAACAAGATACGTTTCCTCCAACCCATAAAACCTTTACTACAACAATCTGATTTTAGAACAATTATGCAAGCATTACTCATGCCACATATAGGCTACTGTAACAGTCTACTCCTTGACCTGCTAAATATTTCCCTACACCTGCTCATCTTGGTTCAACATGCAGCTGCACGAATTATCAGAAACTCATGTTGGTTAGATCACATTACTCCAATCTTATGACTTGCATTGGCTTCCCATACAAAGCCGGATAAAATGCAAATTGCTGATGGCCACCTTCAAGATCATCAGGAAAATGGCCCCTCCTGCCCTCTCTCACCTAATCATTGTTATGCCTAATTCCCGCCAAAGAAGAGTTCAGTTGGACAATATGCTCAAAACCCCTACAGAATTCTGTAAGACCAAGCAATGCACTAGCAATAGAGCATTTGAATACATGTCGCCAACACTCTGGAATTCTCTTCCAACAAGCCTTTGTAATATTACAGATCTATCCTCATTTTGATCCCATCTCAAAACTCATCTCTTTACTGAACACTCTGGACACAATTTTAACCCATCTTACTCTCAACCATCTGATGCAGACCCAACATAAGTAGCTTCTCTTCTCTTCCACTAAGCTGAATTACGATCTCAACCATTAATCGTATATAGGTTATTTTGTTGGAATCATGTAAATTTTTTTGATTGAATGTTTTAGCACCTATTATTTGATTAATTGTTCAATGTATTCGTTGTTTTAACTGTAAACCACTCTGATTGCAAGATATTACGGTATAAAAACTCACAAATAAAATAAATAAATAAATATCCAGTCACTGGTATGGAAAAACCTGCTCAGCCAGATAACACAAAAGCTGACCAAGCAGTGGGGATATTCAGCCATTGCCCAGCCATTGCCCTTTACTGTTCCTAACTTTCACTGCCAATGGTTAACTGGGCAGTAGTTGAATATTGCTGCTACTGCCTGGTTATCCCTGATTGCCACTCTCGGAACACCACAATGCTAATTGCATTAGTGAGGCCGAATATCCCAGTCAGTGTGATTAATGTAGCTGGCAGGTCTGCTAACTGCATTAGTCAATTTAAATATCAGACCCAAATTTTTTATATTTTAGGAACAGTTTAAATTTTTGTACATAGAGAGGATGCAGGTAAAAGCAGAAATCAACAATCATGCTTGAGCACATTATCTCAAAATTCACTACAACGAACCGTTTCGAAAGCAAGCTTAATTAAACTGGAAGAGAAACTATTGAAAGGAATCCACTTTCTTGATTAATGTGTGCAGGCTCTGATCATTGGTGCAGTTATATCTCTGTTTCCACACACGCAAGAAGGCAATGCGCACAAGAAGATTAAAGGAAGGAAACACTGCTGCCCACCCTCTGCATACACTCCACCGAAGAACTGCTGTCATCTGATAAGCCTCCAGGAATTTCAAGTTCAAAGCACTTCACAAGGGGTATCAAGCATTTGATATTAAGTTTTTGATCTGTTTAGTGTGTGCTTCTGCAATTCATTCTATAATGTCTCAGACTTTCAATGTTTGATGAGAAATACAGCTTTATATTAAAAAAGGAAAGAAGGGGGAATTTCCACCAACCTTTAAGACAAAAGTATTGAAAGTCTGACTTGATTGTAATGTTTGGATTCATTTGCCTTCCTGTGTCTCCAAACAATCATGCTACTAATTTGATGGGAGGAAACAAATATCCCATTGATTTTGTTTAGAACAGAAAATTTATTATTTTCAGTGGAGGAGTGGCCTAGTGGTTGGGGCAAGGTACTTCAGGCTGGAAGGTCAGGGGTTCAAATCCCACTAGAGGACAGCAACCTTGGGCCGGAAGGACTGGGGTTTCTAGTCCCACAGGTGCTCCTTGTGGTCTTGGGCAAGCCACTTAACCCTCCATAGCCCATGTTCCCTGTAAAATAGTTATCTCCAAGTTATAATGCCCTGTTCAATGTAATTTCAGTTTGTTCAATGTAAACCGCACTGATGCAGAATAGCATGATATATAAGAGAATGTAAATAATAAATTAAAGAGTAAACTGACACTAGCTTGGCTGACAGACTCATTTTGGAAACCACTCATAAGGTCAACATCAGTTGCTGTTCACTAAAGTGTTTTTTTAAAAATGCTAGCTGATATCCATACACATTTTGTCCATGTAGGTTAATATAGGATGACGTTTAAATTGATAAGAGGAGGAGAAGGCAGGGGTATTATGGAGCGGTGACTTAAAATATATGGAATATGGACAGTATTCATTAACGAGGTGATCATATAGCATGAGATATTTCCTATTGCAAGTACAGCTGTAGATGCTAAAACCCAATGCCCCATTGGTGGGTCCATGGAAGCCCCTAGAAATGTCCTAGCAACATCCTAAGATTAATTCTATAACTCTGGCAACTACAAGTTCACCTAGGGAGATCACTTGAAGCTGATGTTGAGCGCAGAGCTAAATGTGGGAAGTCTAGCAGATGGGACAACTGGAAAATTGAATGCACAAGAAAGCTGAGTAAATTACACAGGTACACTAAAAAAATTTTTTTTTAAACTGCCTCTAATGTTTCGATTGATTTTTACGTTTTTTGGTGCGCTGAATCCAAATCTGGTAACCAATTTGCTCCATCACGTACAGATTTTTTGCTACATTGGGTTAGCAGTTTGAGGTGAACATTTCAGATTGAGTGCGATCGAGATAAAAGTTTCTTGGATGAATTCTTTATACTAATTGTTTAGTAGTTATTCAAATAAGAATAAAGAAAATTGTAACAAGGCAGCACATAAGAATAATGTCAACAAAACACACTGTGATGGTAGCAAAATTGTCTGCACTTAAAACAGCCACATACATGTGCACAAACATTGAGCATATAAGAGTGAGGTTAGACACAAAGCAAAGCAAAGAAATGTGCAAAAAATGTTGTACAGGTATGTATGTAAGAATAGAAAACGCAAACCGCACCATTGCAATACATGAAGACAAACACCCGATGGTGTGAAAATAAAATTCTAATAAATGAGATCTGACACTGTGGTAATAACTAGCAAATTTTTATTTCAAAGTTTAGTAAAAACACGATATTTGTCAACACAGTTAGATTTTAAAGTCATTCTTGGGTCAATCAATCTCCTGGTGGGCCCGTTTCTTCTTCCCCCGAATGCTTCTCTTGGTGCGCTGCTTGGCGTATTTTTCATCTGGGGTTTCCCGCAGCAGCAACCAGCAGAAATCAGCCATCATAGTGGTGTTCCATCTTCCTTGGTACCTTCTCTCTGCGTCCTTGATGTCCTGGTGAAACCTTTCACCTTGTTCTTCACTGTACGCCCCCAGGTTTTCGGGAAAGTAGTTCACATGGGAGTGCAAGAAATGGACTTTCAGGCTCATGTTACAGCCTTGTTCTTTGAAGGCATTGAGCATCCTGGCAACAATATCCTTATAGTTCTCATCCCGCCTGTTCCCCAAGAATTTGAGAACAACATCCTTGAAGGAATCCCAGGCTTCTTTTTCCTTCTCAGACATCGTTTCAGCGAATGCTCCATCTGAAATGAGTTTCCATATATCAGGGCCAACAAACACTCCTTCCTTTAGCTTTGCTTCAGAAAGTTGGGGGAACTTTGAGCAAAGGTACCGAAAGCACTCACCATCTTTTGGAAGGGACCTGATGAATTGCTTAATGAGACCCAACTTAATGTGGAGAGGTGGTAATAGAATTTTATCACGAGGTACCAAGCTCTCATGAAGAACATTTTTCTCACCGGGTCTCAAATACTCCCGAATTGGCCATTCTTTTTTCCCCCAGTGTAGGTCGCGGGCCCGGCTATCCCACAAGCAAAGGAAGCAGGGATATTTGGTGAAACCGGATTGCTGCCCTAATAGCATGGATAGAATTTTAAAGTCTCCACAATTCATCCACTTATGCTCATCATAACGAATCTTCTGAAGAATCAGGGCCAAATTCTCGTATTTTTCTTGGAGAATAACAGAGTGAGCAATAGGAACTGAAGCGAATGTGTTGCCATTATGAAGAAGAACACCTTTTATGCTGTCTTTTGACGAATCAATGAACAGCCGCCATTCAGCAGGATCATACTTGAGTTTAAACTTTTCCATCACTCCGTATATATCGTTGCAAAATACCAAATCTTCCTCTTTGCTGAAATACTTCAAAAATTGTGTCTCGCGGTTGCGGTACCAATAAAAAGTTGTTCCTGGTGACAATAGATTTTTCTGTTTAAGCCGAGAACCTAGCAGTTGGGCAGCATCTTTTGGGAGTCCTAAATCCCAGACTAAATCATTCAATTCAGCTTGAGAGAAAAGTTCAGGTTTCGGATCTGGTTCAGTTTCAAACTCGGAAGTACTGGACTCATCGGGAAAAGCCATCTGATGAGTCTCATCATGATCAGAACCGTCCACACAAATATGATCCAAAGATTTTGGTGGTTCAGGCACAGGTACTTCGTTGCTATGAGGCATAGGCCTAATTGCTGAGGGAAGGTTGGGGTAACTTATTACGTTCTTATTTTTTAAGTTGTATCCCTTCACAATGCAAGAGCAAAAATAGCAGTCACTGCTGTGGTCTCTTTGTTCACGCCACATCATAGGTATTCCGAAACGAAATGCTTGTTTTTTACCTTTCATCCATAAGCGTAGATCTTCCTCACATGTCTTGCACACTTTGTGAGGAGCCCACGGTTTGTCTTGATCGCCTAACTTCAAACCGAAATAGGCGAAATATACTTTTTTAATAAATGCAGAAATGTTCCTCTGCCGCTTTTTCACGGTATATTCCCCACAAATAAAACAAAAACTGTCCGGAGAGTTGACGCAACCTCTGGCTCTGTGAGCCATCACAAATACACAGCACTGCAAACTACAACTGTAGTGAACCACTTCGGAATAAAGCTGGATTACGACTGAGCAAACAAAAGGTAATAATGAACTTGCAATAAACTGAAATTTGACAGGAACGTTCATGTCGCAACCACCGTGTTTGAGCGCGCGAACGAGGCGAGGCGAACAGGAAAGAACATGCGCCAGCGCGAGTACTGGATTTAGCCCCCCGCCTCCCAATTGTCCTGTTAATGTATAAAATGAATACAAAACACTCTAAAATATCATGAGGGAGTGTTTCTAGTTAGTTAACCATTACAACCTCTATTTTGGGCCAAGAAAATAAACTGCAGTCGGCTAAAAAGAAATTATGTGAACATTCCTTATATGGGTAAGAAATCTAATTTTGCAAGAAAACGTGACGTGATGGAACATTTTGGCTATTTTTCCTGGATTCAGCACCCCAAAATCTATAGGAATCAGTTGCAAAACTGGAGGCAGTTTTTTGGTAGTGTACCTGTGTTATGCTTGAATGAGAGGGAAAACATCTTAAAAATAATTTTTAGCAGGCCTCATTTTAGTACAGCCTTTAAAAGAGACTGAGGTGACTGGGAGAAAAGTGGTTGGGCAATTACTGAAGTGCAGTTGAAAAGCAGATGTGATACGTCACTGATTGCTTTAATTGGCTGAACTGGTGTTTAAACCAGGCTAACTTAAATATGCATAACAGAAACAAGTATTTAAAATTACAACCTCAGATAAAAGCTCTGGAATGGGAAGAGCAGGAGAAGGTCTAGAGGTCAACTGATTACCACTGTTAAAATTGGCCTAAAGCCTGAGGTTGGATGCAAATTGACTGCTGGTGTTAACAGCATAAATGGAGAGCTCTGATTTCTATCCCTTGTCTAGATCTTTCTTAGAGAGGGAAAATAATTGTCCTTGTTTTCAGTTAGACAGGGACAGTGTAGAGATGTGAACTAACTGTGGTTCAAGAGATGTTGAAGGTGTACCATATTTTCGTAAGAAAAAAAAGAACCAGCTTAAGTTGAGATTTTCCTTTATTAAGTTTTTAAAATTAGGTAGCAGGAATCAAGCCAGCAAGCAAGAAGATGGCAGGGGCCCTCTGGAGACCGAAAGCGAAGGCACACCGCCTGGGAGGATCCAAGTCTGATATTAGAGCTTAAGTTATGTGCACACCCATACATGAATTTATCCTGACCAGAAGTAGAAACTACAAATTATTGGGGGGGGGGGGGGGGGAGAAGCATTGTTTTTTAGGAAAAATATACTTAGAGGTACATTTCACAATGGGATATCCAAGTGCAGTCTGGGATGTCAAAGTCAAAAGTCTGAAAGAAAAGCAGGCATGTGCGACTTCAGGCATGATTTTGGAAACGTGGATGTACCTGATATGCATGTGTATCAAATGTTTATATAGCCATCCCAAGGATATCAGAGATCATCAGGATAGCAATTCATAACCAAGATGTCTAATAGCATAATGGTTAGAGTAGTGGCTTAATAGCAGAAAGGTCAGGGTTGAAATCCCACTATGGGCCTTTGTGATCTAAGGCTAGTCACTTAATTCTCCCTTTTCTGTACACTCTGGTTGTTTTAAGAAGAAAACAAGCACTTTCCTGATGCTTATTCATGCCTGGAGCAGGTTTTAAAATGGATGTGCCTGCAGATGTCTTCACTATTCAGGCATGGGAACGTGTAAGTGCATTGCCACACCCTTGTGCCTACTTGGATGTCCTGCAAATGTCATTTGTGGAATGGCTATAGAGACATCCGTGATTTCAATGTCCAAATCACAACTAAACCTTTTAAAATGACCCTCTTAAGGACAGATATTTGAGGCAAACATGGGTTTTCTTTTTTTACTTACCTGAAGGTCCAACGATGGACATTAATATTTACCAAACATAAAAAAATAAAAGCGACACAAAATATCAAGAGTTTGTTAATTCAGCATGTTCTTCAAAAATTAGCAAAAAGGCATTGGGAGAAACTTGAAGAAAGTTATCTGATATATTAGCTGATTCTGGTTGAAGTAATGTATTGTTTCAGAGTTTGCTGTAAAAGAAAGATTATATTCAATGATATTTATATGGAAACAGTTTGGTTTTCATTGGAATGACCATAGTGAGAATCCCTGGATGGGATATTCAAACCATGTAAACGCTGCTCAGTGGTATATTTAATGGCACTAGCATGGTTAATGCAGCTGAATATTTATTTAACAGGTTTTATATATCACTTTATTGTTTTAATCAAGGTAGTTTACATTGAAACTTAAACTTGGATTACATTAAACAGGGACATTGATAACTTATTTATTTACCATGCTATTCTGCATCAGTGCAGTTTACATTGAACAAACTGAAATTACATTGAACAGGGCATTATAACTTGGAGACAACTATTTTACAGGGAACATGGGCTATGGAGGGTTAAGTGGCTTGCCCAAGACCACAAGGAGCACCTGTGGGACTAGAAACGCCAGTCCTTCTGGCCCAAGGTTGCTGTCCTCTAGTGGGATTTGAACCCCTGACCTTCCAGCCTGAAGTACCTTGCCCCAACCACTAGGCCACTCCTCCACTCCAAAATCCACTTGGATTTTTCTGATGCAATGGAGGGTTGTGATTTGTCCAAGGCCACATGGAGTGCTAGTAGGAATTGAACTCTGGTCTTTGGGTTCTTAAGCCAGTGTTCTTAACCATTAGGCTATTCCTCCACTCCATATTGGTGGGTGCTGTCACTGCATGCCCTGATACTAACTGGTTAACACTGGGGCATGTAGGGGGGGGGGGGGATCCAGGGCAGCAGTCATCCATAACCATGCAATGACGAAACAGAGTTGCTGCCCAGTTATTGACATGTGGTGAAAGTTAGGTGTAGTGAAGGATGGCCTTTCACCAAAGAAGCTAACTGAGCAGCAGCTGAATATCGCCACTGCTCTGTTATCCTCCCAGCAATCCGAGCAACCTGGATATTCAGTGTTGGGACCCAGATATGGCCCCAGCATTGAATATCTGGATTTAGAGTTCAGCAGTGGTGGCTAGCCATGTTAGATTGGCTAGCCACTGCTGCTGAATATTGGGCCCTTTATTTTTCATGGGCTCCAACTTATGCTAAAAATTCAGTAATGCCAAGGAAATTGCAGACACTTACCTAAAGGAATGATATGGCCCTGCTAATGTGTAGACTTGTTAAAGCACTAAAGGTTGTTGTTAATTCTTAAACTGGAATTTTCTCCTGATAAAAGCATTGTATTGTAATGAATTTTAATTGAATTTTAAAATTTAGCATGCCTGCTTAATTTTCTATTTAAGAAAAGTAATTTCTTTACAGAATTAGTCTCCTTGAAATCTTAAAGTTCTCAGAGTCTGGTTTTCATGAGATTCTGATATCCCAGAGCTCAGCTGTGTAGGAGGCAACCTATGTACCCCTGGGGTACCAGCTGAGGAATGTTTCCTCATCATATAACTCACACCACCCTGATTCCAACAAGTGTCGGAGGGTTCCTGTCCCCAGAGGTGTTACGCAAGCATATTTTATAAATAATCTGCGTAAATCGCGACTCCTCCCAGGCTGCAACTAAACTTCATCCCAAAACACGCATACATACAGATCACATAAAAGTATATGTCTTCTTGTTACTGCGCAAACTTTACATACTAACCACAGAAGTAATTTTATAAGAGTTACTTTACATCCCCCCAAAAAGGCCTTTATTTTTGCAAAATGTATTTATTTATGTATTCATGCAGGAATTTACCATACCACTTATGAGCACAGAGGCCATTAAAGCGGTTTACAATTTGATAAAAATGAGGGGTGAAAAATAGTGAGAGAGAGAAAAAAGAAAGGGACAAGAAGGGGTTTACAAGTAAATAGACTAGAGAGAATGGTGAAGAAAGAAAAAGTAGAATCAATGACGGAATGGCAGGACTGTCCAAGGGATGGTCAGGGATCAAGCAAAGGGAGGCTGGACTATGGGGAGTGGATATCAGGGAAAACAAAGCAGAATAACCAGGCTGTGGCTTCTTCCTTGAACACTGCAACAGCCTACTACCTGATCTCTTGGTACCAGGCTATTCCTCCACTCCTATTCATTAACCTTTCTCATATTGTTTTTTTCAAGAGTTACCGAAAAAACTCACTAGATTTATCTGGCAAGGCAAGAAAGCCATATTCAAAAATTTTGGTAAGAGCTTATGAACACTATTCATATTATCATAAGAGTTTTCATCCCTCTTTCCACTGCAGGTGTTATTTTGGCTTCTATTCCTCTAGGTTGCCATTCCAAGTCAGTGTTATAGAAACATAGAAACATGATGGCAGAAAAAGACCATGTGGCCTATCTGGTCTGTCCTTCCATATCAACTACAATAGGCCCCTTTTTATCTTTAGAGATTCTCTGTGTTTCTCCCATACTTTTTTGAATTCAGATACTGTCCTCATCTCTACCACCTCCACTGGGAGATTATTCCACGCATCTGCCACTCTTTCCATAAAGAAATATTTCTGCATATTACTCCTGAGTCTATCCTCTTTCACCCTCAACCTATGTCCCCTCATAGCAGAGCTTGCTTTCAATCGAAAGAGACTCTCCTCTTGTGCATTTAAGCCACGGAGTATATAAACATCTCTATCATATCTCCTCAATCCCGCCTTTTCTCCAAAGTATACATATTAAGATCATTAAGTCTGTCCTCATATGCTTTATAATGAAGACCACTAACCATTTTAGTAGCCACCCTCTGTACTGACTCCAGCCTGCTTATATCCTGCAGAATTGCACACAATACTCCAAATGAGGTTGCATCAGAGACTTATAAAGAGGCATGATCACCTACTTTTTTGTGCTGGTCATTCCTCTCCCTATGCACCCAAGCATCCTTCTGGCTTTCACCGTCACCTTTTCTACCTGTTTAACAACTTTAAGATTGTCAGACACAATTATGCCCAGATCCTGCTCTTCTTTTGTGGACAGAAGTACTTCACCCCCTACACTGTACCACTCTCTTGGATTTTTGCAGACTAAATGCATGACCGTGCATTTTTTAGCATTAAATCTCAGCCGCAAAATTCTAGGCCATTCTTCAAGCTTAGCTAGATCTCTCCTTATATGATAGAAGTCTATAAAATAATGAGTGGAGTGGAATGGGTAAATGTAGATTGACTGTTTACCCTTTCAGAAGGTAGAAAGGCTGGGAAATACACAATGAAATCACAATATCCCCGATATCACAAATTAGCAATTTACTATATCATTCTCTAAAGATAAACCATTAATTAATACATGAGTAAGAGAAGTGGACTGCAAAAAAGTAGGAGTAGCAGCAATCCTAACTCCTGTAGATTGGCATGTAGTATCGGAGAACTGGATTTATTAAGCATTTTGTTCTCTGACCTATCATAAGAACATAAGAACATAAGATATGCCATACTGGGTAAGACCAAGGTCCATCAAGCCCAGTATCCTGTTTCCAACAGTGGCCAATCTAGGTCATACGTACCTAGCAGTTTCCCCAAAAGACACAGGTTCCGCAATGCTTGTACTGGGTCAAGCATTGATATCCTGGGTCCCTTCTTAATAATGGTTTATGGACCTTTCCTCCAGGAACTTGTCCAAACCTTTTTAAACCCAGCTACACTAACAGCCTTTACTACATCCTCAGGTAACAAATTCCAGATTCTGATTACACATTGAGTGAAAAAATATTTTCTTTTATTAGTCTTAAATAGTTTACCCTGTAGCTTCATTGCATGTCCCCTAGTCTTTCTATATTCTGATAACGTAAACAATCGATCTACGTTTACCCGTTCCACTCTGTTCATTAATTTATAGACTTCTATCATATCTCCCCTCAGCTGTCTCTTTTCCAGGTTAAAGAGCCCCAACCTTTTTAGCCTTTCTTCATAGAGATATTATACAGTTGAAATCCCTGTCAGATATATTAGGCCAATGGACTTTAGTAAAATTACCTTAAAGAAGGTGTGAACCTCCATAGGTGGGGGAGTGGTAAAAACATTCACCAAAGTGAGTGAATTGTTATGCAGTAAATCATGCCCATGAAAAGCGCATACCTTCCATACTTATCTGCACCATAAGCGGATAGTCTTTTGTTATACGTATAGTGAATCCTTTCTTACTTGTGTGAAAGAAGGTGGAATACAGCAGACCTGTCCTGTCTTTCTACTCACAAGATTAAATACCCCTTAGCTGGAATGAAAATTGCCTGAAGTGCAAGCAGGGTTCAGGAAAGGCCAAGGAATGAGAGACATTGTTGTAGATTTGAGATGGATCCTTGAAAAGACAAAGGAATATGAAAAGGATATCATTTCTTTTTCATGATTACAGCAAGGCCTTTGTGTAAATCATGAGAAACTCTGGGCCACATTAAGAAATATGGGTATACCAGAACACCTGCTAGTTCTCATACACAACCTTTACATTGATCAAAAAGTAACAGTTTCAATGGAACAAGGGAAAACAGAATATTTAAAATCAGCAAAGATGTGCAAGAAAGCTGCATACTTTCCCCACACCTCTTTAATTTATAGAAGCAGGACTGTATGAAGACAACCGAGGTGTGAAGACTGGTGGAAGACTCAATAACCTTCACTATGCCGATGATACCACATTTTTGGCTGAAAGTGAAGACAATCTCAAACATTTGCTTCTCAAGATCAAGGAACATAGTCTCAAAATGGACCTGCACCTTAATGTGAAGAAGACAAAGATCCTGACAACTGGCAAAATCAATAAGTTCATCAGTGATGGAGAAGAAATAGAAATAGTGGACAATTTTAATCTGCTTGGATCAACAATCAATAAAGAAATGACAAGCAGTCAATAAATCCAACAACACATTGCTCCTTGGCAGAATTGCTATGAAGGACCTACATAAGATTCTCAAGAGCAGAGATTTATCCCTCCACACAATGATTTGAGTTGTCTAAGCCATGGTATTTTCAATAATGTCATATAGATGTGAAGGTTAGACAGTGAAAAAGATAAATAGAAAGAAAATTGATGTCTTCGAATTATGGTATTGGTGAAGAATACTGTGTATACCATGGACTGTCTGAAGAATATACCAGATGGTACTATAGGAGATGAAACATAAGCTTTCTTTAGAAGCTCCATTGACAAGACTTTGACTTTCATATTTTGGATGCATCATGCAAATAGAGAGATCATTAGAGAAAGCAATCATATTTGGCAAGGTTAAAGGTCAATGTAAAAAAGGAAGGCCATCACTGAGATGGATCAATACAGTAACAGCAGTTATGGATGCCACTCTATCAACAATTAACTGGCTGACTGAAAACAGAACACAATTTAGGACAACTATCCAGAGAGTCGCTACGAATCAGCTCCAACTACACAGCACATAAAAACAACAAGGAGAAAGATGGGTTTCCTGCAATAAATCAATGTTCTCTTTAGCCTTTATAATCTGCTCTAACAGCCTTCTTCTCTAAACGGAACTATGCAAACCTTGCACATTGAATGATAAAATCTCAACTATAACCATAATAAGACTTTTTATCAGAATTTGGCCATACTTCTATCTAGGAGTCACTCAACATCATCAAACCGTTTCCATATCAAACCCAGTATACATTTCACAGCACTTGGGGACGCTTCTACAAATAGGCTCTAGGGCAGCGGTTCTCAACCTGTGGGTCGCAACTCCCACAGGGGTCGCCACAGGATTTAGCGGGGGTTGCTAGCTACATGTTCAGTAATTTTGTTCTTTATAATGGTTTCAACCATTTTTCCTGGTACTGACGTCAGGCTCACTGGTCTGTAGTTACCTGGATCACCCCTGGAACCCCTTTTAAAAATTGGCGTTACATTGGCCATTCTCCAATCTTCAGGTATTACAGATGTTTTTAATGATAGTTCACAGATTACTAATAATAGGTCTGCAATCTCATATTTCAGTCCTTTCAACACCCTTGGATGTAGATAATCATGGCTTAAAGGGAGACAGCCAACATGGCTTTAGCCAAGGAAGTCTTACTAATCTGTTATGTTTTATTGAAGGTGTGAATAAACAGGTAGACAAAGGTGAGTTGGTTGATATAGTGTATCTGGATTTTCAGAAAACCTTTGACAAGGTCCCTTAAAAGAGACTTTTGGCAAAATTAAAAAGTCATGGGATAGGAGGCAGTGTACTATTGTCGATCAGGAACTGGTTAAAAGATAGAAAGCAGATGGTAGGGCTAAATGGCCAATTTTCCCAATGAAGAAAGTTGAATAGTGGAGTACCCCAGCGATCTGTGCAGGGTTGCTCCACTGGGTTGTTACTGTTCAGTTTATCAAATAGTTGCAATACATCTTCCTGGTATATCGATATTTCTTTCAATTCTGAGGTTTCTGGAGTCCAATGGATTGCAGGATCTGAAGCAACATGGGTTTACCAGAGGCAGCTCTTGGCAGACAAATCTGATTGCTTTGACTGGATGATCAGGGAGTTGGATCATAGATGTAGTATACTTAGATTTCAGTAAAGCCTTTGACACTGTTCCGCACAGGCGACTTATAAGCAAACTGAATACTCTAAGGATGGACATGGCTGACTGGGCTAGCATGTGTTTAGTTACTTATTTAACAGTTTTTTATATACTGCCTTTGATCCAAGGTGGTTTACATTAAACAACAGCACATAATCTCAAGAGATATTTTTACAGATAACAAGGGGTAAAAACTTTGTTCTCCAGAAACAGCAGAAATCAGCAGAGTGATGTCGGCACCAACGGATACCGCGTGGTAACCACTCCCCAGCTTTCATAGAAAGCCTTTGGAAGTTCTACCATGCGTTTGTGGTCACCGTCCCATCCAAGGGTGCCATCTTACCTCAGTTTGATGACATAGCTTAATCAAGCATAAAAAAGAAAAACAACTTCACGGAGAGGAGGGAGGGTTGTGAGGACTGATTCCTGCTGTTCCCAGAGAACACCTGGTACAGGTCAGTAACTACTCTTTCTCTAGGAATAAGCAGGAAATCAGTCTTCACATAGGACTCCCCAGTTTCAGGCTACTGAAAAAACCTGCAAAATCCATGGGTGACTGAAAAAACGGACCGTGACTGGCAGAGAAGCATGCTGAGAGGCCAGAAGGGTCATGATTTGGCTCCAGCATGAACCACAGAATCAACTCTCCAGTAACCTAGACAAACAGAAAGGCCATAGAGTTGTATCAAACTCAAAGAGGTGCCATAGCACAGCCTATCTGATGGCGATGTCATGATGGGAATGCCCATCAAGGCAATAATGCGTTACAAAGGTGTGGGTCGAAGACCAGGTTGCAGCCAAACAGATCTCCAAAAAGGAGACAGAATGCAAATGCGCCACAGAAGCAGCCATGGCCTGGACATTTTGGGGCATTATGTTCAGAGAGAGTACAGCCTGATGATAGGCAAAGGAGATAAAGTCTGCCATCCAAGTAGAAAGGATGCATTTAAAGACTGCCACACCGAACCGGTTTGGGAAATAAAAAATAAACAGCAGAGATGAGCAGTGGTGAGCCTTTGTGCGCTTGATGTAGAAGACCAAAGCTCTTTACAATCCAGAGTTTGAAGAGAGTCCCCTGCCCTATTTGCATGAAGCCGGGGAAAGAAGGTGGAAAGAATGACCTACTGATTAAGATGAAAGGAAGAAAACATCTTTGGGAGAAATGTAGGGTAAGTGCGGAGAACCACCTGATTCTGATGGAATCTGGTGTAAGGGGCATGGGTTACCAAAGCTTGCAGTTCACTGACCCTACATGCAGTTGTGAGTGCCATGAGGAAGACAACCTTCTAAGTTAGATACTTGAGGTGACAAGAAGCAATATGTTCAGAGGAGCAATGAGCTTCCCAAGAACCACATGCAAATCCCATGTCTCATGAAGTGGCCAACAAGAGGGTGAACGGACAGGGATTGTTTGTCAAACAAGTGATGGTAGGCCACTGAGGTGTACCCTGATGGAGTTGGACTTCAAACCAGCATTTGAGAGGTTGAGGAGGTACTGCAGGCCCTCCTGCACTGGGCAGGAGAACAAATTGATATCACTATCTGCACACCAGACTGAGAACCTATGTCATTTGCATAAGCTCATCTGGTGGAGTCCTTGCAGGACATGAGGAGAACATCCTCGATAGCTCTAAACAAGTGAAACTAGGTTATGGCTACCCTCTCAGCAGCAACGATGTCAGAGCTAGAGACTTGAGATTGGGATGCAGGAGGATCCCATCCCCCTGCAAGAGCAGATCCAGGGCACAATGCAAGGGAATCAGGGATCCTAAGAGAGACAGTACAGCAGGGGAAATCATGGTTGTCTGGGCCAATGAGGGGCCACAAGTATGAAAGTGCCTGGTCCATCTGAATCTTGAAGAGAATCTTGGCGACCAGTAGGGTGGGAGGGTATGCATACAAGAAGCCCTCGCCTCAAGGCAGTAGAAACGTATCAGCCACTACTCAAACAGGGGCCAGGAGACTGGAGCAGAAGCGAGGCAACTAGACATTGCTGGAACTGACAAAAATGTCCATTGACGGGGTGCCCTACTTGACGAAGATGCGCTGAAGAACCTGCATGTTGAGCTGCTACTAATGGGGCTGGAGCACCCGGCTGAGTCAATACACCAAGGCATTGTCCTGCCCATTGAGGTACACTACTCTGAGGGGCATTCCCCAGCTGATGGCAAAGTTCCAGAGGCAAATCGCCTCCCAACAGAGAGGGTATGAACCTGTTCCACCCTGTTTGATGAGGTAGAGCATTGACACTTGATTATCTGTCTGTACCAGGACAATATGGTTGGCCAGATAGGTTTGAAACACTCAGGGTGTTTACAATCACTCTGAGCTCGAAGAGGTTGATGTGCAGTCTGGGTCTGGATGCCGTTCCAAAAGGCCCCCCATCCAAGCATGGTAGAATCCATTATGAGGAGTTGCTGATGTGGGAGTGCCTGGAAGGGAAGCCCCACCAGGAGATTCAGTGACTGCTGCCACCAGAAGAGGGAGTCAACGAGTGGTGGGGTCACCTGGATCTGGTCTGTCAAGTACCCCATTGCCTGTGTCCACTGGGTGGACAGGCTCCACTGGGCTTACTGTAGCTGGAGGCCAGTGCATGGCATGATATGAACCATGGAAGCCATGTAACTCAGGAGGCTTAGCATGAGGCAGGCTGAGACAGAGGTGCTGGAATTCATTGCCCGAGCAAATCCACTAGTCGTTGGGCCATCGGTCAGAAGGAATACTCTGGCTTGAGCAGTGTCGAGTAGGGCACTGATGAACTTGAGGCACTGCATGGGCTGTAGATGGGCTTGTGATAATTGGTGACAAACCTCAAGTGTTGAGCACAAGGATGGTGCGGCGTACCGCATGAGAGACCTTGTCAGGTGTGCTCCCCCGATGAGCCAGTCAACCAAATAGGAGAAGACGAACACACCTTGCAGCCATGGGAAGGTAGTGACCACAGCTAGCCACTTAAGGGCTCATTCCGTTCCAGATGTAGATTCCTTCTGTATGTCTGGTGTGAGCCGGATGTACAGAGGGGATTGTGATTCTGATCCTGTGGGCACGTCTAGCCCCATGGGTTCAGAATCATGAACAGTCCTGTATGTGCAGGCTGGGAATGCCATTCAGTCCGGCCTGCAAGTACAGGATCTTCCCTGCTAACTCAGTCAAGACTCTTCAATGGAGCTATGGTGCCATGGCATCATGTTGCCATGGCACCGCGGCTCATTTAAGAGTCGCTATGCTAGCCACTGGAAATAAAATGCTTAGTCCCTGCAGCCCAACCCCGGATCTGGTTCCTAAGACCAGGTTTGGGCTACGGGGAATTTCCATCCCCCACTGCCCCATCTGCGCCCTAGCATTGAAAATATAACACGACCAGGGAAGTCATTCCACCTCAGAGGTGAAATAACTTTCCGCATATGTCACTGGCCCTGGACGTACAGGGCCAACTTTAGAATCGGCCCTGTACGTCCAGGGGCGGTGACCACCCACCCCCGCCCAGACTCCGCTTCCGAGCCGCCCCTTCCTTCCCAACCCCCATCTAACATCCCCGCACAACTGGCAGGAAAGTTAGACATGGTGGGGGAAGGGACGTCCATCCATGCTATTCGTAGCACAGAATTAGGCCCTTTGTGAACACCCTGGGAGTGGACGCCAGTCCTAAAGGTAGGACTCTGTACTGGTAGTGGCAGCCTCCGACGATGAAGCGGAGATACTGCTGGTGCATGGGATGTATCAGGTTGTGGGTATAAGCATCTTTTATACCCAAGGAGCATAGCCAATCTCCCTGCTGGAGGTAGGGCAGTTACATTCCAAGGGACACTATCTTGAATTTTTCCTTCACCAGGAATCAGTTGATTCTTCTCAGGTCTAGGATGGGATGAAACCCTCTAGTCTTTTTGAGGACCAGGAAGTAATGGGAGTAGCATCCCTCCCCTAGCCAAGACTGGGGGGCCTTGCCTCTGGCCCTTGGCATTTTTCCCCTAAGTTGGAGCCTGATAGGCCAGATACTGGGGGTATTGTCCATATGCCTTCTTCAGGTAGAAGGACTTTTTCCCTGCAGCCTTTCTTTGGGAAGGATCAGTGGTCTTTCGTGAGATCCTGATCCTGGTCATCAATTCAGTCTCCAGCTCGACGGTCTTGTCCGTCATGGGCTTGCCGAGGAAATTCTCTTCCCAACACGAGACATTGACCAAGTTCGAGGATTGTAGCCATGCTAGGCAGTAGGCACTAATGCTCACAGAAGCTACTCTAGCAATGGACTTGAAGCCGTCATAGGCCGCCCAAGTGACATATTGGAGCAGTCCTTGACTACTGCTACCAGGCTCCTGAAGCACTGGAGGTAATCAGAGAGACCAGCTGAGAACCCAGTAAGCTCTTTTTCCAGGTCTCTCAGGTACATGTCCATGCACAGCTGGTAAGTCAGGATACAGGTGATGAGCATCGAGCCCTAGAAGCACCGTTTATCAAAACCATTGATGGTGCAGGCCTCTCTACCCAGGGGCACCAAGGGGTGAGTCTTCTGGCTCTTGATTCGGTGCTTGGCTGACTACCACCATGGAAGTGTGTTCTAACTGTATCTTTTGAAACCCCGGGCTCTTGTGGACCCAATACATGGAATCAAGCTGTTTGCTCACAATGGGAATTGTAACTGGGGCTTCCCATATTCTGAACAGAGGCTGTTCCAGAATCAGCAGAACCGGCACCTTGAGTGCCTCCTTAGGAGGGGGGGGAGAATCATATTGGAGGATCTTGAGGTCCTCCACCCGAGGTTCCTCCTTTGACTCAACTGTGAAGGCCAGGGCCTTTGACATATCCTGAACAAAGTCCAGGAAGGAGAGGTTCTCGGGTGGGGACCTCTAGCGCGCTCCTATCTGGCCAGAGGAACATCATGGTGCTAAATGGTTTCGGGGATTCATTCTCCACTCCCATTTGAAGAGCTCAAACCTCCAATCGCACCAATGTCCTGTTAGGGTAGCAGGAGGCCGAGGACCTTGGCGCTCGGAGTCCAACGTCCTCAGCATGGAGAAATGGTGGGCAGACTGGGAACAGGATCGAGCCCTGGCATCAGAACTCAACCTGAACCACTCCAACACCGGCTGCACTTCGGCCAGGGACATTGTGGCCTAGGGATTGGTGGCTGGCTCTGAGGAACCCAAGGCCTCGGACAACAGGGCCCTTTGCTGCTGAAGGAAAGCCATGAGGCTACACTCTAGGGATGCCATCCTGGACTCGAGAGCCAAGGGCTCTGCAGCCGCAGGCATGGGCACTGATGGATACGGGCCTGACACTTTGGCCTTTGATGGGGATGCGCCGATGGTAATGGCCTTGGTGGGCTTCTGATAGCCTTCCAATGACGAGGGAGTCTCCTCCCACTGGGAAAGCTTTGAGGGCCATTCCCGACCATTGCCTTCAGTATCAAGTCGAGGACTGCAATGCCAGTGACCATAGGTCTTACACCTGGCGCCGGCATTGTCCTGCGACTTCAACTCGGGTAGAGCCTGGTCCTTCTGGGGATAGTCCTCCATAGACAATCCCTTGTCTGATGCTCCGCACTCCCAGGGCTCAGAGAAGGCACAGTTGCCATGTGAGGATGTTGCCTTTGTGGCTGCCCCCCAGGGGCATCGATTCCATGGTCAAAGCTGGTGCCAAAGACAAGGCCTTGAGGCCAAACAGTGTCTCCTGCTGCCTTTCATGATTCCACTGACCCTTGCACGCCATCTGGAAACAGAGCAGGAAAGTGGTCTGTGGTGGACATAGTGTGGTCACAACTGCTGCACTTCTTAAAACTGCTGATCAAGGACATAGCAGGAAAAACAAAACCTGTGAGATCAAACTCCAAGGTCCAGTCAGAGAAGAGTGCAAGAAAAAACCTATGCACCGAGTGACAGTAAAATAGGAGGGAACATGAAAAAAGGTGCATCAAGGAAGCAAGGATTCCAGGTATGGTAAAAAAGAAGAGTGAGGTAAGATGGCACCCTTGGGCAATATGCGTGGTAGAATTCCCAAAGGATTTCAAGGAAAGCTGAGGAGTGGTTACCATGTAGGCTCCATTGGTGCCGATGTCACCCATATCTGAGAACTGACTTCCTGCTTGTTCCCTGCAGAAATGGAGTTCACTCTGAGAAGGAAGTTACCAGTTGTGTGCCACAGGGATCAGTCCTTGGTCCGATTCTTTTTAATATTTTTGTTAGTGATATTGCGGAAAAGCTGTCAGGTAAGATTTGCCTGTTTATAGATGATACCAAAATCTGCAATAGAGTAGACACCCAGGAAGGAATAGATAACATGTGGCGGGATTTTGCTAATCTTGAAGAATAGTCTAGAATTTTACAGCTGAGATATAATGCTAAGATTGGGCTGCAAAAATCCAAGGGAGCGGTACAGTGTAGGGGGCAAAGTACTTCTGTCCACGAAAGAAGAGTGGGACCTGGGCATGATTGTTTCTGATGAACTTAAAGTGGCTAAACAGGTAGAAAAGGCAATGGTGAAAGCCAGAAGGATGCTTGGGTGCACTGGGAGAGGAATGGCTAGCAGAAAAAAGGAGGTGATAGTGCCACTGAATAAGTCTTTGGTGCAACCTCATTTAGTATATTGTGTGCAATTCTGGAGACCATACCTTCAAATCGTTATAAACAGGATGGAGTCAGTGCAGAGGGTGGCTACTAAAATGGTTAGTGGTTTTCATTATAAAGCATTATAAAGCATTATATAAAGGACAGATTTAAAGATCTTAATATGCAGGGGAAGGCCATGGGTGATGCAGGGCCATGTGCAGAGATTCATTGCAGGATCTTATTTGCATAATCCACTGGATCTCATTTGCATAAATTTAAGTTATTTTATTTTGAAATATATATGTTGCCAATCAAAAATTTTAGGCGGCTTTCAAAAGAGCCCTTCACAAGCCTCTTTTTTCTCCTGGCAATGACTTAGGGGCATGTTTACTAAATATTAATGTACGTTAAGTGCTACTGTGCCAATAGAAATAAATGGGTGTTCCTGCATTTAACACACATTAACATTTGTGAATCTGCATTAACTTTTAGTAAACACATCTCTTAATGAGTGTCTGAATACCATTTGCATGGACAGTGAAGATAAAGAAAGACTACCGGATTTCTACATTACTTTACTCCAATGCCAACTGCCAGGCACATTAGGAAGTACTATAAACACTGCCCATTTAGAACCCATAGCAAACCTGCCGTATCATAATAGCACTACGAGGACTCACAAAGCACAAAACTCTACCTATCAAAAGGCAACACTGCAAATATTAAATCAATACATCTCACAGAATACCAATACATCTCCTACTGAGGAAAGAGAACAAGTGGCACTGTCACATAGAAACTACATGAACAGAATACCTCAGCTCGATTGCACGTGCAGAACATAGTCCATCACCAAACACAGAACAAGGGATTACAATTTAGAAATATGAAGACAATAATTAAATGGGGAATCCCAAAAGCAAAACTTGGAATGTACAAAAACACTGGAGAAATAAACCTATAAATGAATTTCTATTTGTACTAAACAAAACGCAAAGACGTTAGGGATGCACATTTATTTATTTTATTTTATTACAAATTCTTATATACCGCGCTATTTGGCATCAGCGCGGTTTACATTATAACACAACAACCATAACAACATGCTGTTTGGTTTTACATCGAACAGGGGTCCAAACTTGGATAACAGGGGTAACTATATACATGAGATTTTACATAGTAAAGAGTAGCTTGGATACAGGGTTGATTATATGCATGAGATATTTACATGGCAATGAGGTGGGTGAAATAACATAATGAACGTGAGGGTTGTTTCTTAGAGTGGGTCATCTCTTTCAGAGGGGGTGTCATTGGAGTTTGGGTAGCATTGGAGGAAATAAATGGTATTTTGAGTGCCTTTCTGAAACTGTGATAGGTCGGCAATCGCCCTAATGTCAGGGGGTAGGGCATTCCAGCATTTAGGTACATAGTAGCGGAACGCCCTGTTTGTGGTTGATATGTTTGCCCTTTGATGATTCCTGTGGTTTTACTAGTCGGTTTATGGCGATTGCTCTTCTGGATCGGTGGGGGGGCACCATGTGAATAAGAGCTGTGAGTGAAGGGGATGAAATACCGTTGATTGTTTTGAACGCTAGGAGACGGGTTTTAAAGATGATTCTTCCATGGATAGGTAACCAGTGAAGTTGTTTGAGAAATGGGGGTCACGTGGTCACTTTTGGCGCTCCGTGTAGGACCCTTGCTGCAGCATTCATGGCCAGCTGTAAAGGGGCCAGCGTGGAGTGGGGGAGCCCTTGAAAGATGGCGTTTGGCAAAGTCGAAGTGTGGCAGTATTAGCGCTTGGTATATGGTCCGGAAGTCATCAGGGTCCAGTAGGGAGCGCAGATGCCTGATAGTGCGTATTTTGAAGTATACAGCTTTGACAATGTTGTTTATGTGGTGTTTCATATCCAGGCGTTGGTGCCAAATCGTAACTCCGAGGTATCTTATTGTTTCTTGGTAGTAAGTCCGCTTCATTAACACTGACGTGGGGTGGAGGAGTAAAGTTGGGGTCTCTGGAGATGAAAAGAACCTCTGTCTTTTTATGTTGAATGCGTAGATTCTGTGATTGAAGCACGCTGAGGACAGAGCATTGAAACAGTCTATTGCTGGTGTTAGGTCCATTTGGGTGTGGAGAAAACGGCATGTATAAAAGAATGTCATCTGCATATATCAAACAGCTCACATTAAATGATCTTATGATGTTGCGATGGGCTGCATGTAAATATTGAATAGTAGGGAGGACAAGGAGGAGCCTTGAGGTACACCTTGTTTTTGATGGAAGTGTTTTGATTCCTCAGATCCAGACTTTACGTATTGCCATCTTGCTTCCAAATAGGATTTACACCACTCTAGTGCATTGTTGCAGATGCCCTTCTCTTTCAACCTTCCCAGGAGAATTTCGTGACTCACCGAGTCGAACGCAGCGGCGATGTCCAAGAAGATGAGCACAAAACCTTGATGGATGTTGTCTATGCCTGTGATTATTGCGTTGAATAGGCTGGTAAGTAGGGTCTCGACTCCATGATATTCTCTAAAACCCATGTTGGCAGTGATCTAGGGGAGCTGCGGAGTCTATGTGATTTTGAATCTGCCGTTGTACTTCTTTCTCAGTTATCTTGGCTAGCAAGGGAATACTGGCTATTGGCCTATAGGAATCGGCCTTCTGCGGGTCAAGCTTGGGTTTTTCAATAGTGGCCTAATGGATGTCTGCTTAAGTGTTGTGGGGAAGTATCCTGTTGTGAAGGAGAGGTTCATTAGGTTTGCGATGAATGGGACTGAACACCTCACGTAGTTCCTTAATCCAAAAGGCTGGGCATGGGTCAGTCTGTGCTGTGGAGGTGTTGAGGGATGTTATGATATATCTTCAATGCAATTTAGTGGATGGTGTAGAGAACTTGTCAAGTAGGGTTAGGCTGTTGGTTCCTGAAACTGAATTGCTGAATCCTTTTTGGTTTGAATGATCTTGGATTGCAGGTAGTCTGCGTATTCTTGTGGGTGAATCACGCTGTGCTGATCGGGTGATGGTTCTTTCGAGAGGGATTTGACCAAAGTTGAAGAGGTCACGTGGTTTATTCAATGATCTCTTTAGTGTGTCGGTGTGATATTGTTTCATTTTGGTTGTGATTGCTTCACGATGAATTGAGAGGTGAGTTTGGTAGGCGGTCTGATCTTCAATAGAGAGTGATCGGCGCCATCGGGCGCTCAAGTCTGCGTAGTTGGGTGAGAGAAGATCGCAGTTTCAGGAGGGAACCACGGGGCAGAGCTTCTCTTTTCTGTGCTGAGTTGTTGTCGTACGGGCGTTGTGCGATGGCATTTAAGTTGGAGTTCCAGGATGATATCAGTTCTTCAAGGTCGAGCGTGGTTATTGTTGAGGAGGGATTTGGGTCTCTGATAGAATGTGTTCCCTGTTAAATGGGCGAAAGCTTCTTGAGGCTGCCCGTGGTGTGTTCTGATTTTGGCTTCTGTGCAGCTTCTCATTGTTGGTGGTATCTGGATAATGATCAGTTTGTGGTCTGACCAAGGTACAATCAATCACTGATATTGGTAGATTTACGGTTTTGCCTCGATGATTGGCTGAGGAGCAAATACCATGTCAAGTATATTCCCTTTTATATGTGTGGGTTGATTGATGATTTGTTTGAGAGCGAGTTCTTCCATAGCACCAAGGAAGGCATTGGCGTGGTTTTGGGGTGGCGGGGTAGCGATGGGAGATTGAAACACCCATTATCCAATTTGGTTTATTGGGGCTGAGGGGTTGGCCGCAAGGTCAATAATGGTTGGGAGGTCATCTGGGGCAAGCCGAAGGCGTTCTGTATAACAGGTTGAGAGAGCAATGTAGGTTTGCAATAGAGAGGATGTCTAGACTACTTGTGCTAGAGGAGTCTGTTATATGGAAGTCGAGGTCTGTTTTGGTGATTATAAGCACCCCACCTCCCAGAGCTGACATATATTCCAGTTATTAAATTCAAAATTTAAAAAAAAATTCTATCTTTTGTTGTTTGGGCATTTTATTTTTGAGTTACAATTGCTCCAGTCACTTTCTTCTGGTTTCTTTGTGTCTTCTGCTAATTCTCCATTGTCTGCTGTCCATTTGTCCTTTCTTCTCTTCTAGTTTTTTTTTCCATTCTCTCTCTACATCTGCTTTAACATATTGATCTTTCCGCTTTTCTTATTTCCTCCATTTTTTTTCTTTATTCCTTTTCTATCCACTCAAATTTCACCCTTCCATTCTCAATCCTCACTCTCCCAATACCCAGAAAATCGTAGATTTTTCTTCCCTCCCACATAAAATATATTTCCCCTCTCCATGTTCACTCCCCCAGCCCCAGTCCCTTCTATCCACTCCCTTCTAGTTACAGCCCTTCTTCCATCCCCCCGCATCAGCCCTTTTCCAGTCCTAGCCCCCCATCAGCCCATTTCCAGTCCTAGGCCCCATCAGCCATTTCCAGTCCTAGCCCTCCCCCATCAGCCCATTTCCAATCCTACCCTCTATCTTAGCCCCCCATCAGCTCAATTCCAGTCGTAATCCCTCCTCCCAGAAAAGCCCCACATCTGCCTGTCTGGCTATAGAGGGAGCCAGGGAGGCCTGAAGCTCCGGCTCACCTCGCACAACCGCCGGAGTGAAGAGCAGCATTTTCCTTCACCCTGGCGACATGCTGAGTGCCTGCAGGTACTTAAATGGGGGCATTTCCTGTTTTGTATAAGATAGGAAATACCCCCATTTTAGTACCTCCTGGAACTCAGTGTGCCGCCATAGTGAAGCAAAACACTGCTCTTCACTCCGGAGGCTGTGAAGAGGTGAGCTAGGGTTTCAGGCCTCCCTGGCTCCCTCTGAAGCTGGTCAGGCAAGCACGGGGCCATGTGCGGGCCGGCCCTGTAAACGATCGGGAGTCAGGACATACTCTCAGTCTGCCAGACAGCAAGTGTGGCATGAAGTTGGCATGGGGCCCCCTGAAATGATGGGGTCTATGCGAACAACATTATCGTACATGCGTTGGGCCGGCCCTGTTAATATGTATACTTTAGAGGAAAGACTTATTACTCCTGAATCTAGAGGATAAAGGACATATGATAGAGACGTTTAAATACTTCCAAGGCATAAATGCACAGGAGGAGAGCTTCTTTCAATTGAAAGCAATCACTACTATGAGGGGACATATGATGAGGATGAAAGGGAATAGACTCAGGAGTAATATGTGGAAATATTTCTTTACGGAAAGAATGGTGGATCTGTGTAATAGTCTCCCAGTGGAGATGGTAGAGATGAGGACAGTATCTGAATTCAAAGAAGCATGGGACAAACACAGAGGATCTCTAAAGAAAAAAAGGGGGCAAAAGAGGTTGATATGGAAGGCAGACAAGATAGGTCATGTGGTATTTTTCTGCCATCGTGTTTCTATGTTTCTGTGTCCCGATTCTTTGCTCCTCTTGGTTGAAGATTCCCTCCACTCATACTGCATAATCTTGTCACCACTATTGTTTAGCTCATCCATCAGCTCTAGGCACTCCTCCAGATCTGAAATCCAATAATGTTTATCTTTCTATAAAAAAAAAAAAGAGCAAATGGAAAACCCCATCTATACTGAACTTATTTCCTTGCCAAAATTATCTGAGCAGGAGAAAGCTTTTCCTCTTTTGCAAAGTTTAGGTGAGGTAAATTGGGGAAAACATGGAGATCATGACCACAGAACTGGAGACAGCTACTCCGTCTAATTGCATACATCAGCTGTTGCTTCATATTGAAAAAATGGAAGCATGCTTCTGTTATATTAGCAAGGAAAGAAGGCGGAATCCTTGTGATCCTGGGAAGTTCAAGAGTCTTGTTGGCTCTAACAAACATCACTGGGCCCTTGTAATCTGGAACAAAATGCTGAAACAGATCTTGCATTATCTGGAGCAGATCTGTCTCTGTCTCAGGTTCCATCAGTCCTAGGAATTTTATGCTACTCCTTATTTGTCTGTTCGACAGATATTATTGTTTATTTTTGTTTTCTTTTTTCAGAGCTTCAATATTTTTCATTTTCATATTGAAGTAGGCGACAGGTTTAGTTCATTTTCATTCACCCTTGTTTAATGATTTCAACTCTGATTTGAGCCCCTCTACCTCATTATTAAATTCTATTCTTAACATTTTAATATCTTTGACTGAACTGATTTAGTAACAGGGAGATCTTCTACCATAGGAAGAGCCATGGTAGTCATTGTCTTAATGGGATTAATAGGGAATTTTCACCCTTCTTCTAAAGGTTTTCAGATCTGCAAAATTTGGCTAAGATAGCAGTGTAATTTGGTATATTCTGGAGTTTCATATAAAGGGACGAAGAGTGGTCCTACTAATGGGTATGAGCTGTCAACAATGGGAGTTAGTGACACAAGAACTCCTTCTTGACATGGGCAGAGTACGTGAACGAATAAAGCTGGGAATCCAGCTGCATGGGCATGTTGATC
The DNA here is from genome assembly GCA_033557465.1 of Ichthyophis bannanicus. NCBI lineage: Eukaryota > Metazoa > Chordata > Amphibia > Gymnophiona > Ichthyophiidae > Ichthyophis > Ichthyophis bannanicus. Next base: position 1,099,596,805 of record CM066033.1, on the reverse strand, counting down.
TTAGTATCACAGACAGCAATATTTTGTTTTGTTGTTTTCCTTTTGTATGGTTGTTGTTTTTGAATTGTAATGTACTGTTATGGCCTTTCCAGTTGGTCTAATAATAAAAAAGTTACAAAAAAAAAATAACTTGTCTGCCTACTCTAGATAGAAGGGTTATGTGAGGGCTACCTGCACATTCCAAGACAGACAAGAATTAATCAAACACTTGGTCAAAGTTTCACTTCTAAAACAGCTATCATTTTTTTCTTGACCAGAACACTTCATACCCTTAGTTAGCTGCAAACTTAAATGGTCTCTTTCCTCACCTCAGAACCATGGGCAGTAGGTTGCAGAATGAACCTTGGCTCATGTATAAACAAATATCATCAGTTCAGCCGTGCAGGAATTTAGTACCTGCAATCCTCAGATTTTTGGCTGTGGGCCTTGCCGTGACTCATCCAACACACTTTCTTTCAAATTGGATTATATTTAAGATTGTTTATGTGATGGCATGTTTTAGAAAGGGCATTTAAGAAGTGCTTGGGACATGCAAGGGATACAATGGAAAGTCCTATGGCAATTTTAGAAGAGGTCCCATGCACATGCACAACCCTTCTAAAATTGATATATCCCCACCCTTGAATATAAGCATGTAAAAAAAAGGTGTGGTGGAGACTTGCACATGCCCATCACAGAAAATAGGGCTCTGCACACATGCATAAGTCTGCCAGATGGAAATCATCACAGTGACATGCATCTACATATTAACATCAAGATGTGCGTACCGACTCCAGTATTGTGCATGTGAAAGATGCCCATCTACATGCCTGTGGGATCCGTATGTGCCCCATGCACTACACATGTGCGCCCCCCATACACACACACAGAAGGCATACATGCATTTCCTGTCCCCTATGAGGAGGTGCTGTACCCACCAGGATGTCACAAGCTACCCTATACTACAACAAAAAGAGTCTGGGAGAGTTTCTGAATAGCCCTAGCCAGGTAAGACAATCATTGTACACCTAAAGACACAGCTCACAAGAGGACACCTAGCTGCTGGCAAAAAGGCAAGGAAGTATGGTAAGTAGGTAGGCTTGTCTCAAACATCATATAAGACAGGAAAATCATCTAGGGCATAATCCTCTGAAGGTCAGTAAAGAGCAGTAGAAGTCAAAGCATTGCAATAGATTTGTGCAGCCACTTAGACTCAGACATCCAAAGGCACAATCTGAACCCAGCAGGGAGAGTGGGTACAGGCACACATACAACAAAGCAAATACAGCAATGGCAAAGTAATATATGCCATGATTCCCACAGGCAGGATGGGAGTAAGAAAGGTGGTGTCCCATTGACCAATCACTGAGTGTATCAAAACATACACAGGGGAAGTATCACAAAATAGATGGTTTGTCCAGGCACTCAATCCCCCTGCCCCAGTTATTGCCATGAACATGTGCTGCCTGCCAGATATCAGCCTCCCTGCAGCCCCACACATACATACACACACACACACACACACATCACTATCTCAGCTCATGCCATAGCAGGATCATCCAGTCAATGACACATAGTGAGGGCACAAGGCAAACAGTGGGTGACACACTAATGTGTACAAATGGCACGAGCCTTGGGTACAACGTGTCAAGGACATGCCTATATATATGCAACTTTGTCTTGCAAGGCCTCACTTCCCAGATCAAGACACATGCAGATCACAATTATCACATAAGCTCAGGGAGTGAAGGAAACATAGCCACTCCAGAATGGACTCATCCATACCATGTCTGCATAGCACACAACCAAAGATGACTGCCAACAATTAGGCTCACGAGTTGTGTAGGATACCAGGACATCCCAAATGAAGGGTAGCAGATGTCTGTGCAGTTATCGGTATGGTACCCCCAATGTGCATATGCCACAGCTCCCACACACTAGGCCAGGGCAGACCCTCAAGACAAACGTCTGTCAACCCAGAAACTCAAGAGAGGGATACATTGGAAGAATGGTAGGGGATAAACTGGTGAAATGAGTGGATCTCAAAGTATGTGTTCTCCATCTACCCCTACAGATAATTCTGCATAATCTATGACCTAGACTCTATGAATACATGCGAAGGACCAGGCCTTGATTTCTGAAGCAACTTTGCATTGAGGTGCAGGAGGGTAAGTCTTGGCATGCATGGCATATAACATATTGGGAGAATACCACCGATGGCCACATGTAGTGTGCAAGGCCATGAGATGCATATCAAAACCATGCATCCATGACTTGCAGTGGTACAGTAGACCACCATATTCACTAGTAGTACAACAGGTAGAGCATAGGTTGGAATGGCAGCATAAAACCATGTGTGGTGCTTCTGCAACATCCCCACATACATTGTATCAAACAGTAGAGGAATAGCACCTCTGAAACAACCCTGCTCATCTACAGGCCACATCTATGAAGGTCAGGGGAAGGACATACATATGGCAGTTTGTGATGGAGGGCCAGTAAGGACACAACTGTAGTATGATTATCCCTGTGGCACACCTGCTCACATCATAGCACTAAGCAATGCCAATATATTTTGCAGCTACAGTGGCAGCAGTGAATGCTGTGCCACTATCACCATCACCCCCTCCTGCAGTGGTGTCTATAGTAAATCATAGTAAGTGGAGGATACCACCACCACAAGGAGGTTTTCAGCAGTAGCAGCTGTGGTGGCTCCTCATCAGGGGAACCATCCACATTGGACCAAGGGAGAGCCCTAAATATGGTGTACTTGGATTTCGGTAAATCCTTTGACACTGTTCCACACAGGCAACTTATCAACAAACTGAGTACCCTAGGAATGGACCCTCAAATTACTGATTGGGTTAGAAATTGGTTGAGTGTGAGGCGACAAAGGGTACAAGTAAATGGAGGAGAGGGAGGTTACCAGTGATGTGCCACAGGGATCTGTCCTTGGTCCAATTCCTTTTAACATCTTTGTTAGTGATATTGCGGAAGGGCTGTTGAGTAAGGTTTGCCTCTTTGCGGATGACACCAAAATGTGCAATAGAGTAGACATCCAGGAAGGAGAAGATAACATGAGGAGGGATCTAGCTAAGCTTGAAGAATGGTCTAGAATTTGGCAGCTGAGATTTAATGCTAAAAAATGCAGGGTCATGCATTTCAGATGCAAAATATCCAAGGGAATGGTACAGTGTAGGGTGTGAGGTACCTCTGTTCACAAAAGAAGAGCAGGACCTGGGCATGATTGTGTCTGACAATCTTAAAGTAGCCAAACAGGTAGAAAAGGTGACAGCAAAAGCCAGAAGGATGCTTGCGTGTATAGGGAGAGGACTGGTCAGCAGAAAAAAGGAGGTGATTGTGCCTCTGTATAAGTCTTTGGTGCAACCTCATTTGGAGTATCGTGTGCACTTCTGGAGACCACACTTTCAAAAGGATATAAACAGGTTGGAGTCAGTGCGGAGGATGGCTAGTAAAATGGTTAGTGGTCTTCATTATAAAGCATATGAGGGCAGACTTAAGGATCTTAATATGTACGAGAGGGATAAAGGAGATATGATAAAGAATTTTAAATATCTTCGATGCATAAATGCACAGGAGGAGAGCCTCTTTCGATTGAAAGTAATCTCTGCTATGAAGGGACATAGGATGAGGGTGAAGGGGATGAGGAGTAATATGTGGAAATACTTCTTTACGGAAAGAGTGGTAGATGCGTGGAATAGTCTCTCAGTGGAGGTGGTAGAGATGAGGGCAATATCTGAATTCAAAAAAGCATGGGACAAACACAGAGGATCTCTAAAGGAAAAGAGGGGACTATTATAGTAGTTGATATGGAAGGGCAGACTAGATAGGCCATGTGGTCTTTTTCTGCCTTCATGTTTCTATGTTTCTAAGAGAAGAAAGAACCACTTCATGTGAATATTGTCCTTGATGAGGAGCAGAGGCAGGTTATAAAGCTTCTGGGACCACACCCTAATGCAGCAGGGGACACAGAAGCAGAAGGAGATAATCAATGACCAGCACTGTTGCAAAGGACTAGCACTGGCTCTCACCAGAGCCCGTCGAGGAAGGAGATCACCCTGGAGAATCCTCATTCCATGTGGGAGGAAGAACTGAAGGGCGAGAAATGGAAGGTGGAGCATGAGATCTTGTAGGAGGGGGAGGATAGGGGACAGGATGGGGAGGAAAGGAGGAGTATTAGGTATTGAAAGGAGATAGAAGAGGTTGAGGAGGAGGCAGATAGAGAGGTTGGAGCTCCAGTGCAGCTATTGCTGAACCAGTCTGTCCACTCTGCTTCCCTGCTGGACCAGAAGCATCTCCATGAGGCTATAAGGAATCTTTAGGACCCAAGGTCCTTCTACACCTCCCATCCCTTGGATGGGAGATGCAACATGGCTTTGATGCAGTCACAAGGTCCAAGAACCTCATGGTGATACACCTGGAAGGACTGTGAGCAGAGAAATGTGTTATGGTAGGGGTCTTTAATCAGCCCCTGGGACATATCACTGTTCCAGATAGGAGAGGGGAGGGTGGTGAATAAGCAACTGGGAGTTTGTGGGTTATGTTTGTACCATATTTATATTTTCTATGAGATGACCCAGGTTGTCCAAATAATAAAAAACATGTTTTTTGCAGTATGTGTCCTCTGCTGTGTCATGATGTGCACAGCCTCACCACTCTAGCTATGTAGATATCCACCACTCAAAGTCAAATATGTTCCATAGAGCCCTTCCCTGGGGCATGTGAGCACCTGTATTCCCAGAATGGGAGCCCAGTCTATAATAGGTTCACCAGCCACCATAGACAGCCATGAGAATATCAAGTCAAGTAGGTGCCCATTACAAGGTGTAGAGACCACTGCCATAGCAAACCACACTCACAACCAGCTACTTGGCTCTGAGATGCAAACCAGGTGATTGATCCATGCACATCCTTTGTCACTAAGAGCATGCACAGGGTGACTGCAATCATCCACTAGATGGTCCAGATGATGTGTCTGGCTATGGGCATTGATGCAAAAATGCAGACATGTGTCAGGTAGAGCCCAATCTACACCTATATCAACATGCATAATATGTTTGGTGTTGTACACGACGTCCCCAGAATATAGGTTGTTAGTATGTACCTTCAGCGTACACACACAAAGATATGGATCCAGTGCCAGGGACTGTCCATACTAACGTTTACATAGATGCCACCATTTGAGCAAACCATCTTTGTCCTTACATCTATACTTCCTGCAGCGGCCTGAGGATGCCACATCTGGCAGTTTATGTTTCACCATCATTTGTAAAAAGGACTTATCACATCATGGCAGTGGAATGCCAACTCACTAGTCACCTCACATGCATATATGAAGAAATGAGGTTGGACCCCAGATATCATTGTAGGAAACATGTTTATTAAGAGTGTGGTCATAGAGGAATCATACTATAGAGACAGCCATTTGTACATGATAATGAATGAAATGAATGTATAACATATATGGTAGTGTTCTGGTAAATATTCAGAGACTATGGTCCCTTTCCTCTATGTACAGGTTAAAATGGGCTGTGGGGGCCCTGGTGAGCATTGCTCAACAGTGGTAAAAGCACATAAAGGCGCCTTCCAATCAGTCACTCCCACCACTCCCGAGAGTCTCTCTCTCTCCAGTCACTTCACTGTATTTGCAGGGAAAACAAAGATTGTCCCACCACATACCTCTCTTCACCTCCTCCAAACACAGCCATGGTGAAGGAGGCAAACGTCCTATGGATACATGCACATGAGTCGCATAACTAGCCCATAGCAAACAGAGGCCATCCCTTGCTAGAGCCTGTGCTTCTCACTTAACTCCTACAGCTAAATGAGGACCAGATCAGGCAGTGAAGGTATCGGTACAATTTCCATCAATAAGGTAGCCATTTTGCATTCAGAAACATATAGGCTACCTACAGGGACTTCCCTTTACTTCTGAAATGTCCGTTGCAAACATTTAATCCTGTATATTTGCCCATCTGCGACTCATTTCAGAAAGAATCACATGTAAAATGGCAATGTGCAGATGCCGGCACATATGCGTTTCTAATATCAGAACATACATGTGGGCAGGCCCATTTTAGAAATGCTCTGCTTTAGCTTTGTGCTGAATATAGTCAGGCTATGGTGCCCAAGCAAAAAGAGTTTACCAGAAAAGACAACTTAGAAACATAGAAATATGATGACAGAAAAAGACCACATGGCCTACCTAGTCTGTCCTTCCATATCAACAACTACAACAGTCCCCTTTTTACCTTTAAAGATCCTCTGTGTTTGTCCCATGCTTTTTTGAATTCAGTTACTGTCCTCATCTCTACCACCTCCACTGGGAGACTATTCCATGGATCCACTACTCTTTCCATAAAGAAATATTTCTGCATATCAATCCTGAATCTATCTCCCTTCGCCCTCATCCCATGTCCCCTCGTAGCAGAACTTGCTTTCAATTGAAAGAGGCTCTCTCCCTGAACATTTATATTTATTTTATATACCATGCTCTTTAGAATCAGTGTGGTTTACATGTACACTGTTGTTGTTAAGTGCCGTTGAGTCGGAGTCGACTCATGGCGACCCTCTGGATAGCTATCCTAAATTGTGTTCGGTCTTCAGTCAGGCGGCTCATTGTTGACAGACTGGTACCCGTAGCTGCTGTTATTGTATCGATCCATCTCATTGCTGGCGCTCCTCTTTTGCGTTGACCTTCTATCTTGCCAAACATGATGTCTTTCTCTAATGATCTCTCTCTCCGCATGATGTGTCCAAAGTATGAAAGTCGAAGTCTTGTCATCTGAGCTTCTAAAGAAAGCTTAAGTTTGATCTCCACTAGTACAGACTGGTTTGTTCTTCGGGCAGTCCATGGTATACACAGTATTTGCCGCCAGCACCATACACTAACAGGTACTTTCCATGTACAATAACAGATACTTTTTATTCCCTTGTCCCCAAAGGGCTCACAATCTAATATGCACCCAAGCATCCTTCTAGCTTTTGCTGTTGCCTTTTCTACCTGTTTAGCTACTTTAAGATCATCAGACACAACCACGCCTAAGTCCCGCTCTTCTTTAGTGGACAAAAGTACTTCACCCTCTATACTATATTGCTCCCTTGGATTGCTGCAGCCCAAATGCACTACGTGAAGTCAGTGACGTGAAGTCAGTGATTTGAAAGACTTTAGAAAACTACTCAAGCACATTACAACTTAACCGCATGAAATATGTTAACCTCCTGAAGCATACACAGCAATGTGTAAATTTGTATATAAGGGTCATCATTTGTAAAGTCCTAACAGGCAGCAACTGTAAATATGTATTAAGTACCTGTATGTAACTGCAATATTCAATCTACTGTAAATCATGTAACCCTATGCTTGCTGTGCACTTTCCCCCTCCCCAAATCACATTGTATATAATTTAATCCTGGCCAGTACAGCCAAACCTCCTATGTATAGATACCGCTGCTGATCACTGGAAGCAGCGGGTTACAAATGTACACTAAATAAATAAATAAAATAAATAAATAAATAAATAAATGCATGACCTTACATTTTTTAACATTAAATCCCAGCTGCCAAATTCTAGACCATTCTTCAAACTTAGCTAGATCCCTCCTCATGTTATCTACACCTTCCTGGGTGTCTACCTCTGGCAGGGTGAGGTGGAACTTATGTTGCGTGAGGTCCTCAAGCACCAGACTACTACTAATAATAATCATTTGGCGTACACAGTGCTGTATATATAGATGTAAGACACCGTACCTGCTCATCAGATCTTACACTCTAATCAAGACAAAAACATAGCGAAATTGGGGATTAAAATATGGTACACATAAGTAGTAGACAAGAGAGTGAGGAGCATCGGGATCCAAAAGTCGTTTCAAAGAGGTAGGTTTTTAGTCTAGATTTGGATAGGGCTAGAGAAGAAGCCCAAAGCACAGACTCAGGTAGTCTGTTCCAGGTATATGAAGCAGCAAGATAGAATGAACGAAGTCTGGACTTGGCAGTGGCAGAGAAAGGCACAGTTAAAAGGGATCTGCCAGAGGGGCGGAGTTCTCAAGGAGGGGTGTCGAGTGGGATAAGAGAGGAAAGGAAGGGAGGAGCCGCAGAATGAATACACTTGTAGGTCAGTAGGAGAAGTTTGAACTGTATGTGGAAACTGATAGGGAGACAGTGAAGTGATTTGAGAAGAGGGGTTACATGAGCATAGCGACACTGATGGAAGATAAGCCCTGCAGCTGAGTTTTTGAACAGATTGAAGGGGAGAGAGATAATTCAGAGGGAGACCAGCGAGGAGCAGGTTACAATAGTCAAGGTGGGAGGTGACTAGTGAGTGGATAAGAGTTTTAGTAGTGCAAGTAGAAAGGAAGAGACCAATTTTGATGATATAGAGAAAGAAGTGACAGATTTTAGCTATCTGTTGGATGTGCACAGAGAGAGTGTAGAGTCAAAGATGACCCTTAGGTTGTGAGCTGAGGAAACAGATAGGAGTGTAGTTTCATCCACAGAAATAGAGAAGGGAGGAAGGGGGGGGAGGTGGGTTTAGGGGGAAAGATAAGGAGCTCAGTTTTGGCCATGTTCAGTTTCAGATATTGGTGAGACATCCAGGCAGCAATGTCAGATAAGCAGGCAGAGGTCTGGGCCTGGATTCCTGGAGAGATTATAGGCACAGAGGTAGATCTGAGAGTCATCAGCATAAAGATGGTACTGAAAACCATGAGAGGAAATAAGTGCAACAAAGGACTGGGTCCAGAGAGAGAAAATGAGTGATCCCATGAAAGAGCCCTGAGGTACGACAACTGAACAGAGTGAGTCATGCCTGGGTAAGGCTGAAGTTTTTTCTATTTTATGTGAAAAGGGCTTAGCTCTTGCCTGTAATATAGATAGGGAAAAAGTGACTCATGTGTAGTCAGAACTCCTGAGAGAGCAAATTGTTTTTTGTTTTGTGCATTATGTTTTCTTGATACGGTTCTGTAGTGAGGAAACCTCCAAGGTATGAAAACTCTCCCACCGTTGGGCTGCAGCCAGGGATTTGCATCTGTAAATCAGCCTAAGAAGTGTATCATACTCTGATCTATTTGCTTCTGAACTCCTGTGTGTGAACTCTGCATGAAATCCCAAGTTCAGTATTAAAGACTGCTTACTCCTAGTAACTAAAGAAATTGCTGTTCTCCTGAATTTTGATAATCCTAGATTTAATGTAAGGTAATTTAATTTAGGTTTAACCTCCGCCAGTACTGATTGATTTGTGCTTTAAGCAGTCCATGAGATGCACAGTATTCTTCACCAGCACCATAATTCAAAGGTATCGATTTTCCTCCTGTCTTTCTTATTCATTGTCCAACTTTCATGCAAAGAGAAAGATAGCTACAGTAGAGAAAGACATCATGCATGGAAAGGTTGAAGGTCAACACAAAGAAGACGGCCAGCAATGTGATGGATCGATACAACAGCAGCAGTATGGATGTCATTCTATCAACAAGTAGCCACCTGACTAAAGACCAAACACAGTTTAGGACCGCTATCCAAGGTCATTATGAGTCAACATCGACTCAATTGCACTTATCAACAAAAATTTAATTTAATTTACAGACTGATATTCTGCCTTCTTTCAGTTTCTGCAAACACAGATTACAACGAGCAAAATTCAGTTGGCACAAAATAAAAAATCCAGCATACTGTACATTAGCACTAGTGCCAGGGCAATTGCTGTGCATGCAGAGGCAATGATGCACTTCACCTAATGACTCTATCACCCATCACGTGTTAGCTGCCAGGAACATACTGGTCATGACCCCAACAGCTAACATGGAGGTTTTGCAATTAACAGGCTTTTTTTGGTGCATTAACTGAAAATCCTTTGCGGGCTTTAGTCAAAGGAGCCTTAAAACTGTCCGCCTTCATAATCCTAATGACATACCTAATTTTGTCAGATAAAAACTCCTAAAAACTCTGTAACTCAATCTAACAATCAAAATACATTTTAAATAACTAGGTTCTTAAATGTTTTCTAAAATCCAGATTATCCTCTGTGGATACATCACGTGAAGAGAGAGATCATTAGAGAAAGACATCATGCTTGGCAAGGTAGACGGTCAATGCAAAAGAGGGAGGCCAGCAATAAGATGGATCGATACAATAACAGTGGCTATGGGTGCCACTCTGTCAATAATGAGCCACCTGACTGAAGATCAAGCACTGTTTAGGACAACTATCCAGAGGGTTATCATGAATTTACACCGAGTCGATGGCACCTAACAACAACAACAACAACTCTGGTCATGAGTTGCAGCCTTCAAGGCAGGATGAACCTTTTGGTGGGTCTCAAGTAAACAAGAAAGATGGACCTTCACAGTCATATAAATAATTTAAAAACTCACAAACAGGACCCCACCTGTTTCTGACTGTGGGGGAAAACCAACAGAGAAGTAGCATGTAAGATTCACTGCTAGCTGACTCGTCCTGCTAACTGGAGGACCATACACAGGGGGTAAAGAGAATGGACAGTCCTCTATTGGTAGTGATGCCTCTGGTCCACACCCTACTCTCCTTTCTACCAACAGTTAATAAAAAAATCTCTCTTAGGAACCACTGAATTGGCACACCTGAGAGGACCACTTCTAAACATTCAAGCCCTAGGCACTTGTCTTGTTTGCCTCTGCCTTAATCCTACTCTACCAGTCATCAACAATACAATTACCAATGTAGTTTGTTGAACTCTGTGGGAGTTTATCAATCAAAGTCATCACTAGATATAAGCACGTCTACGACTTGGTCTAATGATACAATCAAGATATGAATAATATTTGTCCTGCTTACAAGAAAAACTAAAAATGGATCAGCCCCTAGTCAAGCATGAGTCATGCCTAGATAAATTCTAAGGGCCCGATATTTGAAAGGCAGTTAAATGGTTTACATCCCTGTAAACTGTGTAACTGTCTAAGAGGGGGATATTCAATGGCACTAACACTGGTAGTGCCGCTGAATATCCCCTCTCTTCTCCCTTACCGTTTAGTATCGGGCAGTGTTGGGGGTGCTCTGGGGAGGAGTAGAGGTGGTGGTGACTATCCTTAACTAGACAGCAGCAATATTGCATGCTGCCCAGTTAGTGACCTGTGCAGGACCAGCCCTAGAGTTGGTTCAAAGTGTTGGTGCCCTAGGCAAGCCTCAAGATTTATACCCCCTCTCGCTGTCAAAATCTATTATTTAGCTTTGAATGCTTTGTTTTTTCTGCCTTCTGGAAGTTGCTGCCCTAGGTGACCACCTAGTTTGCCTAGTGGTTGGGCTGGCCCTGGACCTGCACCTAAAAGATAAGCAAGGAAAACCCTCACCTATCTTTTAGCCACAGATGCAGTATTGTTGCTGCCTGCTTAGCTGCAGTTGCTGGGAGACAAGCATGGTGATCCTGGATAAGCAATGCTGGTGCCGCATATGACCCCGGCATTGAATATCGGAGTAAAGTTCGGCGCTGATGGCTAGACGTGGTACTCTATGTCTAGCTGACGGTTCTGAAAATTGAGCCCTAAGAATTTGTGGCTGCCTTGAAAAAGAGTATAACTACCCTGAGGGGAGCACTCCATACTCAGGATGAGTCTCTCCTCTATTACTCCAGTGGGGGGTATAATTCTTTCTAGGGCCCAGGCATAAAGATGGAAGAAAAAATCACAACTGGAGACTGAAGTGTTCTAATATTATTTATTTATGTTATTTATTTAAATGCTTTTTTATACTGCTTTTTCATTAAATCAAAGTGGTTTACAAGGAACAAGAACAAAAACATTTTACATGGAACGTGGTTGGATATAAACTAGTAAGAGACACAATTTACATGTAATTTGGTTAACATAAACATGGAACATGTTATCCACAATGTGTGTGTTTGTCTCTCTAGAGCAGTGTTTTTCAACCTTTTTTGTGCAAAGGCACACTTTTTTCATGAAAAAAATCACGAGGCACACCACCATTAGAAAATGTTAAAAAAATTTACCTCTGTGCCTATATTGACTATATATAAAGTAATTCTCTTGAATAGGAATCAAACACTCACACCAACCCCCCTCCCCTGCTGGTTCACTCACACCACCCCCCCTCCACTGCTGGTTCACTCACCCACCCCCCTGTCACTTACTCACCCCTCCTGCTGGGTCACTCACTCACTTACCCCCCCTCCCCTGCTGGTTCACTCACACCATCGCCCCCCCCCCCCCTTGCTGGTTCACTCACACCACCCCCCCTCCACTGCTGGTTCACTCACACTCCCCCCCCTTGCTGGTTCACTCACACTCCCCCCCCCTTGCTGGTTCACTCACACACACACACACACACACACCCTCTGCCCAAGCCGCTGCTTCTGCTTTGTACAGAGCAGCGGCTGCACTACACTTACATTGAAAAGTAAAGAGAAACTGTGTCAGGAGCCCTCCGGTCATCGCAGAGCCCGAGGAAGTGATGTCATGGGGGCGGGCTCCTCACAGGCTGTCTTTCCTTTTCAAATTAACTTTATTGCAGCTAAAGTTCATTTGAAAAGGAAAGACAGCCTGTGAGGAGCCCGCCCCCATGACATCACTTCCTCGGGCTCTGCATGATCGGAGGGCTCCTGACACAGTTTCTCTTTACTTTTCAATGTAAGTGTAGTGCAGCAGCTGCTCTGTACAAAGCAGAACCAGTGGCTGCACTGCTATAGGGAATCGCGTTCGCGCCGCGGACTTCGGCACAAAAGCCGGTTTTTTGCTCTGGCCGCTCCCGATCTTGCGGCCAGAGCAAAAAAACGGCTTTTCAATGGCCGGTTTTACAACTGTGCCGGCAGCCGGCCTGGCCATGGAAAAACCGGCCAGGCCGGCTGAAAACCGGCCGGTTGGCAACCCTAATTTGTGAGCCGAGGCCACATGTTACAGATGAAATTGGAATTTTTCCCACGGCACACCAGACAATATCTCACGGCACACTAGTGTGCCGCGGCACAGTGGTTGAAAAACGCTGCTCTAGAGTTCTGTGGCCTTCTGCACTGCATTGTGCCTCACATTGCTTAAGCTGTTCACAGCATTAGTCTGCCAATGTGCATGATAAGGAGAAGAGGATTGTGGGTATGGCCTGAAACAGAGAGGTTTGCTCAGGATGTGTCTGCATCAGAGGTATAGTCAATGGTTGAGACTTCGTAGTGCCCATTTGCCACATCCATGGCTGGGGTGGCCACAGCATTTCATGCTGTGAAGACACTCTCACTATAAGTGATCTGTGACCATGACACATCCACATAGTGCTACCTTATGTCTAGTGCCAGTGATGTAAATGCACTTTCTTTTCTAGGAGATTAATCATTGAGCTAAATGTTGGGCGTCCATGGTTGCTCTGTGTACATGCATTGTGTGCTTGACAGCAGACAGGGTGTGGTTTGTATGTGCATGGCTAAAACAGCCCTGTGGTGGTTAGCAGGTATAGCTGTGGTGTCTTGGTAGTTCCAGATGGTTTGGATGGGAGCTATTCCTGGCCTGTGCATTGTGGTTATAGCAGAAGGGTAACAGAAGTAGCCCTACTCAAGCCTACACAGCCCCCATTGTATATGCATCAGTTGCTGCAACAATACTGGGTTACAAACATGTGCTGTTCTAGGAAGGTCCCTCTCAAAGGGGGCAGGACACAAGACCTCAGATGTTATAGGTACCTACAGCATGCTGCAGTTGTGCAGGAAATAGGATGACTAGTATAACACACTGCAGACATTACCTGCCACATACTGGCAGTGATGTGGATCTGCAGCACTGCAGAGAGATGTGACCTAGTGGTTGAAACTAGGTACTTCAAGCCAAAGGTCTTGGGGGTTCAAGTTTCACCTAGAGACAGTACTCTCAGGCCAGAAAAACTAGGATTTCTAGCTCTATAGCCATTTAACTCACAAATGTAGATTACAAGCTTTTCAGGGATGAGGAAATATACCCAGTACCTGTTAGCAAACCACTCTGATGTCTTTCAGCCTAGGCAGTATATCGAGAGATTGCATAAACATAAACATCCTCACCATCAGGGTGACCATTGAAACTGCTCAGTAGCATGGTTTGTAGCTGTTATGTGCTTGGAGCACACACTGTCATTGCATCTTACTGAGCTGAGGTGATGGATCAGTGCATTCTCTATTTGGTGACCAGCTGCAAATTGCTGTTCTGCATGTGCAGTGCATCATGACTGGAGGTAATTCCTTCGACCTTGTTGATTATGCTTGCATTACTCTCCGATTAGGAGTGGTTGATGAAAATGTTTTTTAGGAAGCAGAATCTTCTGTTCTGATGTCTCACAGTTTGTATGTTTCCTGGTCTCTCAAGGGAAACATAGAGGAGGTGACTGGAATTCCTCCTTCTCCATTCTGGCATTCAGCAGCTGGGAGGGCTCTTTTTCCTTAAGGGGCATGCTTCCTAAACCACGGGAAAGGAGCAAGTGTGCCATTAGTGCGCACTAATGGGGCCATTGCACCATAGCACGTGCAAAACGCTGCCTTAGCACATGCTAACAGGACCAGCTGGGTGTCTGTGTGGCATATTCCAAGCCTGGGTACATGTGGTCCCTCTGTGCACATCCAATGTGGACCATCTGCAGTTAGAATCTGCATGGCGGGGACACCCAGCAGAGGGCATCAGGCACAGTCTGATTGACCATCTCTCTCCGCCCCTGGGGAGCCTTCCTCCGCCCTCCGGGTGCCTTTCTCCACCTTCAGCGCTCATTTGCGCCGCTGTGTGCGTTATCGCGCGTTAAGGTACCTTATCGCCCGGTAAAGTGCCATTATCGTGCAATAAGGTGCCTTATCGCCTGATAACATGACAGCAGCGCAAATAGTGCCCTTTAGTAAACATACCCCCTAGTGTTGTATGATGTGGGTGTGCCAGGAGATAGAGCCTGTGCTCTGTGCTACAGTCTGTGCTGATTTCATAGCCAGAATTGGAACCAGCAGAAAACAGTAAGGGAGGGGCATGCAAATTAAGTGATGCACTTACTAGCAATATGAAAGTGTAGCAGCAAAAGAGCCATCCAACCCCTGTCTCTCCTGCATGGGGGTCATGTTACAGTACAGAACATATATACACCAGGGGGTCCATACCAGTGCCAGGGTTCATGTTCCTTTAGGCAGATGGCCCCTCACCCTGACCTAGAGAGGATGTGCTGGATACCTACCAGCTCCGGGCAGCTATATATCTTTTTTTTATTATTATAGTATTGCTACTGTGGGTCTGTAATGTTGGGGCTTATTGCTTGGTAATTTTTTCCTGCTCTGAGACTTGAAGCAGTAGATGGACCTAAGAAGTTCTTAAGCTCTTATGATATTTTTTGGCTGATATTTTCTGCTGCTATGACAGCTGAGGTGCCCAATTTAGTGACTGTTTAGAATTCATCGTTTTCATGAGGCATTCTCCCAAAGCTCTTCATACCTACCTTCCTACCATCATGCTGTTTAGAGTAGAGTAGAAACAGAACAAGGTAAGGTGTGGTGAAGTTGTGCAAGAGGATAGGCTATGGGGGTACTACTTGATCCTAGTGCCCCTCTCTGCAGGCTGTGCTTGGTGTCCAAACCCCCTGACCAGGGTACCCATCTTCTTTTAACATAGAAAAACACAATGACTATAGTGCTGGCCAAGCTAAGATCAGAGGAGCTCATTGTAGTTGCTATTGCTGCCGCTGCCCCAAAAAGCCTTGTACAGTGCTCCCTGAAGCCAGGGTGAAGAGGTTCATATCACTGTACACGGTACACTGGGCAATGGACACTGCAGACACCCTGCCTGGCTTTCTGCATCTCCAGATGCCACTTTGCACCCTATCTCCTATAGCTAGGGATGCAGAATATACTCTCTGCATGTGTTTGCTTTGCTGATTTGCATGCTCCGCCCTCTTGTACTTGGCCTATACTCTGAGCTGTGGAGGCAGTCAGGCCCATTCTCACTCATCTCTCTGTATTCTGCAATGGCCAGTTACTACCTTCCTTTATATGTTCTTGGGGCACAGTTCCCACTGTCCACACTATTTCCCTCACCACCTACCACCTTAGTATCACGCCTGTAGATTTCCTTTGCACTGTAAGCATGCACTAGGGCTGTCCATCCACTACTACTGTGCTAGTGATATGACATTGTGTCTTCCACAGCTGCTGCACTTCAGCATGGTAGGGATGTACAATTTTCATGCATTAACCCTACAGTACTTTACTAAACATGACCCTTGGATTGTAAGGCCTTGGGGAGGAGGAAAATTTCTATTATAACTCACCTTGAACTACTACTGGAAAGGCATGTGCTAAATGCTACTAAATAAATATAATATTGAGAATTTGAAAGAATATATACAGCATTTCTGATTCTTTACTTGTCTATTTTTCATGAGTTAATTTATAGAAATGTTTTCAGTTATCTACCATGAAGTCTTTTAACCCTGGAATTACCGAGATTTTTTGCACACACTGAATACCGTTGGGGTCATAAATGACCCCACGACGAATTTTAATTGTTAACCATGAAAATTTTAAAATAAACAGACACAATATTATTCTGAATTAATTATTTATTATATGAAGGTTAAATGTTTTGAAATTTAATGCTTTATCATAAAATTACATGAAGAAGAGTTGCCATGAAAGCAGTTTTTGCATGCACTTGATGAACACAGTAAAGTACTACAGTCATTTGCATGAGACACAGACAGTTTCTGAATGTTCTTTGCAAACATTGCGCTTGCAGGAGGTGCAAACTATGTTGCTTTTCTTGTCTTTTTCTCTGGAACAGCAGTGACACCTTGCCCTTTTCTTTGGGATCCCGACATTGCAAACAGCATCAGTGGCTTCTTCAATGCTGGAAGAAGTCTCGCTGCAATTACTCTGAAGCAGCTGCTTTCCTAATTCCAAGAGGAATAGACAACGTCTGTGCTTTGACTTGGACTGCCATTCTGGATTTAGTGACATCCAAACAATGAAGGCGTTCAAAGCACTGATGTCCAACATGTTGTAGAAGATTGTCACTGGCTAGCGTCTTGTCATTCGTTTTGTGGTATACGTGTGCAACATTTGATCTGCCGTATCTACTCCACCTTTACTAGAATTATAGTCCAAGATCATGTGTGTTTTTTTGTCTGGACATGTGTTATCTACTTCTTCTTGATCATGCAAACTGCTCAGAAGAACAACCACTTTTCCTTTCTTCGGGCAATAGGAAACCAGAGTGGCGTCATTGCGAAAGGCAAACAGTGAAGTGAATACCTCTCGACCCTTTGCTGTTACAAATTCTGGAGGTAATTATTTTCTGTTCTTTCGAATTGTCCCCAAAAGTGTTATTTGTTTTTCTAGCAATTTCCGTGACAGGGATAAACTGCAGAAGAAATTGTCAACAGTAACATTTCTGCCAGATCGCGTCAATCCTTCAGTGAGTTGCAGCACAACCCTTTCACCCTCATTCTGTTCCCTGTTTTGTCCGAGTTCCCTTCCTGTATATACTTAAAGACGCAGAACATATGACATTGCACTGTCACACAACATCCATAGCTTTATGCCATATTTCCCAGGTTTGCTGGGAATATATTGTCTGAACGGAACACGGCCACGAAATGTAAGCAGTTGCTCATCCATGGAAATATTTTCACCAGGAACAAAGGCGTCAATTAGAGTTGCTTCCCAGGTATCAAAAACGTGTCTGATTAGAGCGAGCTTATCCATGCCTCATTGTTCACGTCTGTTGTTTGCATCATCAAATCTGAGAGCACAAGAAATTTGCTGAAAACGGTTACGGGCCATATTTTTGTCGAAAACAGAACGACCATCTTCAAGGTTCCACAACTGAACTATGGAATCATTTTGTGACTTGTACACACCTGAGAGGATCAGAAGTCCAAGAAAACATTGAAATTCTCCATCTGTCAAATCTTTCCAGGTGTCGTCAAAAATGTGTCTTCCTTGTTTGCTCATCCACATCATGATTTCATTCAATAAGTTCTTCCTCATGAACAAGTGGAATGCTGTGAGAGGGCCATCAACATTTCATACAGCATACCTTGTAGGACCTTGTTGTACGGGCATGACATTAGCTCTGGCGTATCTTCCAGCAGCTTGCTTTATAGGTTTTCTATTCCATGATGTTGCATCCTTAGATACATAGGCTTCAATGGCAACATTTGTGCTTATAGTTGATGACCTCTTAGCTCCTCTATGACCACAACTAAGATTCCTCACAGGTGATACTGACACTGAGGACTCCTGCCTTCTTCCCCGTCCAGCACAGCCTCGACCTTTGCCTCGACCTGTAACTTGACTCTTTGCTGCAGGCGATGTTACCGGCTCAACATCAGTCTCACATTCACTTGGCAGCCAACTGCTGTCGCCATCTGAATCATGACTGTCATCATCAGATTTATCGCCCAAACGTGGCTGATATGCTTCTTCGCTTGCTGAATATGCTGCATCATCAGACGACTCAGAGCCGTCACTGTCAGCATCTCGTTGCAATATTTCTCTTACTTGGGCAGCTGAAAACTTTCGTTTTGACATCATAAACAATAACCTAAAATAAATAAACAAAGATAAAGTTGAATAAAACGCAAAGCAGTTTTACTATAGGTGTACAATAATCATGATGAACGAGCTGAAAGCCTTTATATTTCATTGGAAATAATGAGAGGACGTATGATATCAATGACAGAAAATGTGTAATTTTCATAAAATAAGAGTACAAAAAAGAAATGATACATAATTAATGATAAATACCTTTGTCAGATCAAAAAATTCACAAAACTGCAAATTGTATCATGATACAAGCCGGACGTAAGCAACTGGGGTCAAAAATGACCCCACTGGTACTCTGTGCTGCAATTCATCACTAGCGTCACCTAGCGGATGAAAATTATTCCTCTCATGGTGCAATATAAAGAGAATATTGACATGTGAGAAGTCATAAAAGATTGCATTCTTGAACAACTAGTTTCCGAGATACGTGTTGTGAAACTTGCAATGGGGTCACTTTTGACCCCATCGGTACTCCCAGGGTTAAGTCTATTTTATGTCAAAATTATCAATTAACTTATTATTCTCAGGTTTTGCAGATACAAGGATTTCCTATGCTAAAAAATTCTGTAACATAAAATAACTTATTTTTATCATTGCTTATCTTTGCTCATGCTATAAATTTTTTATATATCTTTATTGCTTTATGAGTTTTATTGGAAATTTTATTCATTTCTCTAACAACTTCAGAATGGTTAAATTTTTTCCAGATTCCTAAAGAATTTGGTTTATATAAGGAATGAAGATTGCTGAAAACTTGGCAGGAGCTTTAAACAGCTTGGCAATCAAGTACATGGTTACTCTATATTTATGAGGTGTTCTTAAAAATGGTCTTACAATTCAAACTTGTCACCAATTAAGACATCAAAAAATGTGTAATGCAGAGATCTTGCTCAGGTTTCTCATTACCTAAACTGCCATATGCAGGTACCTCCGACCCTGCAGTCCTCTAACTCTAATCCAATATCTATATGATATTCACCCATCAATCTAACTCCAGTTTTTACCAACATGACCCCAGCTCAGCATTTATTATGCCTTTCCTAACCATCACTTAGGGGTATATTTACTAAACAGTGGTAGCGGCTTCCATGTGATATCAGAGTCAGGACCCCATTGGAAGTTCAAAGAAGCATTTTGCATTCACATAGGCCATTTTAATTTGTTCTCACTAATCAAAAGGCTAATGGATGCCAGTATACCTGAACAGTAATATAAGAATAGCTAGTTATCTCCTCCACAAAGAGGGTAATTTTATAACAGTTCACCTAGAAAAAACAGAAAAGATATGTCTATTTTATAAAAGATCATGCCCATACCTGCTTTGTGGCAGATGTAACTTTGAAGAGTGTGTTCTGCTAAGTATAAGTTCATAGACACGTGTGGGGGGATAGTCAAAGGCATTTTCATGGTTTGTAAACATGGGAGCTAATCAGTCAGCGGCTCAATATCGCTGCTGCCTGGTTCGTTTCCAGGCTATGCGGTGACCCAGATATTCAATTTTGGTGGCCAGATATGGCCCCAGTATTGAATATCCAGGGTTAGTATTCAGCGGTGACGGCTATGCGCTTTACAAGCACTAGCTGCCGCCATTGCTAAATATCCCTCCCGTATTTCATAACACAGGCCTTGACAAATTTGCTTGGAATCTAGGAGCTGGCCTAAAAATCTAGGAGCTGGATGCCGAAACCTAAGTAGAGCTGGCCCAACCATTAAGCAAACTATATGGTCACCTAGGATGGAAGATTCTGGGGGGTGGCAAAGAGCAGGGCATTCAAAGCTAAACGTAACACCTTGAACCAACTCTGGGGCCAGCCCTGAACCAAGATCACAGTACACACCCCCACCTGCCAAAAAGGTATATTGCAGTTACTTTTTAAGGGGTATGTTTACTAAACCATCTTAATGTTCCCGGCACTAGCTCCAGCGATAATGTGAAGAATGCCATATAAGGAGTGGGCGTTCCAGTCCTAAGGTAGCAAGAATCGGTATCGTGCGATAGTAAGCGCCATGGCATGTTAACGCGTGTTAACCCTAAGTAATTGCCGGCGCAGTGTCAGAAGGAATAAAGATGTAGCCCACTGGTTATGGCAATGACTGCAGAGGCAGAGGTAATGGGTTTGATACTGTAGTGGGGTTATGTAAGGAGGCATTACTCTTTAATGTAAACCAGTGCCATCTGAGGCATTTTCTTTTTTAATTTAAATTAGTGCTGCCAGCAAAAACACTCTCACAGTGCAGTAACCTAAGGTGCCGCATAAGGCGCCCTATAAGGCACTGCAGAGGGCACATTATAAAGTGCACTGTCTACCAAGGCACCTTATAATGTTCCCTATAGGGCGTCTTATACGGCGCTCTATAGGGCACCTTATAGGGCACCTTATGAGGCATTTTAAGGTTACAGCACTGTGAGGGTGTTTTTGCTGGCAGCACTAATTTAAATTAAAAAAGGAAATGCCTCAGACAGCCTTCTTACATAACCCCGCTGCAGAATCAAACACATGATCTCTGCCTCCACAGTCAGTGAAGTAACCAATGGGCTACATCTTTATAGCTACTACCAAACCCTGGCTGGCTACAGAAAGACTGCAGGCCACCACACAAACTGTCTGCTGTGCTTACCAGGATAGGGTAAACCCACCCATACCCATGATGCACTGCACATGCAGATCAGCAGTCTACAGATGATCACAAGATGGGGTATGCAACCCCACAGCACCTCGGCCTGGTAGGGGGAACTGACCGAGTGTGTTACTGGCACAGAGTAGCTACAGACCGTCACATTGTGCGGGTACTGTGCTCACCCTGAGGGTGAGGTGGGGCACCCAGCACCAGGTCCGGAGCACCTGGCTTAGCTGAGATAGGCTATGCTGCAGGTTGCCCTCGGTGCCAGTGTGTGATGGGTAGTCCTTGCAAACAGCTAGGATACACTTGTGTCCATCTGTATTTCTCAGTCATGTTTAGCCCTTGTGGACTATGATGCACCCAGAATAGTGCATATCCTCAGTGGGTGCCATGGTCACATGATTAAAGTGAAGGGGGGGTATTTGGACTCATAGGCGCATTATGTAGCACCACCCAACCCACCCTCTGGGGCTCAGGGTGGGGGACAGGATCTCCCACCAACAGATCCACATTCTACATCCCTGCAATGGTGGCAGTAGAGGGGACCATCAACCCCAGTCCTGCTGGGGAAAAGGCACTCTACAGGGTAGTCAATGCAGATCTGTATGCATCCATAAGGCAATGGCAGACAGACAGTAGGCCTGGAAATGCTCAGCTGCCCCCCACCACTATCTGACATTATCCAGCAGCAAGCACAGTGAGTGTCCAGCTACTGCACCCTGCAAAGTGTTCCAGCCATACACATACTAACTGCAGACAGTCTGCTAACTAGTCCATAGTACATGCTCCTGGAGGGGATGTGAGCACACACATCAAGCAGATAAGTCAGTGATTGGCCCCAAAAAAGATAACCCATAAATATCACTTGAGAAAAATACTATATAGCATTATGGGGGAACCTAGCCATGCCATAGTCACTGTTCAGTCAGGGTGAGAGTGACCTCCCCGCAGGACATGCTGTGGCCACCCTGTCCGTGCAGGTGATGGCAGGACACTACAATGTCCCAGCCATTGCCCTATGCCCTGTGCAGATGCATCCTGCCCAGGCCTGCCCAGATGCATCCTGCCCAGGCCACCCTGTCCAAGCCATACCCACAGTATCTTGCTCCTCATTATGCACATTGGCAGGCTAACACTGGAAACAGTTCAAGCAGTGTGGGCTGAGTAAGGTGTAGGCAGCCACAACACACTGGATAGACAGACACACACTCCCACACCTATGCCAGCATTGGGCAAATATAGAGGCTTTTGGCAGCCCTGGCCACCACACCAGTCCTGGGCACAGTGCAGGCATGGCTATGGTATGCAATACTGTTGGGGTCACTCCCCGGGGTGGTAAACATTATCAGAAACCAATACTGAAACATACTCCACAGATATCAGAAAGGTTGCTATGATGCAGCTCTATCAGCAAATTGTGCTTAACTTAGGAATTGTTATCTGCCATTAATCATAGCAAACTTTTGATATATGTGTAATGTATTCCCAAGTTTAGGGCGGCATTGCTAAGGTATGCAAGTGCTAGTATTGGGAGATGCTTCTGCACGCAGGGCCCAACAGTCTGACTCTCCATGAGGCTTTGGATTGTGGAGCCTGTGGGTGTGGGTGTTTATGCCCCTGTTGGCCGCTGCTCTAGGGCAGAGGTTTCCAACTCCAGTCCTGGTGGGCCAAACACTGTTCAGGTTTTCATGCTGTCCCTAATGAATATGCATGAGATACATTTGCATACAATGGGGGTGATGCATACTAATGCAGCACAGGCATATTTATTAGGGACAGCATGAAAGCTGAATGGTGTTTGGCTCTCCAGGACTGCAGTTGGGATACTCTGCTCTAGGGATTGCACATGTTTATGGTGTCTATGCTCTGTAGGGTGAAATATAGGCGTTTCAGGCATGTTTATGTTATCTGCAATAAAGGTTACGTCTTTATTACCATGGTTTAGTACTGGGTAAAATATGGGGAAAGGGTTGGCAGGAAACACAGCTGGGACTTGAACTTGTGACCTTCTGCTCCTAAACACACTGGCTGTGTGTACTGCACCACACTGTTGCCACAGGGACAGTTCATTCCCTGGGGATACCATGACTGTTCGTCAGACAGACCCTGTCTATTGCATTGCACGGCACCCACCTAAACGGGGCTTGGCCATGATCTGCTGTGGGCAGATGCCACTGCCCCCTCCGCCACCAGCACCCCTCCGCCACCATGCTGCCATGCCGTTATGCCAGTGGTGCTGGTGGTGCGCAGTCCCAGGCCATCCAGTATTCCGGTAGGCACCTGCCTATGGTGTGGGTTCTCGGGTAGGGATGCCTACATGGACATGCGCGCTTCCCCCCCCCCCCCCCCCACATACCGTCTGCCAATGTTATGTGTCCTTGGGGGTACCTGCTGGGTAATCTCCCCTGTGACACTGTGGGACACACACTCATGCCCATGTTGGACCCTCGTCAGTTGCTGTCTTGCTGCTTTACAGTTTCGGCATTCCTATGTGCCACCTGGGCATCTGCCTAGCATGCACTGTGCCCCAGCTGGACCACAGCATGTGCCGCCTGCAGCCCCCTGTATCCCATTTACAGCAACAGTACAGTTGCCCTTTCCTACGTGCCCACTCTGCTGTTGCTGCATATGTGCACACCATAACAAACCTGCCCAACTTAAATGACAGAAACCCTGATCAGCGCTATTTCAATGTGGCATCAATCACTTTGTAGGGGGACAGAGCATAGACCCTTCCAAACATGATATCTTCATTTATATGCTTTGTCAATAGTGTTGCTTTATGTTTATCATTAATATCACTATTGGCCAGCTTGGTTATTGGGATTTTAGATATGGTTCTTGTCCTTTTATATGTTTATTTGCCTTTTTGGTCCCTGCACATGTATCACAACTATCACTTTTTCTAGATTTTCCTGCCTTTGCTGCACATTGCCGACTGAAATGGTTTCTCTCTCCTGCAAATGTGCCTCTAGCGCGAGGTTTTCACTGGCGCTAATTTTCAGACCCTGATTTCACAGCGTTAGTGTGCATGGAGCCTCTCCCCACCCACTCTCTGCCCATTGACCCCTTCTCTCCACCCTCTGGGAAGCCTTACTCCACCCTTCATGCCTGGATTTCACAGCGTTAGTGTGCCTTAATGTCGCCGCTGCGTTATAACACGATAAGTGACGTTATCGTGCGATAACGTCACTTATCGCGCGATAATACCACCACTGCGACGCTAAGACGGTTTAGTAAACATACCCCTAAGTTTTAGAGCCTGATTTACTAAGACTGTTTTCTAAGTTCCACAGTTCTATGTATAACAACTTTTTGTAATGTACACCACCTTGTCCTGGTGAAAAGCAGTATAAAAAAACCCCAGTCAAATAAAATAAATAAAAAAAGAAATAGCCTAACGTGTGATCTACCTGTGACTATGTCATTTTATGAATGACAATTTCACTCCTTAGCTATTGCATCTCAGACAGTTACAATAATCAGACCTTAAGAGAGGATTTCCTTGGATACAGGAAACTGAAGGCCCAATATTCAAAGGGGTTTATCTGGTCAGCAGGTTCTATTGGCTGGATAAAGCCCGCTGAGAGGGATATTCAGATACACTAACCAGCCAGTGCCGCTGAATATCCTCTCTAACCGCCAGACCACTGTTCAGAGAGTGCCGGAGCAGTTGGCGGGTGCAGCGAGGATGGTTCCAGCACTTATCCAGTTAGCGGTGATTTTCAGTTGGCTAACAGGATAAACTCCCACATAAAGTTAGGTCATCTCAATAGCTGTCTTAACTTTAGGCGTGTCGACTATCCAGAAAGTAGCTGAATATAAGGTTATTAAATGTTTTGCAGACAAATCTGGAACACTTGTTATCTGAAGTGGGGGGAGGGACGAAGGATGGACACCTTTGGTTTCAGATTGCAGCAACAAGGTTTGGAAAAGGAAAGTCATTGTTCTTCCATCCTCCATCCTTCCCATGACAGCAACAATTTTACTTCCAAGTAGATAAATCGACAGAGAAATATAAACAGTGAGGCATTTCCCTGTACTGTGCAAAATATAAAAATAATGGATGTTAATTCTAAGAACATACTTATTGTTGTTGTTCTTAAGTGCCGTCGAGTCGGTGTCAGCTCATGGCGACCCTCTGAATAGTTGCCTAAACTGTCTTCGGTCTTCAGTCAGGCAGCTTATTGTTGATAGAGTAGCACCCATAGCTGTTGTATCGATCCATCTTATTGCTGGCCTTCCTCTTTTGCATTGACCTTTTACCCTGCCAAGCATGATGTCTTTCTCTAATGATCTCTGTCTTCGCATGATGTGTCCAAAGTATAAAAGTTGAAGTCTTGTCATCTGAGCTTCTAAGGAAAGCTTAGGTTTGATCTCCTCTAGTACTGACTGGTTTGTTCTTCGGGCAGTCTATGGGATACACAGAATTCATCACCAGCACCATAATTCAAAGGTATCAATTTTCTTCCTATCTTTTTCATTTCCAACTTTCACATCCATATGACTTTATTGAAAATACCATGGCTTGAACAAGTCGAATGTTTGTATGGAGAGAGACATCTCTGCTCTTGAGAATCTTGTCTAGGTCCTTCATAGCTAGTCTGCCAAGAGATATGCATCGTCTGACTGCTTGTAGGTTAAAGTTGTCAACTATTTCAACTTAGGAACAGATACCAAGACTGGCAGATATTCAGGTCATCCTGAATATCTGCCAGTCTTGGTATCTGTTCCTTTGTTCCTACATATCCTACAGATACTTTGTTGCTTCTTCTTGTTCCAACTATTTAAATTTATTCACTATCAACGATGAACTTATTGATTTTACCAGTTGTCAGGTTCTTTGTCTTCTTTACATTAAGGTGCAGGTCCATTTTAAGACTACGTTCCTTGATCTTGTGAAGCAAATGTTTCAGACTGTCTTCACTTTCAGTCAGTAATGTGTCATCATTAGCAGAGGAAAGGTTGTTGATGAGTCTTCCACCAATCTTCACACCTCATTTGTCTTCATATAGTCCTGCTTCTCTGATAATTTGTTCTGCATATAAATTAAACAGGTAGGGGGGAAGTATGCAGCCTTTACACATTACAATCACTAAATTGAAAATAAAATGGGTTTTTCCTACCCTTTCTGCCCCCATTACTGGAATCAGGAACGGAAAGCTCCCAAACAGGAGGGAGTCAGGGATACAGCTCTAAAATTGGGGACAATCCCCCAAAATTGGGGACATCTGATAACCTTAATTGAACATCGCCACTGTCTAGATGCTGGTCAGTGCTGAAAAAGGATATTCAGTTCCAGAGGATATACAGATTCTGGCACTGAATAACCAGTTTCACTTTTGCCCGCAGCATCGAGGCACTTTAAAAATACTGACCTCTGTGGGTTCAATATCGGAACTTGAATTTAGGAAGCGAAACATCCTGCTCTGGAAAAGCTTCAAGCCCTAACTCCAAGTTTATCATTCGCAGAGCATAAAATGTTAAAATTGAGCAGGCATTAGAATTAATAAGTATAGAGTTACAGGGCCCGACATACAGCCGTGACTGCTAGCATTGCTAAAGTGGCTATGTGCCACTGCTGAACTTTAGACCCTGATATTCATATTTGGACCCTGGCATTGAATACTTTGGTTGCCAAGATTGGCATGAAACTAACTGGGCAGCAGCGATATTCAGCCACTGACCAGTTAGCTTCAACAGCGAAAATAAGCGCAGTCTTTACTGCGCCTGACTTTCGCCACATTGCAATAACCGGGCAGCAGCTTGTTATCACCGCTGGTTGGTTATCATTGGATGCCATTCCTGGAACACCCCGATGCTAACAAGTGAACATCGGGGCAGGCAGCGGCACCACACACTAATATTCAGCAGCAGTAACTGTGTTAGTGCCACTGAATATTCTAGCCAAGGAGATCAACATAGTTACTGTAGCAGGTCTGCTAACTGCATTAATCCCTTTCGGTATCGGGCCCACAGTGTCTTGTAAAGCTCTCTTCACACCCTTGGTGGAACACTCACTGAAAAACAAAGGAGTGGAGGGGCACCCTTGTGGTTAAAACAGTAACCTACAATCAGGGAAGCCAAGGTTCAAATTCCATTGATGCCCCTTGTGATCTTAGAGAAATTACTTAAACCTCTATTACCTTAGATACACACTAAGGGGTTCTTTTACTAAATGTGCATTTTAGTGAGCGGTAACTGACTGTAGTGAACCATAATGTGCAGGCTACAGACTGCTGAAATGCACCTTAACTGTCACTCGCCCCCTAATGTGAACAGTAGGCGGTTTGAGGTGGAATGAGGGGAAATATAGTAAGTAGTGTATCTAGACTTTCAGAAAGCCTTTGACAAAGTCCCTCATCAGAGACTTTTGGCTAAACTAAAAAGTCATGGGATAGGAGGCAGTGTACTATTGTGGATCAGGAACTGGTTAAAAGATAAGAAGCAGAGGGTAGGGCTAAATGGCCAGTTTTCCAAAAGGAGAAAGGTGAATAGTGGAGTACCCCAGGGATCCGTGCTGGGTCTGCTGCTTTTTAACATATTCATAAATGACCTGGAAATGGGAATAACGAGTGAGGTTATCAAATTTGCAGATGACATAAAGTATTTAAAGTTGTTAAAACCCATAAGGATTGTGGAAAATTGCAAGAGGATCTTGATAAATTGGAAGACTGGGCATCTAAATGGCAGATAAAATTTAATTTGGACAAGTGAAAAGTTATGCACCTAGGAAAGAACAACCCAAACTATGGTTACACGATGCAAGATTACACATTAGAAACTACATCCCAGGAAAAAGATTTAGGCATCATTGTGGATAACATGTTGAAACCCTCTGCCCAGTGTGCAGCGGCGGCCAAGAGAGCAAATAGCATGCTAGGTATCATAAGGAAAGGAATGGAAAATAAAACAAAGAATATTATAATGCCTCTGTATCATTCCATGGTACAACCGCACCTTGAATATTGTGTGCAATTCTGCCCACCGTATCTTAAAAAGGATATTGCATTATTAGAAAAGGTACAGAGAAGAGCCACCAAAATGCTAAGTGGGATGGAAGGATACCACTATGAGGAGAGGCTAAAAAGGTTTAGGGCTCTTCAACCTGGAAAAGAGACGTCTGAGGGGAGATATGATAAAGGTCTATAAATTAATGAATGGAGTGGAATGGGTAAACGTAGATCAATTGTTTACATCATCAGAATATAGAAAGACAAAGGGACATGCAATGAAGCTACAAGGTAACCTATTTAAGACTAATAAGAGAAAATATTTTTTCACTCAACATGTAATCAAGCTCTGGAATTCATTACCGGAGGATGTAGTAAAAGCTGTTAGTGTAGCTTGGTTTAAAAAAGGTTTGGACAAATTCCTGGAGGAAAGGTCCATAAACCATTATTAAAAGGGACCCGGGATATCAGTTTGACCCAATACAAGCATTGTGGAACCTGTGTCTTTTGTGGAAACTGCTAAGTACTTATGACCTAGATTGGCCACTCTTGGAAACAGAATACTAGGCTTGATGGACCTTGGTCTGACCCTTTATGGCATATCTTATGTTCTTAAGCATGGATCTTAGTGTGGGTTCACCTAATAGCGCTGTTAGGTGCATCCAAGTTACTTTGCTGATTGTAGCAGCACCCAGTTGTGTATTAACTACTGGGAATAAACCGGTTATGCTCCTGACAGCTAACCTGAAGGCTTTGACCTTAGCGTGCATCGGGATCACTTGTGAAGTGCAAAACCTTAGTGGATGTTAATAAAAGGGCCCCTTAGGTTGTGAGCCTGCTGGAGATGGGGAAACATCCACTATACCACCTGAATGTAACTCATCTTGAACTGCTATTGGAAAAGTGTGAGCTAAATATAAATAAATACAAAGCAGTAACGGAATTTATAGAATACCAAGGATGCCTAGTGGGAGTAACTAAATCTTGTACTTCAGATATAAGGGAAAAGAGGAAGACTAAAATAGACCATATTATATTCTGCTACTATTACCTACAATGCTGCAAGTAGTCTAGATTTAGCCAAGCAAAACAACAAATGGCTCTGAATCATCCAAATCAATTGGTAAGGTATTCCGTTTCAGCTCTGATTCCCTGCCTCCTAGTTCAGAGGGAGTTTGGATCTAATTTTAACCATGTAACCCATAACTGCTTAAGACATAGGTAATGTGCATGCTGAAATCCTTTGTGCTGCAGGCTTCAGGTGCTCTTTCAGATGCTGACAAAGAATTCACTGCAGGCAAATTAAAGCCTTAAGGGTATGTTTATTAAAGGGTGTTAAGGTAACAGACATTAACGACTGCGATAAGGGTGTTACATGCAAAAATGGCTCTGGGTGGGTCAGAGGTGTTCCAGCGTTAAGGGTGCAATGGGCCATTCAATGGGTGTTTACAGGACATTGGGCGTTAAGGTGTCAAGCATTCACCTTAATGCCTGAAAACGGCTGTCACTTTATCACTGGATAAGGGAGCCCCAGCAAAAGCCAATGTAAAGGTGATAAATGGAAGGACAGATGGGAGCTGAAGGGCCTGACAGATCTGTGGGCATCCGACGTGCCAGCCAGTAAGTGTGACGAGCATGCGGGAGGCAGCTTTACCTATGCACTGGGGAGTGCCCACGTAAAATGCCATAATGTCAGTGTGTGACATAGGATGAGGAAGACGTGTCTCCCAGCGGAGTCAGAAGTGACATGATGTGTGCTTTGAAAGGAAGACAGAGCAGGAGTGGTGATGTGAAGATTAGGCACAAGAGAGGCGCGAGTGAATCATCCGAGTACCTGTGTAGGCCATGGTGTGGCAGCTTGCACGAGAAGACATAACTGCACATAGCCACCAGAGGCTGATGGATGTATTGCAGGAAGGATGGTGGCAGAGGAGAGTCTGGTATGGGCTGGCAGCACCGATGTAACAGAGGTGTCATCCCGAATGCATTTGTACTGTGTGGGAAAAATGTGTGTCAGTGCCACGTGTAAAGCCTGATACAAGACATGTGGATCTCATACCTGTCCTAGCTACTCAACCACCATACAATAACCCAGACAAAAGTGCTTACAACAAATGGACAAGAGTTGCTCAATCAGGGCAAAAGGGGCACGTACGGACATGATGTGATACCTACAGGTGGCTATCCAAGGGGTAGGATGTATCTGTATGTAATGCAGAGATGTGATGGAGCCAGATCTATACAATTACAGTTATGATGTCATACCTGACTCATGTTGTACAAGTAAGTTACAGCTGTATGCATGTAACTGCTTGTTAGTAGACCACTGCATCAGTGCAGTCATGTCGAGTTACATTGTACCTAAAACATAGTAATGTCTGATAACAAACAGGGACTGTAAGTACCTGCAGTCAGCTGAGACAATGGAGGGTTAGGTGACCTGCCCAAGGTCACAGGGAGGTGTGGGCAAGCCATGAAGGTTGTGGCATACATAAAATGCCACAGTAAAACATTCCAAATTGTCACAAAAGGAATGCTACTGGTCCTTGAACGATGGTATTCTGGGTCCTAAGCCAGTGCCATGACCATTACACCACACCTCCAACCAGTTGGCACACACCTGCAGGGTGAACTTGTTTGACCCCCTGCAGGGTTCAACTTGTTTGACCCCCTGCAATGGGATGCAGCAGAGCCAATAAATCCATGATCTCAGAAGGACATGATGTTGAATAGTCTGTTTGCTGACCCAAATGGTGGCCAGAACACATAACAAACTCTAAGGATGTGTGTCTGCTGTCAGTGGGGGTGGTTTGCAGTATTGACCGGGCTACCATGTGGTTTTGGCAGATGCCAAGGGTACCAGGTCCAGATGGGTGGGGCAAAGGCACACACTGACAGACATGCAATCTCCCCAAACAACTGCAGCTGCCAGAACCCCATCACGGTCTGCCACTTATACATCTTGGAGGAGGCAAGCAACCATAACTGTGGTATTTCTCTTGGCACCTGCATTTTGCAGCTCCCTATAGTACTACAGCTGCTGGTGCTATTGTCCTCTTTCTCTGGAGCTGACTTCAGCAGCAGCAGGGGGGCCGGCCTGCCTATGGTGCCAGGAAACCTTGGCCCGCTTCATGTGGCGCATCATCTTTCCACAGCAGCAGCATATCTGTGTGCCACCAATGTCGATGTGGGATCATGACAGACATCACAGATGTGCCACCTGGGCAGCTGCCTGGTCTGCTTTGTGCCCTAGCAACCCCACTGCATGACTGACGTGCCACCTCCTTTGCCCCATCTGCACCATCAACATGGTGCCCTTTCATACGTAGTATGCTGTTGCTGCTAATGGAGAACTACTATCACTATTTTGGTCTCCCTGTCTATGCATCACATTGCAGACATTAAAATAGGCTCTCTCCCCTCAAAATACACCCTTTTTGTGAGCTTTTACTTGGAGTTAAGGTTCCCAGCGTTAAAGGACTTTAACACACATTAGCGCTACAGACGTTAAGGAAATACATGTTGTTAACGCCCACTTCCACCCCACCCCATGGAGGGAGGAATGGCCTAGTGGTTGGGGCAAGGTATTTCAGGCCAGAAGGTCAGGGGTTCAAATCGCACTAGAGGACAGCAACCTTGGGCCAGAAGGACTGGGGTTTCTAGTCCCACAGGTACTCCTTGTGGTCTTGGGCAAGCCACTTAACCCTCCATTGTCCATGTGCCCTGTAAAATAGTTATCTCCAAGTTATAATGTCACATTCAATGTAATTTCAGTTTGTTCAATGTAAACCACCTTGATATCTTGAAAAGTGGTAGATAAGAAAAGTTAAATAAATTAACACCCATTCTCCACCCTTAATGCTGCAGGAGCCTTTAACACTCATCAATGCAGCTTTTTCACAGCATTAAGGGTACAAGGGTGCCAATAACAGGCATTAAAAGCACACTTGCTCCCTTAATGCCTTTAGTAAACATACCCCTTAGTCTTGAAGGACCTGATTTTATAACAGGTTGCCTATGTGAATTGTCCAAAATGACATATATGTTAAACCTATCTAGTAAGGACAGTATAGACACCTATGTGCTTTTATAAAATATGCTTCCAGAACCACCCACTATGGTATATAAATGCCAATGTACGCATTTACACCTGCACCAAAGAAGTGTCTGCTTGCATATATTATAAAATACAGGTCTATTTCAATTCCATCCTTGCTTCTCTCAGATCCCATCCCTGGGAACGCCTACATCTGTAAAAGGAGAAACACACCTTCCATGTGCTTACTTTTTACATGCACATGAGATCACCCAAGTTTAGTAAAGCCTATTTCTGCATGTAAAACAGACTTTATGTGTGAAAAAAAACTTTACAAAATGACTCCACCTGTGTCTAGAATATGAAACTAACATGCAAAGCCCCTTCATTCCTAAACAGTCTTCCCTGAGATTGTGAAGTGATTTCCTGCCTCTCCCCTTTACGAGACGAGTATTTCTTGCAGCTATTAGTGAAACCTGAATCTTTCATCGGCTACTGCTACTACAGTAATAACTGACTGTGTTATTTACTATCCTCACTGCATTTCATTTCTTAGTGCTAATAAAGTGAAATAGTTAAAGGGATTGTATGCTGATATATAATGGTTTAATATTAAGCATGACAAAAATATTTATATTACTTTTTAATTATCTGTCCTAGTGATATAGTATGTTATGTTTAGAAAACTAGACAAGTATTTAAGTGAATTCCTGTGCAACATGTACCATGTCAAAACAATTTATGGGAAAAGGATTTCAACACAATGGTATGCAACTTTAGTTTACGAATGAAAAACTTCAAATTGAATTAAATTAACTCTTAGGATTTCATATGAATCTACATAAGGTTAAAGAATAAAAAAGGGAGGGGAAGGTCAATATTCAGCTAACACAAGTCACTGGATTAATATTGGCATCTAATGTCTAATGTCTAATGCTTGGCAGTTAAGATTTAATGCAAAGAAGTGCAGTGTCATGCACTTGGGAAGCAGAAATCCAAGGGAAATGTATGTGATACGGGGCGAGAGATTGGTGTGCACGGACCAGGAGAAGGAATGATTATTTCTGAGGATGTCAAGGTGGCAAAACAGTGCGAAAAGGAAGTGGCAAAAGCCAGGAGGATGTTGGGTTGCATACAAAGAGGAATTACCAGCAGAAAGGAAGAAGTACTAATGTCACTTTATAAGTCACTGGTGAGGCCTCACTTAGAATACTGTGTTGAGTTTTGGAGACCATGGGGTATGTTTACTAAACTGTGGTAATGTCATTCGTGGTAGGTTCCACGGTAAAGGTAGAGATGCCCATATAAAGACATGGGCGTTGCATCGTTACAGCAAGCTGACAGCTAACGCGCGTTACAAGGCGCCTTAGACTAACGAGCGTTACAAGGCGCCTTGCAAGGCATCCTGTAAAGCGCTCTGCAAGGCACTTTGTAAGGTGCCTTGTAAGGCGGCTAGTAAGGTGCCATGTAAGGTGCCGCATAAGGCACCCTAGAGGGCCTCCTAGGCTAAGCGCCATATTAGGCACCCTTGGACAAGGCACCAGAGAAGGCACCCTGGGCTATGGAACCATAGGTTAAGGTGGCCTAACAAGGTTATGGTGTCCTAGGTTAGTGTGCCCTAGGGACTGCAAGGTGCCTCAGGATGACATGCATGACCTGTGCGGAACAGAGACAGATGTAGCCCTAACACTAGATAGAGCACTCAGGAAAGGCAATGAACAGGTGAGTGAAGGAGGGAGAAGTGGGAGCCACTGGAGCTGCCACAACTGCGGGCATCCCATGTGCCTGCCAGTACTGATGACAAACATGGTGGGGCAACTGTACCACAGCACAGGGTGTTGGCAATGTAAAGTACCAGAAAAACAGTTGGTGGCAAACAATGGGAATATGTGTCCCCTAGTGGAGGCAGAGGTGGCAGGATAGTTACAATGATGGGTGGACAGAGGAGTGGTGGTGCCATGCAGATCAGGCACAGGCAAAGCAACCATGAAGAGGTGCAATGCAGGAAAGGGTAGCAGTGTATGACATGGGGTGGCAGCCTGCACTGGCAGACAGGACTCTACACAGCTGACAGACGCAGATAGACGGACCGAGGGAATGTTGGCAATTGTGGCGAGGGTATTATGGGCTGGAAGCACAGATCTGCAAAAATATGACCATTACAGGCATGCACACTATTTGACTAGGACAGGCATGAGAGGAAGGAACAATGAGGAACTGAACCCCTGAACACTGCTGAGGACGGTATTGTATTAACCAGTAGGCTATACCTCCATGGTGTATGCCACAGCAATGTCTAGGTACAGAAGGACTGCAGGTCACCACACAAACTGTCTGCTCTGAGTGCCAGGATAGGGTAACCCCACCAGTATCCATAATGCACTGCACATGCTGAATAGCAGTCTACAGCTGATCACCAAATGGGGTCTGCACCTCTCCGGTACCTCAGCTTGGATAGACAAACTGATAGTGCGTGATACTGGCACAGAGTGGCTACAGACCATGCCATTGTGCAGGTTCTGTGTTCACCCTGAGGGATAGGATGGGTGCCCAGCACTAGGTCCGCAGTACATGTGGTGCTAGAGATAGGTCCTGCTGTACATCCCCATCACTACCAGTGTGTGACAGGTGTTCCTTGCAGTGCAGCTGAAGGTAATTTGGTGTCCATCTGTATCCTGCAGTCACATGTGGCCCTGTGGGACCAGACACCAGCCATATTGGTGTGTACCCCATATTAGGGTCTGGCTGACATGGGCAGCTGTTATCAGGGCAGAGGAGCTCCTAGAATTGCATGAGGTGTGTGTAGCAGTGCCTTTATCCTGTTTGTACGAGACAGCCCTCCAGGGTTGGTGGGCCAGAGCCATACCTATGACTGGGACAGGGGCAAACCAGCAGCAATGCTGGGGTTAGGTCTGGAAACCCCAATTGCCTCCCACCACTGTCTGCCAGTCACCAACAGACAGCACAGTCAGACTGTACCTTAAAAGTGTTCCGACCATGTACAGTCTAACTACAGACAGGCCACCAGGAACTATGTGCAGCAAGCAGGCATCTCAGTGATTGGGACCCCAGCACTGGGGAACACAAATATACCACTAGATACAAATAGAGTAAAGCACTATGTGGGAACCTAGACCTGCCATGGTCACTGCTCGTTCAGAGAGAGTGCCCTCCCAGCATGCCATGCTGTGGCCACCCTGTCCATGCAGGTGGTGGTCAGGCACTACAGTGTCCTAGCCATTGCCCCACACCCTGTGAAGATGCATCCTGGCCAATCTGCCCTGTCCGGGCCATACCCAGAATACCTTGCTCCTCATTATGCATCTAATCAGGCTAACGCTGGTAACGGTGGGACATTTTGGGCCCAGTAAAGTGAGGGCAGCCACAGAACAATGGATAGACATACAAACACGCTCGCTCCTTTTGCAGCATTATACAAAGATAGAGGTGGTTGGCATCCCTGCCTGCCACACTAGTCCTGAGCTCAGTGCCGACATTGCTAAACTGTGCAGGGGGAAGTAGTAGTGCTTTGGTGATAACATCATCCCAATGCTGGGGCCAACAGCCTGCCGCTCCATGTATCATTGGATTGTGGAACCTGTGTGAGTGGGTGTTTGCACCCCTGTTCGCCGCTGCTTTGGACTTTGCACATGTTGCTGTTGTATCTGCATTGTAGGATAAAATATAGGGACATGCTCTGCAGAAACCACAGCTGGGAGTTGCACCTGTGACCCTCTGCTCCTGGACACACTGGCTGGGTGTACTGCACCACACTGTTGCCACAGATGCATGGTAGTCCCTGGGGCTACCTGCACTTTTCCTCAGCCAGACCTTTTATGTTGCACTGCACACCACGTACTGATGCAGGGCATGGCCTGGGTCCACTGCAGGGAGATGGCACTGCCCCCTACAGTACGGGCACACGTCCCCTGCCAATCTGACGTGTCCATTTGCTGTCGGTGCTGGTAGTGCGCAGTCCCAGGCCATCCACTGTGTAGGTAGGCACTCGCCTAGGGAGTGGGTTCCGGGGTGGGGGGGCATACATGGACATCCTCACATCCCCCCATCACTGCCTACCACTATTATGTCCCCTCCACATGGGGGCAGGATGGCTGGAGGGATGTCAGGTCTGTGCCCTAGCGACTATTGGCTAGGGTGGACCAGGTAGATATTGGTGGATTGTGTTTGGCCTTGGTTAACTGCTGTCTTGCTGATCTCCAGTGTCTATGTTCCTATGTGCCACCTAGGCGCCCGCCTGATCCACCCTGTGCCCCAGCTGCCCATGCTACATGTCTCGCCTGCGGCCCCCTATGCCCCATTTGCACCATCGCCATAGTGGCCATTCATACTTTGGCACTATGGTATTGCTGTACATTAGGGTGGTCCATAAAAATGAATTCCTGAATTCCTTTGCTCCCTGGCCTGATTCTGGTTCCATTTAGGTAGAAAACACTGTGTACAAAGTTTGAAGCCAATCAAATAATATTTAGGGGTGGCTCAACAAGTCTTGAGATTTCCCCCTGGGAGCAGATGACGAAATGTTGCATCATCTTGTATCATCCACTCAGTTCCACGCTGATTACCCTGATTACTTCTCTACTTTCTCTGGGAGAAAGGGGGACAAAAGTGATCCACTGCTACCTGAGGCTCTGCCGATTTCCACGAATGAGCTGGAACTGACTTACATTACAGACCCTGCTCTGTTTCCTTGGGGGATCCAGAGCTCATTTACACCGTTGTCTCTGCTCTGCTGCCTCGGTACCCAGAATAAAGGTGCTGAAATGCCATGCTGTGGTATTAGTCAGAAATTAAGTCCTGGGAACAGGCTCTAAAAGGCCTGAATTGGCACAAGTTTAAAACTTGGAGCAGAAATGACAACCATCAAAGCGAGGGATGAAACCTTGAAGAATGTCACTGGTGCTCACAAGTTTCAAACTTGCTCTAATTTGCTTCTGTTTTAATCTGTCCTTTGCTATGTAGTGCCTTCCCTTCATGGTTCCTGTAGGGGGTAGCAAGTAGAAAAGAGGGTGTAGCTGCTTTCTTCTCTATCTGCTCCAGGCTCACCCACTTACCTTTTTTTTTCTGCAGCTTGCCTGGGAAGGGTTGAAGCAGAGCACCCTTGCTGCAGTGCTCTGGAGTCTGAAAAGAAATAGTGAGGTTTTCAGGTCATTCCTTCAAAAGTAACTCTTGGACAGAGGGCACATCTTTCAAGTGATCTCAACTAACTGCTGTTGGAAACAAAAACCTGGACTCAATGGAGTCAGTATGGCATTTCTAATGCTATTATTTCATTTTCCCTTAGATGAACATCATTTATTTCAATGTAGTTAAAGATAAAAATAGAATATATTTCAGATTTACTTGAAAAAAAAAATGAAATAAGGCCTGCTTTCCCTTTATGCAGCACATTACACAAAGTACTGTGGGAGAATAAACTCTGTGAGAGTGCACTTCAGAGTTTTGAATTAGTACTATCCTTCTTATGGAAGCCACTGCAGAAGGCCACAAATTAGCCAACCTCAGCCAAAACTTGGGCTGAGCATGTCCAAAAGAAGCTTGTTTTAAACAAAAATTTGGAAATCTGTGTGAGTTTTTTGTGTTTTGTGGACTTTCATTTTAATGCATACCTTCTATGCATACTACAACTTTCTTTGCATGCCCAAATCAGTTGTAGATACATTAATGCCTAGGTATACATGCATACAAGCAATTTGCATGTACAAAGAGCCCAATTCATAAAGGGGCACGTCCGGGCTGTTCAGATGACCCCGAGTAGGATGGGCCCATTAGGATTCAATTCTGTACCACGGCATACAGAATAAGGCCCGAAGACTGCCCGGCTTGCCACTGCATGCCTACAGGAACATCCTCTCCGCAGGCTCCCCTGGCTCCCACTGCACCAACCTTCTTCTTCGCCGCCACCCAACCCACGGCTGGGTAGCTGGGGCTTGGATCAGGTGGCTGGGACTACCTACATCCGAAACCAGCCACGATCATCTGGTTTGTGCTGCTTATTCCACCTTCAAGGTGGAATAAGCAGCACATTCCCCCTTATCCCGCAGGACGTATAGGGCCATGACCTGAATTGGCCCTGTACATCCTGCCGCCTTGGTCTGCCCCCACTCCTCCCAGACTCTGCCCCCTCCTGCCATCTCTCCCCATACTGTTTCTCTAGCTGGGCAGAGGCTGGGGGGAAGGTCTGATGAGGAATTGGAGAAGGTCTGATGAGGAATAGGAGCAGGACAGCAAGTCACATCTCTGAATCAGGCCCATAATGTTTTAGGCACCCAAACAAACCAAATATGTACCAACAAATGCACATCCCTAAGAAAAAGCATAGTTACTCACCTGTAACAGGTGATCTCTGGGAACAGCAGGAATTTAGTCTTCACATATGGGTATCGTCGGTACCAATGGAACCTGCGTGGGAACGCTCCCCAACGTCCAATAGGAAAGCTTTTGGGAGCATCCCACAGCACCTGCGTGCTGCCTTCCCACCTTTCCAAACTGTCCCTCTCCAGTTGAGTTTAAAGCTGATACAAAGAGAGAGGGAAAGAGAGAAAGAGAGAGAGGCAGAGAGATACAACTCCTAGGGGAGGTGGGTGGGTTGTGAAGACTAAATTCCTGCTGTTCCCGGAGATCACCTGCTACAGGTGAGTAACTATGTTATCTCCAGGAACACGCAGGAATGTAGTCTTCACATATGGGGACTCCCTAGCTGCAGATGCCAGGGAGAAAGCCCCAGAAGTTGTGTGCCCTTATGAAAGGGCTCCACTTCCCCCCATGGATCTCTGGCATCCTACCAGGGATGATGGGTAGGAGTTGATTAAGTATGGAACAGTTGTTGAAGAACAGCCTGACCAAACAAGGCATCCCAGCGGGAGTCCTTGTCTAAGCAGTAATGGGCTGTGAAGGTATGAACCGAAGCCCAAGTAGCTGCTCGACAGATGTCATCGATAGACACAGAGTGAAGATGAGCCATAGAGGCTGCCATGGCTCTCACATTGTGAGCTGTGACATGGCCTTCAAGAGAAAGGTTCTTACTCTCATAGGCAAAAGAAATACACTGTGCAATCCAGCTGGACAGTGTTCTTTTGGAGACTGGAAGTCCCAAATGACTAGGATCAAAGGCAACAAAGATTTGAGAGGACTTTCTATGTTGCTGTGTCCTTTGCAAGTAAAAAGCCAAAGCCCTTTTACAGTCCAAAGTATGAAGATTCCTTTCTGCATTTGAGGCGTGAGGCCTTGGGAAGAATACAGGAAGGTAAACTGCTTGGTTTAAATGAAAAGGTGACACCACCTTTGGAATAAAGTGTGGATGAGTCCTAAGGACTACCTTATCATGATGGAACCTTGTATAAGGAGGATCAGCCACCAACGCTTGCAGTTCACTGATGCGACGTGCTGATGTGATTGCAATAAGAAAGATGACCTTCCAGGAAAGGAATTTCAAAGAAGTAGTAGCTAATGGTTCAAAAGGCAGCTTCATGAGCTGCCCAGGAACCAGATTTAAGTCCCATGCCAACAGTGGTGGCTTAATGGGAGGCTTAGTTAAAAGAAGGCCTCTCATAAATCTTGCTATGAGGGGATGAGAGGAAATAGGTTGTCCATTTAGAGGTTTGAAAGAAGCTGCAATAGCACTCAAATGAACTCTCACTGAATTGGTCTTAAGCCCTGCATTAAATAAATGAAGGAGAAACTCCAGTAATGATTTCAGAGGTATCGCAAGAGGGTTA
This sequence comes from Ichthyophis bannanicus, assembly GCA_033557465.1. Taxonomy (NCBI): domain Eukaryota; kingdom Metazoa; phylum Chordata; class Amphibia; order Gymnophiona; family Ichthyophiidae; genus Ichthyophis; species Ichthyophis bannanicus. Next base: position 1,099,556,946 of record CM066033.1, on the reverse strand, counting down.
AGACCCTTCTGCGAGCACCATATGGTAAACCTTTTCAACTTGAATGCATAAGAGTGCCTTGTGGAAGGCTTCCTGGAAGCATAAAGGATATCCTTTACCTGCTGAGAAAGGTTAAGTTCTAGGCTTTCAGCAACCAGGCCCTAAGATGCAGAGACTGGGGATTGGAATGCCACAGCATCCCGTCCTCCTGAGAAAGGAGATTTGGAGCAGATCCTAACTCCAGAGGCGGAGCTTGAGAGAGATGTAGTAACAGAGGGTACAACATTATCCCCTTTCATAATACCACTAATCAATCTCTCACTAAATCAAGGTTACCTGCCGCCCATACTAAAGCATGCACAAATTAGACCCATATTAAAAAACAATACTATGGACAAAACCTCACCGAATTCCTATAGACCCATCTCCAGTATACCATTTATGGCTAAACTCATAGAAAAAGTAGTTCAAACACAAACACAAGAATACATTGACACATCAGCTCCCCTTGACGACCAACAATATAGCTTTCGACCTGGTCATGGGGTAGACACTCTTTTAACGGTCCTCCTAGACACACTAGTAAGAGGAATAGACAGCCCTAAAAATGCATTCCTACTACTTTTCCTAGACATATCTGCCGCTTTCGACAGTGTCCAACATACATTAATGCTCAATAGGCTCATACAAATAGGTGCCAACTCAATAGTTCTTAAATGGTTTACATCGTATCTATCCAACAGATCTCAAACTGTCAGGATCAACACTCAAACCTCTAACACATATAAACAGGAAATAGGCCTCCCCCCAAGGTTCAGCGCTCTCTGCTCTTCTATTTAACATATATATACAACCAATTTGCAATATCTTTAAAAAATTCAAAATCCATTATCACATATATGCGGACGACATCATGCTGTACATTCCTTTCACAATCCCTACGATTCTACTCCAACTATTAACAGATTGTTTCAAGGAACTAGCAACTTGGTTAGAAGATCACAACCTCTTTATTAACCACTCCAAAACCGACATACTGATTGTAACAAAAAACAAATCTTTCACCCCCCCCCCTACCCACATTACACTTCAGAATCATGACATCCACATAAAAAAAGAAATAAAATACCTAGGGGTGATACTAGACACACACCTTAGTATGAACACACACATAAGAAATACAACAAAGAAAATATACTTTAAACTCAAAGTTTTAAAACAATTACGCCCTCTAGTTCACCTGCAAAACTTCCTAAGTATCATCCAAGCCATTATTACCCCACATTTCGACTTCGCCAACCTCTCTCTATTAGGCACAACTAACCAAAACATTAAAAGGCTCCAATTGGATCAAAATGCTGCAGCCAGAACCATAATGAAGGTACACCCTTTTGAGCACATATCACCCTATCTGGCCAAACTACACTGGCTCCCCATTCAATGTAGAATAAACTATAAATTAATAATAACTACTTTTAAAGCATTAAATAACACTGCCACAGTTACTCTAAATAAACTAATCACTAAAGACACACCACAATGTGCACATAGAAGAGGCAACGCCAACAAAATAAGGATTCCAAAAGAATTCACAAAGACCAAAAAAACAACTAATAAAAAAGCATTCTCCCATGCAGCCCCTATACTCTGGAACTCTCTACCTGATGAAATCAGAGCCTTAACCGACATTAAAGACCTACGCCAAAACTTAAAAACTCACCTTTTTATCTCCCACTACGGACCAATGTCAAATTCTCAACCCCAAAACGAAAAAGGATAATCAAGATAACACACAGAGACCAATACCGCAATGCATCAAGATATTTTGACCTTGACACTGCCTATGATGTTTATACTGTTGAACTCTCTCCTACTAACTGTACATAGTTAATTGTACATAGTTCTACAAAGTTTAATAGTTAAAAGTTCAATTGTTTATGCACATAGTTCATGATTGTTCAATGTAAAAACAGAAATGCCTTTCTGTCTCCTTATCTGTTTTATGTAAACCGCACCTGATCATCGGAAGGTTGCGGTATATAAAAGTTTGTTAAATAAATAAATAAAATAAATAAACAATGTGGAGCTATAAGAATCATATGACCTCTGTCTCTGAAGCTTGAACAGGGTTTTGGGAATTAGGGGAATGGGTGGGAAGGCATACAGGAAGTCCTGGCCCCAATGGATGAGGAAAGCATCCCTGGCCTGACAACCCTGAGTCGGAATTCTGGAACAGAACCGGGGAAGTTTGACATTCAGCAGACTTGCAAAGAGGTCTATGTCTGGGGTTCCCCAAATTTGGAAAATTTTGGCCACCTGATCTGCATGGAGAGACCATTCGTGTGGAAGCAGAACTCGACTGAGTCTGTCTGCCTAAGAGTTTTGATGCCTGGAAGATACACCGCAAGGAGATGAATCTGATGCTCTCTGGTGAGGGCCCATAGTCGCAAAGCTTTGTTGCATAGCGACAGTGAGCCTGTTCCGCCCTGCTTGTTCACATAGAACATGGCTACTTGATTGTCCGTTTGAACTAGGATTGTCTTGTACCTGAGCTGGGTGTGGAATACTCAAAGAGCAAGGAAGATTGCCCTGAGTTCCAGGAGGTTGATGTGTAGATAGGCCTCCTGTGGAGTCCAGGTACCCTGGGTAGAGAGGCCTTGCAGGTGGGCTCCCCAACCCACCTGTGAGGCATTTGTTGTTAGAGTGGCTTGGGGTGGGGGTTGCTGAAAAGGAGACCCTACCAAAAGGTTTTGGGGTGACTGCCATCATTGGAGGGACAAAATAAGGCAAACTGAGTTCGCTATTTTGTCTGACAGGCAACCTGACGCCTGAGTCCACTGAGTGGATAAAGTCCACTGGGCTGCCCTCATATGGAGGCGAGCATAAGGGACCACATGCACAGTGGATGCCATGTGGCCTAGCAACTGTAACATTTCCAGAGCAGTGAGGTGAGGCTTTAGCACTGCTTGGGAAGCTAACTGCACAATGCGAAGGCAGCGGGGCTGTGGAAGGTAGGACCTTGTCTGTCTGGTATCCAGCAGAGCTCCTATAAACCCTAGAGACTGAGTGGGAGCAAGGTTGGATTTTGGGAAGTTTATGACAAGTCCCAAATACTGAAGGATGCGCATTATGCGAGAGAGGGCAACCCTGGCCTCTGGCTCTGAAGGGGCTCGAATGAGCCAGTCGTGTAAGTAAGGGAAGACGAATATTCCCAGGGTGTGGAGAAAAGCTGCCACCACAGCCATGCATTTTGTGAACACCCTTGGTGCAGAGGCCAGGCCAAAAGGAAGAACCCTGCATTGGTAGTGCTTCCCTTGAAACAGAAAGCGAAGGAACTTTCGATGAATTGAACGGATGAGAACATGAGTGTACGCATCCTTGAGATCTAGAGAACAAAGCCAATCCTGACTCTGAAGGTATGGCAGCAGAGTTCCTAGAGAAATCATTTTGAACTTCTCTTTGAACAGGAATTTGTTCAATTCTCTGAGGTCTAAAATGGGTCTGTGTCCTCCTGTTTTCTTTGGAATAAGGAAATAGGGGGAGTAAAACCCTGTACCCCATTGGGGAATGGGTACCTCTTTTATTGCCCCTTGGGCAAGAAGCACAGTGACCTCTTGACCTAACTGGTCATTGAGAGAGGTCTGAGAATTGAACTGTCTTACCATTGTAGGAGGGAGCATGTTGAGGAAATGAAGCTTGTACCCCTCTCTTACAACAGACAGAGTTCAATTTTCTGCTGTTATCTGACCCCATCTGGGGGCAAAATGACATAACCTTCCTGGGATGGTGGAAGGTTCTGGGCCATTCAGGGCCAGGAAGGCAAAGTTCTCTAGATGGAAGTCAAAGCCCCTGTGGAGGCTGAGTTTACTGAGCCGGTTGAGGCTTAGCTGCTTTTGTCTTTCTTTGCCTAGGTTGTTGCTGCTGTCCCTTTTGGGCAAACTGATCTAAACGATGCCCCTGCTGGGTATAGGAGGGATAAAACTTTTTCTTCTTACTGAAGAATGGTTTCTTATAGGATTTTTTCCTTTGCAGGATCAGCTGTAGATTTAGACAATCTATCCAAAGTGATATTGTCAGCATCTATCTCATTAGCTTTTTCCTGCCAATTCTTGCCAAAGAGATTCTCTCCTGTGCAAGGAATATTCCCTAATTTATCCTGTACCCAAATTTCCAAATCAGATGCCTGGAGCCAGGCAATCCTACGTACACCTATGGCAATGGCAGAGGTTCTGCTTATGCACTTAAAGCAGTCAAAGGCTGCACGATTCACAAATTTGGAAACATCCTGGGCATGTTTGACAAGGGCGAGATAATCCTGCCTCTTATCATCAGGAAGGAGAGGGCTCATAAGCTCTAAATCTCCTGTGACCTCCTTAAGGAACATTTCCATATATAAGATATAGGAACTGATCCTAGCAGAAAGCATGGAAGCCTGGAAGGTTCGACGTCCAAAGGCGTCAAGAGTCCTACACTCACGTCCTGGAGGATTAGATGCATGCCTTTTTGCACTCTTTATCCTTCTCATTGCTGACTCCACTACCATAGAATGGTGTGGTAATTGAGTCTTCTGAAACGCAGGACAGGGAGGAACTTGATACATGGTGTTGAGTCTTCGAGAGTGAGTAGATGTGGTCACAGGTGTTTCCCACATCATTAACATGAGATCATGCAAGATCTCATGAATAGGTAAGGTAGCTGCCTCTTTGGGAGCTTTAGGGTACTGCAGGATTTCCAGTTCCTTTGCCCTAGGCTCTTTTTCAGGAGCCATTGTGATGGAAAGACCTCGAGCCACATTTCGGATAAAATCCTGAAAGGACATATCCTCTGGTGGAGACATCCTACACTGAGGAGAAGAGGAATCCTCAGGAAGAAGTACTCTGGTATTGGCAGAGCTTTCAGAGTCTTCAGACTCATTCAAGGATTCGAAGTATCTCCGATCCGGGTGATTGTGCAAGGCACAGTACCGGTACCGATCGAAGTCGGCATCGGAGTGGTCTGGTACCAACCTATCAATACCGGATGGATACGCATGACTCGGTCCCAGTAGAATACCTGCCGATGTCGATGCAGTCGGTGCTGGCACCGGGGTAGGTTCAGGTACCGGTTGAATTGTCTGAAGCGGTTTCAAGGGCATCGAGGCCGTGAGAAGAGCCGCCAGACTGCGTTCAATAGCCAAGAATCTCTGGTCTATCGACGCTGCTGATGCTTGGGTATCGGTACCGGAAGAAGCGGCCGGTACCTCAGAGCATGGCACCAGTAGTTCTGTCAAGGTTGAAGCCTCGAGAACGTCCTAGAGCCCCGTTACTGCTTTGGAAGCCGAAGCCTCCTGCCAGGGCAATTTTGCCAGCGAAAGTCCCTCAAGGGCAATGCCAGAGTCATCTCGCTGTCTAGAAGGAGATCTATCCTTTGAGGACCGGCTAGATTTATGTTTAGTTACCTGAGATCCATGGGAGGAAGACGAAGCCCTGGATGACGTCGATGCCACAGAGGCTGCATTGGAGGGAAAAAGGGTGCTAAGCTTAGCAGCTCAGTACTGCCGGACCCTTTTCAACATCATCCCACAGGCAACACACTCTGAAATAGAGTGGTCAGGACCTAAACATTTGAGGCACCACTCATGGGTGTCGGTGACGGAGATGGTACCGCCACACTTAGAACACTTTTTAAAACCCGAAGCGGGTTTTTCCATTCTGAAGGAGATGTTGGGCCTAGTGCCCAAAATGGTGCGTGGCACCTGAGAGAAAATTACTGGAAAGACTCCAGAAGAAAGGGATTTTTATTTTTTTTTAGAAAAGAAAGAAAAAGAACTGGCAGTACCGGTGTAGCGTCGAGGAAAGGCAGACACGACCACAAAAAAGAATAATAATAGAAGGGATTTTTTTTCTGTGGTGACAGGATGTGCGACCTTTTGGCTCTGTGGAAAACAAAGAACTGGAGAGGGACAGTTGGGAAAGGTGGGAAGGCAGCACACAGGCGCTGTGGGATGCTCCCAAAGCTTTCCTATTGGACACTGGGGAGTGTTCCCGTGCAGGCTCCGTCGGTACCGACGATACCCATATGTGAAGACTACATTCCTGCTTTTTCCTGGAGATACCTTGATACTGTTCTTATAACTGATATAAGCATATCAATGCTTATAGAATATAGAGGGTCGTGATCTAATATCTTATCTGAAAAGTGACAAGGCAGTAGCATAATTTCCCAAGCAAAATCTTGGAGCATTATTTTCTGTAGTGACTCAGAAAATAAAGAACTCAAAATAACCTCTGTTCATTTAGTCATGGGGCGTTGTGTTTAATTTAAAGAAACAAATCCCTAGGGAAGTTCCTTTGTAGTATAAAGATAAAACTATTTATTTTAGATGTCACGCATAATAAAACATAGTGGGAAAAGCATGAGTTTTGCCAAGATTTTTAAGGGCTTTCAAAACCATATTGCTGTCTACTATGAACCTAGGTTTCCATGCATATCTCAAAAAATGAAGTAAAGGAGAGGCAAGTTTAATAAAAAATGTAGTATTGCTTCTGCTCATTTGTTTTTTATCAGCCCAGTTATATGGCAACTATATTTGATTTTTAACATTTATGCCGAAAACTATACCTCATCTTACAAGTACAATCAAGCACCTCCTGCTGAAAAATGTTCAACATCCCTCCAACTGAAGTATCTCCTATCACTGTGCTCTATGATGAGTCTAAAAATGGAACTCTTTCTTCCTGGCTGAAAGGTTGCAGCTACTCAGTTGGAAGCAGAAGTTCCTCCATTTAGGATCTTTAATAGAGCAAACAGTGGAGCAGTTGCCCAGTTTACACTACTGAAAGATATCGCTCCTCCTGATTTAGACTGAAGCTTCAGCTGCCGCAGTTTGTTCATTTACCATAATGGCCAAGTTCAGTAGGATGTCACAGTAACATCTCTAATAAAGAAGATGACAAAATAAAAAGACAATCATTCTTTATTGCCTAAGGGGGCCATTCTGTGGCACGAACAATGGGGACGTACATCCCTACTATTCGTGCAAATGCAGCTGTCGGCAAAAGACTCCCTGTACGAACATCAGAGTTGTATGGGGAGTTCTAGGTGGGGTGGAATGAGAGCAGGTCATCTCCCCGGACGTATAGGGCCTATTCTGAGGTCGGCCCTGTATGTCTGGGGTCAGCGGGTAGATGGGGGGGACTTATTCCACCTCAGAGGCGGTATAGGTCCCTCTGGGCGTGGCATTTCAGTGGTGGCCAGCGGAGAAAAAGGTAGGTAGGGGTGCAGGAAATTCCCCGCAGCCAGACCCTGGCCATGGGAGGCCGCATCAGCGGTCTGGCTGCGGGGAAAGGAAATTTTTAGTGGCAGATCACGACTCCTTAATTGAGCCCTGACGCCATGGTACTGCGGCTCCATGAGGAGCCTGACTGATGTAGCCAGGTAAGTGGCTGGATGTCCGGGGTGCCTGAATAGGGGCACATTCTGGATGTCCAGCCACTGTGCTGCAATTCTGTTACTGTGGGGAAGTTTAGCCCCCACAGGAGCAGGATCAGCTGCATCTCCCGGCTGTCTGGATGTCTGTTATGTCCAGACGGCCGAGAGATGTACATGACAGAATGTACCTCCATGATACAAACTTAAGGGCATATTTACTAAAGTTTATTAATACCTGTCAGAGCCCAGCAAACATGTTAAACATAAGGGGTATGGCCATGGTACACTACTACTGCTACGCTAGCCATAGCACTAGTATGATAGTAGTGAATGCACAGCCCATGCAATGTGCAAAGAACATGCGCATAGCCCACTGCATGTGAAGAGTGCGTGCGGTCTCCACGCACATTGGAAAATAGTGCAATATTGGGGTATTTGTGGGCCTTAGATTCACTGTGGACAGTAAGAACTGTGCCCCAGCACCCATACAAGAAGGTAGCAACTGGCCAGTCCAGAACAGACTGATGACTAGGAGTGAGCTCTGAGCACAACTCAGAACTCAGGACCTAAATACAAGAGGGCGGGGCATGCAAATCAGAAAATAAACACATGCAGAGAGTATATGCTGCATATCAAACAGTAGGTGATGGGGTACAAATGTGGCATCTGGATAAGCAGAAGGCCATGTATGGAATCAGGCAGGATATCCACAGTGTCACTTATGGGGAGGAGGGGGGGGGCAAGGATGTGGACTCCCTCACTCTGAGGCAACAAGGTTGCTGTTCACATAGAATGCAGGGAGCACTAACTGATGGGAGCTGAATAACAAGGTTTATACCTAGGTTATCATGGTGATGATGATTGGGTGGGGGGGGGAGGGAGAGCCCAGCCCAGCCCAGCCCAGCCCAGCCCAGCCCAGCCCAGCCCAGCCCAGCCCAGCCCAGCCTGAACACCAGGGCCCATAGGTCTGTAGTCACCCTACTAGAGCAGTGGGCAAACATCCATGGACATAGTGCAGTGCGGAGAGTACACTCATAACTTCCAAAATAATGCGCTGATGTTATTCATTGTCTTCCAGTTAAGCTTTCTTTTTCTTTCAGGAATGATGCGACGCTTGGAAGATGTTAGGAGCTGAATGGCTATGAAGTAGGTTTTAAGGCTTCTAGGAACTATTTTTATGTATTTATAAATGTTGTGAACATTTATAAAAAATTAATTGAAGGATTTAGTGATTGTGCTTATAAAAGGGAGATTTTCTAGGCCTGTGATGGTAAAGAGCAATGAGCTGCCCTTCGGGCAAGCAATTGCTGTATAGAGGGACACTGTTGTAAGTTACTGAGGCCTTTTTCTCCCGTTTAAAATTTTGGTTTAAGTATATCTGGTGAGAGGGTTTGCTTGGGAGATGGAATTCTGTATTTTGTAGTGGGGGATTGGGTATGGTTCACCATGAAAAGTAGAAAGTTGGTATTTTTTGACTTGATAGTTTTGTGGAATAGGTTTTTTTAGTTCTGGTATCGTATTTCCCTAGTGTGGGTGTTTTGTGTGTTCATTAAATGGACAACCGGGACCTGGATTAGGCTTGATAAATGTCTCTGGTAGTATATTTATCAACCCTCCAACAAGTCCACCTCTACTTATCTCTATCATTTAGAGACACCCCCCCCCCCTCCCCAACAAGTCCACCTTGACCTTTCTCACTGAATTTGACTCCTGGTTCTCCTCCTCCTTTGGATGCATCTTCCTCTTCCCTTATTTTTGGGGATTTTAACATTCATATTGATGACCCTTCTGACCCTTATGCCTTAAAGCTCCTTTCCCTGGTCTCCACTTTCAAACTCCAGTTGTGCTATACTGCTTCTGTTCACAAGCATGGCTACTGCCTTGACTTTGTCTTCTCCTCCAACTGCTCACCCTCAAATGTCTCCACCTTAGATCTGCCCTTATCTAACCATCACCTGCTAACCTTCACCCTTAACCACTCGCCATCTTGGTCTCACCCAATCTCCACCAACATGTTTAGGAATATTCACACTATCGACCCTTCAGCTCTCTCCACTGCTGTCTTATCACCTCTTTCCTCCACTATGTTATCTGAGTTTGTTGATGGGGCAGTATCTTCCTATTACACTATACTCTCCTCTGCTATGGATGTACTTGCTCCTCCCATTCCATGCCTTGTGAGGCATACCGTACCTCAACCCTGGTTGTCCTCAACATCCCCCTACCCACATTCCTGTGCCCACTCAGCTAAATGCCTTTGGCTTAAGTTACATACTCTAGCTGACTACCTACATTTCAAATTCATGCTAATCTCTTTCCAGTCAGTCATAGCACTTGCCAAGCAAAAGTACTATTTCCATCTAACTAACTCTCTTGCCTCTGACCATTGCCGTCTCTTTCTATGCTCAACTCTCTCCTCAAGTTCTCTCCTCCCCAGTCCCTCCTTCACTATCTGTCCCGACCTTGGCTGTATATTTACATGACAAAGTCCAGAAGATTAGCCTTGAATTCTCCACAGGGTCACCTGTACCTCATCTTCCCCCTCTTCAATTCCAAATCCTTCCTTCAGTTTTGGTCACCCTTTCTTCCTTTTCTGAAATCACTGAGGAGGAAACTGAAAATCTTCTCTCCTCCTCCAAACTGACTACCTGCTCCTCTGATCCCATTCCCACCTGTCTACTAAGCTCTCTTCCACTGTGATCCCTTCCATCTGTCATATCCTTAACGTATCGCTTTCCACTGCAACTGTTCCTGTGGCCTTCAAACATGCTGTGGTTACACCTCTCCTCAAAAAGCCTTCACTAGATCCTGTCCTTCCAGTTATCAGCCTATTTCTTTCCTCCCCTTTGCTTCAAAACTGCTTGAATAAGCAGTTCACTGCCACTGTTTTGACTTTCTTTCCTTGCAAGCCCTTCTAGATCCCCTGCAATCTGGCTTTTGTTCTCTACATTCCACAGAAACAGTTCTTGCCAAAGTCTTCAGTGACTTGTTCCTTGCCAAATCCAAAGTCCTCTACTTGATTCTCATCCTTCTTGGCATTTCTGCTGCCTTTGACACTGTTGATCACCAACTTCATCTTGATACCCTGTCCTCGCTTGGATTTAAGGACTTTGCTGTGTCCTGATTTTCTTCTCATCTCTCCAATCACACCTTTAGGGGTATGTTTACTAAACAGCGCTAACGTCGCAACTGATGCTATCGCATGATAATGGCGCATTACCATGCGAGAGCATCACATATCGCGTGATAACATCTCCAGCAGCATTAAGGCGCACAGAGGGTGGAGTAAGGCACCCCAGGGGCAGAGATAAAGGGTCAATGGGCGGAGAGTGCATAAAATATCAGTTGTGTGCAGCTTTTGAAGGAAGGTTAAATTTTTGTGCGCCACATAACGACACTCGGAGTTATATACTTTAAAATTTGACTACACATCAGAATACAGTATGTACACCACATTGATTTTAATCAAATTAAATGAAAATAGACAATTACTAAATGAAGCAGGAAATTTCTAGTAATTACAATCATAACTTTTAAATTTTAAGATGTCTGTGTTGTTTTCTATCAGAATCAGAGCCGTAATTTTTGTGCGCTTTGTTGTAAAGTATGTGTGCTTGCTTGGCGAGGTGTGTGCGCGAGCACACGCGCACAGCTTAGAGGGAACAGTGGCGGGGAGAGGCTCCATGCACACTAATGCCGTGAAATGAAGGTCTGAAAATTACGCCAGTGAAAACCTCGCACTAGAAGCACATTTGCAGGAGCGAGAAACCATTTCAGTCAGCAATGTACAGCAAAGGCAGGGAGACCAAGAAAAGTGATAGAAGTGATACATGTGCAGTAACAAAACTGGAGTGGAGGAGTGACCTAGTGGTTGGGGCAAGGTACTTCAGGCCGGAAGGTTGGGGGTTCAAATCCCACTAGAGGACAGCAGGGTGCTCCTTGTGGTCTTGGGCAAGCCACTTAACCCTCCATTGCCCATATTCCCTGTAAAAAATAGTTATCTCCAAGTTATAATGCCCTGTTCAATGTAATTTCAGTTTGTTCAATGTAAACCGCACTGATGCAGAATAGTGCGGTATATAAGAGAATATAAATAAAAATAAATAATAAAAAACAAGCCAAAAACAGAGAGATAACAACCACAACCAAAATAGAAATACAAAACACTGAGCTGGCCAATAGAAAAAAACAATGATAAATGGTAATCAACACTACCCATAAAGAATAAAAAGGAAGATGTCACTTTTAGAAGGGTCAATTCTGATTCCCCCTACAAAGTGAATGTTCCAACATTGATAGTGTTGATGAGGGTTTCCTGTGGTGTATATTGGGCAGCTTGCTTATGTGGCCTTCATATGTGCTGCAAAAGCAGAGTGGCCACATAGGAAAGGGCACTATGGTGATGGTGTAAATGGGGTACAGGGGGCTGCAGGCGGCACATGCAGTGGGCCAGCTGGGGCACAGTGTGACTAGGCAGACGACTACCTGGCACATAGGAATGCAAAAACTGAAAAGCAGCAAGACAGCAACTGACCAAGGGCAAACATGTCCATGAGTGTGTGTCCCACAGTGCCCCAATGGACATTATCCAGCAGGTACCCCAAAGGGCACATAACATTGACAGGAGGTGCCGGGGGGGGTGGGGGTGGAAGCATGGATGGCTATGTAGGCACCCCTACCCCAGATCCTACACCATAGGCAGCTGCCTACTGTCACACTGGATGACCTGGGACTGCGCACCACCAGCACCACCAGCATAAGGGCATGTCAGCATGGTGGCGGAGGGGTGCTGGTGGTGGAGAGGGCATATGCCCACAGCAGACCAAGGCCAAGCCCTGTTTAGGTGGGTGCCATCCACTGCAAAAGACAAGGTCAGTCTGATGAACAGTAATGGTATCCCCAGGAAATAACCTGCCTCTGTGGCAACCGTTTGTTGCAGTGCACACAGCCAGTGTGCTCAGGGGCAGAAGGTCACAGGTTTAAATCCAAGCTGTGGCTCCTTCAGACTATGTCCCTATATTTTACCCAGTAATAAACCATGGCAATATAGAAGGAACCTTTATTGCAGATAAAATAAACATGCCATAAACGCCTATATTTTACCCTACAGAGCACATATACCATAGACATGTGCAGTCCCTAGAGCAGAGTTTCCCAACTGCAGTCCTGGAGGGCCAAACATCATTCAGATTTCATGCTGTCCCTAAGAAATATGCTTGAGATGCATTTGTATGCACCACACCCATTGTATGTAAATGTATCTCATGCATATTCATTAGGGACAGCATGTATATAGCTCAAACAAATGTATATAGCTCAAACAAATCAAGCACCCAACACATCCCTCACACAACTAAGTTTTATCCTCACTGCATGTACAACACACACACTTTACCTGATTGCTTGCTGTGATACCACCTTGATTATTAAGATAAGGCGGTTTAGAAATACTGTTAAATAAATAAAATAAATAAATAAATGAAAACCTGAACCGTGTTTGGCCCACCAGGATTGCAGTTGGGAAACTCTGCTCTAGGGACTGCACATGTCTATGGTATATGTGCTCTGTAGGGTAAAATATAGGCGTTAATGGCATGTTTATTTTATCTGGAGTTGGGAACCTCTAACTTAGCGTATTGGCCAACAGGGGCACAAATACCCACACCCACAGGCTCCACTATCCAACGGCACATGGAGAGTCAAGCTGTTGGGCCCTGCGCAGAGCAGCATCTACCAATACTAGCACCTGCATTCCTTAGCAATGCCGTCTTAAACTTGGAAACACATTCCATATATATCAAAAGGTTGCTATGATTAATGTCAGATAACAAATCCTACATTAAACACAATTTGTTGACAGAGATTCATCATAGCAACCTTTCTGATATCTGTGGAGTGTGTTTCAGTTCTTGTTTCTGACAGTGTTTACCACCCCGGGGAGTACTGAGTACCATAGCAATGCCTTCACTGTGCCCAGGACTGGTGTGGCGGCCAGGGCTGCCAACCATCTCTACATTTGCACAATGCTGAAATAGGTGTGGGAGTGTGTGCATGTCTATCCAGTGTTTTGTGGTTGCCTACATCTTACTGAGCCCGCAACGCTTGCACTGTTTCCAGTGTTAGCCTGCCAATGTGCATAATGAGGAGCAAGGTACTGTGGGTCTGGGCAGGCTGCATCTGTATAGGGCATAGGGCAATGGCTGGGACATTGTACTGCCTGACCACCACCTGCACGGACAGGGTGGCCACAGCATGTCATGCTGGGGGGGGGGGGTCACTCTCACCCTGACTGAGCAGTGACCATGGCATGGCTAGGTTCCCCCATAGTGCTGTATAGCATTTTCCTACCAAGTGATATCTGTGAGTTCTCTTTCTGGAGCCTGATCACTGACATACCTGTGTGGTGTGTTTGCATTCTGTTTTTGGGGTGCACACAGTTCCTCCAGGAACATGCACTATGTATTTGCTAGCAGACAGTCTGCAGTTAGTATGTGCATGGCTAGAACACCTTGACTGTGCTCTCTACTGGTGAATGTTGGATAGTGGTGGGGGGCAGTTGAGCTTTTCCAGCCCTACTGCCTGTCTGTCAGTGCCTTATGTGATGTGTACAGATCTGCATTGACTGCCCTGGAGAGTGCCTATTCACCAGCAGGACTGGGATTGATGGTCTCCTCTACTGGCACCATTGCAGAGATGTACAATGTGGACCTGCTGGTGGGGGATCCTGTCCCCCACCCTGAACCACAAAGAGTGGGTTGGGTGCTGTTACATAATCTGCTTTTGGGTCCACACACCACCCTTCTTTTATAACATGTGACCATGGCAACCACACAGGGTATGCACTATTCTAGGTGCATCATAGTCCACAAGGATTAGACATGGCTGGGACATATAAATGGACAAAGGTGTGTCTGCAAGAACTACCTACCACACACTGGCACTGACAAGAACCTGCAGCACAGTCTGTCTCAGTCAACCCAGGGGCTGTGGACCTGGTGCTGGGCACCCCACCTCACCCTCAGGGTGGGCACAGGAACCGCACAATGTCACGGTCTGTAGCTACTCTGTGCCAGTAACATATACGGTCTGTTACCCCTACCAGGCCGGGGTGCTATAGAGGCGCATACCCCATCTGGTGATCCGATGTAGGCTGCTGATCTGCATATGCAGTGCATCATGGGTGCGGGTGGGTCAACCCTATCCTGGTAACCACAACAGACAGTTTGTGTGGTGACCTGCAGTCTTTCTGTAGCCAGCCAGCGGTATGTTAGATGCTATAGAGATGTAGCCCACTGGTTATTCAATGACTGTGGAGGCAGAGGTCATGGGTTTGATCCACAGTGGTGTTATTTAATAAGGCTGTCTGAGGCTTTTCCTTTTAATTTAGATCAGTGCTGCCAGCAAAAACACCCTCACAGTGCCATAACCTTAAGGTGCCTCATAAGGCGCCCTATAAGGCGCCCTATAAGGCGCCCTATAGGGCACATTATAAGGTGCTTTGGCGAACAGGGCACTTTATAATGTGCCCTATGGAGTGCCTTATAGGGCAGCTTATGCGGCACCTTAGGTTACGGCACTGTGAGGGTGTTTTTGTTGGCAGCACTAATTTACATTAAAAGGAAATGCCTCAGACAGTCTTCTTACATAACACCACTGCAAGATCAAATCCTTGACCCCTGCCTCTGTAGTCATTGCAGTAACCAGTGGGCTACATCTTTATAGCTTCTAATATTGCACTGGCATGAACTTAGGGTTAACGCACGTTAACGTGCCACGGCGCACACTATCGCGCGATACAGATTCTTGCTACCTTGCATGTAGCCCTAACACTAGGTAGAGCACCGAGGAAAGGCAATGAACAGGTGAGTGAAGGAGGGAGAGCTGGGAGTGCTGGACCTGCCATATCTGCGGGCATCCCATGAGGCTGCAAGTACTGTTGACAAACATGGTGGGGGCAACTGTACCACAGCACAGGGTGTTGGCAATGTAAAGTACTGAAAAGACAGTGGGTGGCAGACAATGGGAATACTTGTCCCCCAGGGGAGGGAGAGGTGGCAGGATAGTTACAATGATGGGTGGACAGAGGAGTGGTGGTGCCATGCAGATCAGGCACAGGTGAAGCAAGCATGAAGAAGCACAATGCAGGAAAGGATAGCAGTGCAGGACATGGGGTGGCAGCCTGCACAGGCAGACAGGACTCTACACAGCTGACAAACACAGATAGAAGGACCGAAGGAATGTTGGCAACTGTGGCGAGGGTATTATGGGCTGGCAGCACAGCTCTGCAAAATATGACTGTTATAGGCATGCAAACTATTTGAGTAGGACAGGCATGAAAGGAAGGAACAATGAGGAATCAAACCCATGAACACTGCTGAGAACTGCATTGTACTAACCAGTAGGCCATACCTCCATGGTGTATCTTGCAGCAATGGCTGGGTACAGAAGGACTGCAAGTCACTTCACAAGCTGTCTGCTCTGAGTGCCAGGATAGGGTTAACCCCACCAGTACCCATGATGCAATGCACATGCTGTATAGCTGTTTACAGCTGATCACCAAATGGGATCTGCACCTCTCCGGTACCTCAGCTTGGAAAGACAAACTGACAGTGCTACAGGCGAACTGACAGGCTACAGACCATGCCATTGTGCAGGTTCTGTGTTCACCCTGAGGGATAGGATGGGCACCCAGCACTAGGTCCGCAGTACATGTGGTGCTAGAGATTGGTCCTGTTGTGTAATCCTATTGCTGCCAGTGTATGACAGGTGTTCCTTGCAGTGCATTCTAAGGTAATTTGGTGTCCATTTGTATTCTGCAGTCACATGTGGTTCTCTGGGACCAGACACCACCCAGATTAGTGCGTACCCAGTGTTAGGTTTTGGCTGATATGAACACCTGTTATCAGGGTAGTGGGGTTTCTAGACTTGCATGAGATTTGTGTAGTAATGCTTCTACAGGTCAAAATGGTATACATTATATACCCCAAAGGGCCCACAATCACCCTTTTTGTGCGTAAGGGACAGGTTTCTGAGCCCCAATGAAGCAATATATATACCACCATTTTGGCTAAAGGCCACTAGAACAATAATCACTCACTAACAAAGCATTCCTAACATTCTGCAAAATCCTTCACTGTGGCCGGGGAGGAGTAATTTGTGCTGAGTGTAACACCGCACTCATGAAGTTTTCTCCTGTGACAGCAGCAATGTTTCTGCTTTGATATGACATCTCCCCCAACTTCTGCACACAATCCCAATTCTTCCCTTGAAGTGAGAGCTCATTGGACCGCTCTGTAAGCCAAGCCCCCTTCTTTATGAAAGTACTTCACATATGGGTTCAGTACTTCATAAATGATCTGTGCACTGGACTTTCTTTGGTCATAAAATATGCCCAGCTCAGTCAAGAGTAAATGTTTGTGTATTGTGTTATCTTTTGGGCATGAAGGAAGACCATCATGTAGCAGCACAAAGGGGACACACAGCTGGCATGCTCTTGGACTGCACAGACTTCATATGCTGCTTTGCTTCTCAGTACTTATTTTTATTCTGGCTATGCATTTGCCCCTGAAATGAGAGTCAGAAGCTGTAAAGATGTCTTACACATTGGAACATGGAATGTACGAAGCATGAACCAAGGGAAGTTGGAGGTGGTCAAGAATGAAATGGAGTTCTATGAACAAGTACAATCTGAAATTGACAGAACATGCAAACAGGATATTCTGATAGTCATGGGTGACTGGAACGCAAAAGTTGGCAACAAAGAAGAAAGCAAAGTAGTTGGAAAATATGGACTTGGCAACAGAAATGAAGCTGGAGAAAGACTGATAGAATTCTGCAAGACCAATGATCTATTCATCTCAAACGTCTTCTTCCAGCAACACAAGCGGCGACTGTACACATGGACTTCACCCAATGGATTGTATAAAAATCATATTGACTACATCTGTGGAAGTCAATGATGGAAAAGTTCTATAACATCAACAAAGACAAAACCTGGAGATGACTGTGGTACAGATCATCAACTGCTAGTATGCAAACTCAAGCTAAAGTTGAAAAAGAGCAAACCACTCATGAATGCAGAAAAATATGACCTTGAAAATATACCACTGGAATTTAAAGACTGCCTGTAAAATCGATTTGCTGCTTTAGATACAAATGACAGAACTCCGGAAGAGTTATGGAATGACATCAAGAAGGTTGTGTTGGAAGAAAGCGAGAAGTCTCTACAAAAGGTGAAAAAGAAAAAACGGCCAAAATGGATGACGGAAGAAACTCTGAAAATTGCCCAGAAATGCAGAGAAGCTAAAACCAGAGGAAAAGAAAGACAATCGCAGAACTCAACAGAGATTTCCAACGTGCAGCAAGACAGGACAAGGAAAAGTACTACAATGACACTTGCAAGGAAATAGAAGCAGAAACTATTAGAGGAAGAACAAGATCAGCTTTCCTAAAGCTACGAGAGTTAAAGAAAAAGTTCCAGCCTCAAATTGGAATGTTACAAGATGCTCAAGGTTCTATGTTGAATGATGCTGAGAAGATCAAGAAAAGGTGGAAGGAATATACAGAGTTTTTATATGATAAAGATCAAGTGGACCAACAACCGTTTCAACCTGTACCTTATGATCGGGAACCATTGATGATGAAAGAAGAAGTTGAAGCAGCATTGAAAGCCTTATCAAAGAACAAAGCACCAGGCATCGATAGCATTCCTATAGAAGTATTGCAGCAATCTTATGCAGCTGTTACCATACTTACAAGGCTCTGCCAAGAAATATGGAAGACAACATCATGGCCAACTGACTGGAAAAGATCTGTGTTTATACCAATACTAAAGAAAGGTGATCCAACTGACTGTGGAAATTATCGAACAATCGCTCTGATCCCACATGCCAGCAAGATTCTACTGAAGGTTGTTCAAAAGAGACTACAACCATACCTGGAACAAGAACTACCTGAAGTGCAAGCAGGGTTCAGGAAAGGGCGAGGAATGAGAGACATCATTGCGGATGTGAGATGGATCCTTGAAAAGACTAAAGAATACCAAAATGATATCTATTTATGCTTTATCGACTATCGCAAGGCTTTTGACTGTGTAAACCATGAGAAACTCTGGGTCACATTAAGAAGCATGGGTATACCAGAACACCTGATCGTTCTCGTGCACAATCTGTACATTGATCAAGAAACAACAGTTCGAACAGAACAAGGAGAAACAGAATGGTTTAAAATAAGCAAAAGTGTAAGACAAGGCTGCATACTTTCCCCCTACCTGTTTAATTTATATGCAGAACAAATCATCAGAGAAGCAGGATTGTATGAAGACAACAGAGGTGTGAAGATTGGTGGAAGACTCATCAACAACCTTCGCTATGCTGATGATACTACATTAGTGGCTGAAAGTGAAGATGATCTGAAACATTTGCTTTTCACAATCAAAGAACATAGGGGTATGTTTACTAAACCGTCTTAAAGTGCGCCCAGCGTTAGTGTGCAGGATGCCATAAAAGGAGTGGGCGTACCAGTCTAAATGTCACAAGCACGCGTCAGCGCGTGATAATGTGCGCTGCGTACAATATCGCGCGATAAGGTGCGTAATGCACATCGACGCGTGGTTAGCACAAGTAGGCGCACTGACCTGCAAGCAGAGCCAAAAAGGTGTAGTACAATGGTCAGTACACTGACTGATGGTACAGGGGTCATGAGTTTGACTCCTGAGTGGGCCTGTAGAAGAAGGCTGTCTGAGGCAGTACCCATTGCATTTACCCACTGTCAGCTGAGGCACCTCCCCTTTTTTAAATTAAATCTGTGCTGCCAGCAAACACACTCTCAAAGTGCCGTAAAAGAAGGTGCTGCAGAAGGCGGCTCCCAAGGCGCCCCAGAGGGCACTTTTTAAAGTGCACTGTATGCCAAGGTGCCCTATAATGTTGCCTATAGGGCACCCTAGAGGGTGCTGTATAGGGTACCCGATGAGCCGCTGCAAGGGTACAGCACTGCTTTAGATGGCAGCACTGCACATGGTAACCCCTGGTCATCCTAAGTAGGTGAGCTGACATGCAAGCAGTAACAGCAGCGTAGCACAATGGTTAATACAATGACTGATGGTACAGGCATCATGGGTTCAAGCACCCAGTGGGGTTATTGCGTCTGACTGCTTGATACATTGCCCCCTACTATCAGTGGTGATTTCTGAGGCGTAGACGTAGGGAGCATAAAAGCCTCTGCTAGCACTATCAGAGACCCCCACTGTGGGTTCACACCCATGACCTCTCGCTCCTCAGGCAGTGAGGTCACCAATGAGCTACATCTCCATAGCTGCTACGTAACTTCTGGCTGGCTACAGTGGGACCTCAGGTCATCCCACGAACTGTCTGCTGTGGTTACCGGGATAAGGTTATACCACACATACCCATGATGCACTGCGCATGTCAAACGGCACTCTTCAGATACCCACGGGATGGGGTATGCACCCCCACAGCACCGCAGCCTGGTAGGGGGTACTGACCGTATATGTTACTGGCACAGGGTAGCTACAGGCCATCACATTGTGCAGGTCCAGTGCTCACCCTGAGGTGAGGTGGGTCTATCGGCACCATATCCAGAGCACCTGGCATAGCTGAAATAGGCTATCCTGCAGGATCCCATCACTGGCAGTGTGTGATAGGTAGATCTTGCAGCTGCACTTGGGCATACATCTGTGTCCATTGGTATTCCACAGCTATGTTTTGCCCTTGAGGACTATGATGCACCCAGATTAGCTGCCATGGCCACATGCTTGACGGGGGGGGGATGGACCGGGACCGGGACCGGGACCGGGACCGGGGGGGGGGGGGGTTGGACCGGGACCGGGACCGGGACCGGGGGGGGGTTGGACCGGGACCGGGACCGGGACCGGGGGGGGGGGGTTGGACCCAGACCCAGACCCAGACCCAGACCCAGACCCAGACCCAGAGGCAGATTTTGTTGTACCACCCATACTGTCCCCTAGAGCTCAGTATCCCCCACCAACACATCCGCATCCCTGCGATGGTGGCGACCATCCACCTCAATGCATCTGGGGTACAGACAGCTTACAGAGAGGTCCCAGCAGTTCTGTACGCATCCATTGGGCAATAGGGGACAGACAGTAGGATTAGAGATGTTCAGCTGGCCCCCACCACTATTGGACTTTCCCAAACAGCAAGCACAGTGGGTCTCCAGCTGCTGCACCCTGCAAGGTGTTCGAGCAATACACATAGACACTGCATGCAGCCTGCTAGCTAGTCCATAGTACTGGAGATGAGGTGTTCACCCCAAACCTGGGATGTGAACACACTCACCGAGCAGATAGGTCGGTGATTGGGCCCCAGAACACGAACCCATATATATCACCTCATGGCAAAACTATAAAGCGCTATGGTGGCACCTAGCCATGCCATGGTCACTGTTCAGTCATGGTGAGGGTGCCTCCCAGTGGGACATTATGTGGCCACCCTGTCCCTGCAGGTGGTGGCTGGGCACTACACTGTCTCAGCCATTGCCCTATGCCGTGTGCTGCTGCATCCTGCCCAGGCCACCCTGTCCAGGCTATACCCACAATACCTTGCTCCTTATTATGCACATTGGCAGACTAACACTCTGAACACTGCAAGCAGTGTGGTCTGCATAAGGTGTTAGCAACCACCACACATTGGATGGAGAGAGACACTCTCTCACACCTGTGGCAGCATTGTGCCAATGTAGAGGCATTTTGCAGCCCTTCCCACCTCACCAGGCCTGGTTACAGCACAAACATGGCTATGTTACGCAGCACTGTTGGGGTCACTCCACAGGGTGCAGGACACTTCTGGACAACAGACCTGCTACACGCTCCACACACATCGTGGAGGTTGGTGTGCTACGGATCAAGGGGCAGTTTGTACCTAACTTAGGATTAGCTATCAGCCATTGTTCATAGCAACCTTTTGATATATGTTTACCTCATCCCCGGTTTTAGGGTGGCATTGCTAAGGTATGCAGGCGCTAGTATTGGGGGCGCCACACAGGGCCCAACATTCTGCCTCTCCAGGAAGCTTTGGGAAATGGCACCTGTGGGTGCAGGTGTGTCCAGCCCTGTTGGCCGCTGCTCTCAGGCAGAGCCTCACAACACAAGTCCTAGTGGGCCAAACATTGTTCGGGTTTCCATGCTGTCCCTAATGACTATGCATGAGATACATCTGCATACCATGTGGGCAGTACAGTGTCATGCAGCACAGACATCTTTATTCGGGACAGCATGGGTCACGATTGTTGTTTTGCCCTCCAGGGCCTCATTTGGGGGATGCAGGTGTAGGTGATGTGCATGCTTATGATGTCTATGCCCTGTAGGGAAAAATATGGGCCTTTGCAGCATGTTTGTGTTCTCTGCACTGGAGGTCCGCTTTTGACTGCCACGGCTTAGTGGTGGGTAAAATATTGGGCCTGGAATGTCAGGCCTTCAGCTGGGATTTGAACCTGTGACCTTCTGCTTTTGAGCGCACTGCCTGTGTGTACTGCACCACAATGTGGCCACAGAGATATTTTCCTCCCTAGAGATGCCATGACTGTTGGCCAGGCAAAGTACGTCTGTTGCACTGCATGGCACCCACCTGAACAGGGCTCAGGCATGGTCCGCTGTGGCCAATGGCCAATGGTCCCTCCTCCACCCGTACCCCTGCGACTTCATGTTGACATGTTGTTATCTTGAGGAGAGCGTGCACCCTGTGTGATTTGTGGCCCTCCAGGGCTGCATTTGGGGGACTCAGGTGTAGGTGATGCGTATGCTTATGATGTCAACACTCTGTAGGGCAAAATATGGGCCTTTGCAGCATGTTTGTGTTCTCTGAACTGGAGGTCCGCTTTTTACTGCCACGGCTTAGTGGTGGGTAAAATATAGGACTTGGAATGTCAGGCTCTCAGCTGGGATTTGAACCTGTGACCTTCTGCTCTTGAGTGCACTGTCTGTGTGTACTGCACCACAATGTGGCCACAGAGGTGCTTTCTTCCCTGGCGATGCCATGACTGTTCGTCAGACAGGGCCTATGTGCTGCATTACATGGCACCCACCTACACAGGGCTGGGCCATGGTCCGTTGTGCGCAGCTGCCACTGCCCCCTCCCCCACCCTCCCATGACCCCTCCCCCACCCTCGGCCACCCTCGGCCACCCTGCCAACATGCCCTTCTTCTTGTGGTGCTGGTAGAGCACAGTGTCCAGCCGTCCATTGTGCGGGTAGGCAGCTGCCTATGGTGCGGGTTCTGGGGTAAGGGTGGCTGCATAGATGTCCACGCATCCCCCCAACACCTCCTGCCAATGTTGGTACTATCCCCTGTAACACTGTGGGGGGTAAACTCGTGCCCATGCTGGACCCTCATCATTTGCTGTCTGGCTGCTCTACTGTTTCAGCCTTCCTATGGCCCACCTAGGCATCACCCTGATCCGCACTGAGGCCCAGCTGGACCACAGCATGTACCGCCTGTGGCCCTCTGTGTCCCTTTTCCCAGCATCTGTCCAGTTGCCCATTCCGACATGTCCGCCCTGCTGTTGTGGGACATGTGCATGCCACAGGGAGCCTGTCCAATGGAGAAGGACACCCTGCACAGCACAATATCCCTGTGGGATCATTCATCCTGTATGGGGATGGTGCGTGGACCCTTCCGCAGTTCATATATTTATTTTTGGGTGCTTTCTTGGGGGTGTTTTTTGCTGTTTCCAATTACTATCACTATTATCCAGCTTGGTTATGTTTTTTCTATATTTTGTTGGGGTCCTTTTCACTGTTTCTTTACCCTTCTGTTCCGTGCACATGTATCACACTTATCACTGTTTTGTAGCTTTCCCTTGTTTTGCTGTACATTGCTGACAGAAATGGTTTCTCTTCCCTTTAAATCATTTCTAATGCCAGGGTTTCATTGGCGCTAGTTTTGTGCCTCGGATTTCACAGCGTTAGTGTGCGGGGAGCCTCTCCCCTCCCACTCTCCTCCCATTGACCCCTTCTCTCCGCCCCTGGGGAGCCTTCCTCCGTCCTCCGGGGGGCTTTCCCCGCCTTCAGTGCTCGTTTGCGCCGCAGCGCACCTTATCGCGCAATAACATCGCAGAGCACACTTTAAGACGGTTTAGTAAACATACCCCATAGTCTCAAAATGGGCCTGCACCTTAATGTAAAGAAGACAAAGATCATGACAACTGGCATAATCAACAGGTTCATCGTTGAAGGAGAAGAAATTGAAATTGTGAACAACTTTAACCTACTTGGATCAACTACTTGGATCAACTACTTGGATCAACTATCAATAAAGAAGCAACAAGCAGTCATGAAATCAAACGACGCATTGCTCTTGGCAGAATGGCTATGAATGACCTAGATAAGATTCTCAAGAGCAGAGATGTCTCTCTCCATACAAAGATTTGACTTGTTCAAGCCATGGTATTTTCAATAACATCATATGGATGTGAAAGCTGGACAGTGAAAAAGACAGACAGGAAGAAAATTGATGCCTTTGAATTATGGTGCTGGCGGCGAATACTGTGTATACCAAGGACTGCCCGAAGAACAAACCAGTCGGTACTAGAGGAGATCAAACCTAAGCTTTCTTTAGAAGCTCAGATGACAAGACTTCGACTTTCATACTTTGGACACATCATGCGAAGAGAGAGATCACTAGAGAAAGACATCATGCTTGGCAAGATAGAAGGGCAACGCAAAAGAGGAAGGCCAGCAATGAGATGGATCGATACAATAACAGCAGCTACGGGTACCAATCTGTCAACAATGAGCCGCCTGACTGAAGACCGAACACAATTTAGGATAGCTATCCAGAGGGTCACCATGAGTCGGCTCTGACTCGACGGCACTTAACAACAACATGCATTTGCCCCTTCACTGCAATTTTTTTGGGGAAAAAGTGGGGTGGTATGTAGCCACCATGAATAATAATGAGGTAAAGGGCTGCTGATCTATAGGTTGCAGGGGGGTGCCAGACACCCTAGCATTGGCCCCAGGGGGAGGGGGGAACACAATTTTTTGGATTTTTTAATGTTGTGTTTGAATTAAAACAATATGAAATAACATAGGGAATACTGATATTTCCAATTTCAAATGAATTCACATCCCTAATTGTTAGGATGTTGGCTAGGATCATTCAAGGTAGAAAACAGAGATCAGTTGTGCATAAGATTCAGAATTCATCTGATATAGTCATTTCATCATCTTCTAAGATTGCTGAAACATTCAAAGCATACTATCAGGAGATATATTTTGCAGGGGAGACATGCTTCCCAACTTAAAATGTGACAGTCTTGGACAAGGTCAAG
This sequence comes from Ichthyophis bannanicus, assembly GCA_033557465.1. Lineage (NCBI taxonomy): Eukaryota > Metazoa > Chordata > Amphibia > Gymnophiona > Ichthyophiidae > Ichthyophis > Ichthyophis bannanicus. The sequence goes on along the minus strand of CM066033.1, from coordinate 1,099,532,251 downwards.
TTGTCAACCCTGGTCAAAGAGCAGAGATCTGTTTTGGCAAGGTCTGTTGTAGAAACTGGGTTGCAGAGGGCATTCATGAGCCACTCCTCTAGCAAGTTCCCAGACCCTGATGGGTACTCAAAGAGTGGTATAAAAAAATCCCGATTGAACTCTCACCCATGCTCTTAGCTTTCCTTCAGTACATTGTAGGATTCATCTTTCTCCACAAATCTACTCGATGCCAGTATTGCTGTAATTCCTGGTAGGGGCAGTATGGACTATGAGTCTTATTGCCCAATCTCAGTAATATACTTATACTGTATATGAAAATCCTGACTAAGATGTTGCAGTTGCATCTGGAAGTGCTCATCCCTCTACTAAGCCAAGGCGATCATATGGGCTTAGCAGGAGTAGAATCTACTGCTAATACAAGGGGGTTGCTTAACATTATTAAATGGTTGGAATTCATTCACACATCTAGCCTTGTTGAGGCACTGAACACCAAAAAGCCTCTTGGTAAGGTGACTTAGGGGTATGTTTACTAAACAGCACTACTGTCACAGCAGCGACGTTATCGTGCGATAAGTAACGTTATTGTACGATAAATCACGCAATAAAATAACTTATCGCGCGATAACATCTCTGGCAGTGTAAAGGCGCACAAAGGGTGGAGTAAGCCTTTCCAGAGGCCGAGAGAAGGGGTCAATGGGCAGAGAGTGGGCGGGGAGAGGCTCCAGGAACACTAATGCTGTGAAATGAAGGTCTGAAAATTAACTCCAGTGAAAACTTTGCATTAGAGGCACATTTGCAGGAGAGAGAAACCATTTAATTCAGTAAAGGCAGGGAAACCATGAAAAGCAAAGGCAGGGAAACCATGAAAAGTGATAGTAGTGATACATGTGTAGCAACATCATAGTGCCCAAGTACGAAAGGGCACGGTGGTGCAAATGGGGTACAGGGGGCTGAAGGCGGGACATGCAGTGGGGCAGCTGGGGCACAGGGTGGACTAGGCAGATGCCTAGATAGCACATAGGAATGCAGAAACTGAAAATCAGCAGGACAGCAACTGACCAAGGTCAAACATGCCCACGAGTGTGTGTCCCACAGTGTCCCAGGAGAAAGTACCAAGCAGATACCCCAAAGGGCACATAACATGGACAGGCCGGGGGGAGCACGGATGTCTATGTAGGCACTCCTACCCCAGATCCCACACCATAGGCAGCCGCCTACCAGCACACTGGATGGCCTGGGACTGCACACCGCCAGCACCACCGACATAAGGGCATGTCAGCATGGTGGCAGAGGGGTGCTGGTGGTGGAGGGGGCAGTGGCACCTGCCCACAGCACACCAAGGCCAAGTCCTGTTCAGGTGGGTTCCATGCAGTGCAACAGACAAGGGCTGACTGATGAACAGTAATGGTATCACCAGGGAATGACCTGCCTGTGGGGCAACAGTTTGGTGAAGTACACACAGGCAGTGTGTTCAGGGGCAGAAGATCACAGGTTCAAGTCCCAGCTGTGGCTACCACAGGCCATGTCCCTATCTTTTACCCTACAGCACACATATACCATAAACATGTGCAGTCCCTAGAGCAGAGGTTCCCAACTGCAGTCCTGGAGGGCCAAACACCATTCAGGAGTTCATGCCGTGGGGGCAGCTGGGGCACAGGGTGAACTAGGCCATCGCCCAGGTGGCACATAGGAACATAGAAACTGGAAATCAGCAGGACAGCAGCTGACCAGGGCCAAACATGCCCAGTAGTCCATGTTCCACAGTGTCCCATCCAGGGGACATTGCCCAGCAAGTACACCAAAGGTCACTCAGGTACCACTATGCCTGTAATAAGGCAACCAGTGCATATCTGGAGACCACACTAACAAGGGTCCATAGACCACACCCAGGATGGGTCCCAAACAGTTGGTAGACCCAACTAACTAAACATACTTTACGGCAGCCCCTAGTAAGGCATTGCAGGGTGTGCCCATATATTGTCAGAAACATATATACACCCAGTAGGCCAAACTGGGTACACTGTACCTGAGGTGCATATCCTAGCCTGTCCACAGTCGGCTGTAAAAACAAACTCCACCTACATCTACCCAGTCTACCTTAGCCAATAGTTGCTAGAGCACCAGCCTGACATCCCCCCAACCATCACTCCCCCATGTGGAAGGGACATAACATTGGTAGGCAGTGATGGGGGGATGTGTGGATGTCCATGTATGCCTCACCACCCCAGACCCCGCACCCTAGGCACCCGCCTACCTGCACAGTGGATGGCCTGGGACCACACACGACCAGCACTGACAGCATATGGCAATGTCGGCATGGCAGGAAGTGTGTGTTTGTGCTGGAGGGAGCAGTGCCACCCACCAGTGGGCCTAGGCCATACCCTGTACCAGTACATGGTGTGCAGTGCAACAGAAAAGGTCTGCCTGAGGAAAGTAAGGATAGCCCCAGGGACTACTACTCTTCTTTGGCAATGGTGTGGTGCAGTACACACAGCCAATGTGTCTAGAAACAGAGGGTTACAGGTTCATGTCCCAGCTGTGGATCCTGCAGAGCATCGCCTCACATTTTATCCTACAATGCAGATACAACATCAACATGTGCAAATCCCCAAAGTGGCGTCGAACAGGGGTCAAAACACCCACTCACACAGGCTCCACTATCCAAAGCTTCATGGAGAGTCAGGCTGTTGGCCCCAGCACGGAGCTGCAGTTATCAGCAGAGCATTACTAATACCCCCTGCACAGTTTAGCAGTGTCGGCACTGTGATCAGGACCAGTGTGGCGAGCAGGATTGCCAACCACCCCTATCATTGCATAATGCTGCAATAGGGGTGTGTGTGTGTATGTCTATCAATTGTTTTGTGGCTGCCTACACATCTCGGGGCCCACAATGTCCCACTGTTACCAGCGTTAGCCTGCAAATGTGCATAATGAGGAGCAAGGTATTGTGGGTATGGCCCGGACAGGGCGGATTGGCAGGATGCATCTGCACAGAGTGTAGGGCAATGGCTGGGACACTGTAGTGCCCAACCACCACCTGCATGGACAGGGTGGCCACAGCATGACATGCAGTGAGGTCACTCCCACCCTGACTGAGCAGTGACCATGGAATGTCTATGCTCCCACATAGTGCTCAGTTTTATTTGTTTCAGTGATCCCTGTGTGTTCCCAGTTCTGGGGGCCCAATCACTAAGATAACCGCTTGGTGTCTGTGCTGTACATCCCATCTCTGGGTGCACAGGGTTTCCCCTGTGAGTATGGACTGGCTAGTGGACTGTCTGCAGTTAGTCTGTGCATGGTTAGAATACCTTGTAGGGTGCTGCAGGTGCAGTCTGACTGTGTCATCTGCTAGTGAATGATAGACTGTGGTGTGGAGCAGTTGAAGCTTCCCTGGTCTGCCACAGTCACAAGTATGGCTCTGGCCCATCAGCCCTGGGGGGCTGTCTTCTGCCAGCAGGACTGTTGGTGCTCGCTCTGCAGCCGTTTCTCAGGGCTCAGACACCTGTTCCTCCATTCCCCCCACCTACAAAATGGGTGGTTGTGGGTCCTTTGGGGTATTCAGTGCATACCAGCTTGACCTGTAGAGGCAGTGCCTCATGTAAGTCTAGATGCCCTGATCACAGGTGCCCATGACAGCCAAACCTTAGCAGTGGGTACACCCTAATCTGGGTGGTGTCTTGCCCCACAGGGCCACATGTGAACACAGATGGACACAGAAGTACTTTCAATTGCACTGCTAGGAACACCTGTCACACACTGGTAGTGATGGGACAGTGCAGCAGGACCTGTCTCTAGCACCACATGTACTGCGGACCTAGTGCTGGGTGCCCATCCTAACCCTGAGGGTGAACACAGAACCTGCACAATGGCATGGTCTGTAGATACTCTGTGCCAGTATCATGCACTGTCAGTCCGTCTTACCACACTGCAGTACCGGCAAGGTGCAGACCCCATTTGGTGATCAGCTGTAGACCGCTGTTCTGCGTGTGCATTGCATCATGGGTGCTGGTGTGGTTACCCTATCCTGGCACACAGAGCAGACAGTTTGTGCAGTGACCTGCAGTCCTTCTGTACCCAGCCATTGCTGTGCAACAAGCCATAGAGGTACAGCCTACTGGTTAGTACAGTGATATTCTAAACAGTGGTCATGGGTTTAATTCCTCATTGTTCCCTCTTTTCATGCCTGTCCAACTCAGATATTTTGCATGCCTGTAACAGTCATATCTTTGCAGATCCATGCTGCCAGTCCATATTACCCTCACCACAGTTGCCAACAATCCTTCCGTCCATCTATCTGTGTCTGTCAGCTGTGTAGAGTCCTGTCTACCTGTGCAGGCTGCCACCCCATGTCCTGCGCCGGTACCCTTTCCTGCATTGCACCTCTTCATGCTTGCCTTGCCTGTGCCTGATCTGCATGGCAACACCACTCCTCTGACCACTCATCATTGTAACTATCCTGCCACCTCTGCCTCCACTGTGGGACATCTATTCCCATCATCTTCCACCCACTGTCTTTCCAGTACTTTACATTGCCAACACCCTGTGCTGTGGTACAGTTGCCCCAACATGTTTGTCAACAGTACTGGCAGCCACATGGGATGCCCGCAGATATGGCAGGTCCAGCAGCTCCCAGTTCGCCCTCCTTTTATCACCTGTTCATTGCCTTTCCTCGGTGCTCTATCCAGTGTTAGGGTTACATCTGTTTCTATGCCTAACAGGTCATGCATGTCAACCTGAAGCACCTTGCAGCCCTTAGGGCACACTAACCTAGGGCACCGTAACATAGTTAGGACACCTTAACCTATAGTTCCATAACCCTGGGTGCCTTCTAAGGTGCCTTGTCCAGGGGTGCCTAATACGGTGCTTAGCCTAAGGAGCCCTATAGGGCGCCTTACAAAGTGCCTTATGAGGCACCTAACAAGGCACCTAACAAGGCACCTTACAAGGCACCTTGTAAGGCACCTTATTTATAAGGCACCTTACAAGGGCCTTATAAGGCACCTTATAAGGCACCTTAAGAACATAAGAACATAAGACATGCCATACTGGGTCAGACCGAGGTCCATCAAGCCCAGTATCCTGTTTCCAACAGTGGCCAATCTAGGTCATACGTACCTAGCAGTTTCCCCAAAAGACACAAGTTCCACAATGCTTGTACTGGGTCAAGCATTGATATCCTGGGTCCCTTTTTAATAGTGGTTTATGGACCTTTCCTCCAGGAACTTGTCCAAACCTTTTTTAAACCCAGCTATACTATCAGCCCTTACCACATCCTCCGGTAACAGATTCCAGAGTTTGATTACACGTTGAGTGAAAAAATATTTTCTCTTATTTGTCTTAAATAGTTTACCCTGTAGCTTCATTACATGTCCCTAGTCTTTCTATATTCTGATAGCGTAAACAATTGATCCACGTTTATCTGTTCCACTCCATTCATTAATTTTTAGACCTCTATCATATCTCCCCTCAGCCGTCTCTTTCCAGGTTAAAGAGCCCTAACCTTTTTAGCCTCTCTTCATAGGAGTAGCCTTCCATCCCCTTCACCAATTTGGTGGCTCTTCTCTGTACTTTTCTAATAACGCTATGTCCTTTTTAAGATACGGTGACCAGAATTGCACACAATATTCAAGGTGCGGTCGTACCATGGAGCGATACAGAGGCATTATAATATCCTTTGTTTTATTCTCCATCCCTTTCCTTATGATACCTAGCATTCTGTTTGCTTTCTTGGCCGCCGCTGCACACTGGGTGGAGGGTTTTAACATGTTATCCACGATGACTCCTAAATCTTTTTCCTGGGTGGTGGCTTCTAATGTGGAGCCTTGCATCGAGTAACTATAGTGTGGGTTGTTCTTTCCTAGGTGCATGACTTTGCACTTGTCCACATTAAATTTCATTTGCCATTTGGATGCCCAGTCTTCCAATTTATCTTAGAAGACATCTTATTAGGCACCTTACTTATAGGGCACCTTAGAAGGCACCTTAAAGGGCACCTAACAAGCCACCTTAGAAGGCACCTTAGAAGGCACCTTACTTATAAGGCACCTTATAGGGCACCTAACAAGGCACCTTATAAGGCACCTTACTTATAAGGCACCTTATGGGGCAATTAACAAGGCACCTTATGGGGCACCTAACAAGGCACCTTCTAAGGCACCTTACTTATAAGGCACCTAACAAGGCACCTTATAAAGCACCTTTCTTATAAGGCACCTTGTAACACGCATTAACTGATACGGCTTGCCGTAACGATGCACCACCCATGCCTTTATATGGGCATCTGTACGATTACCGTGGAACCTAACGCGGGTGACATTAACACAGTTTAGTAAACATACCCCAAAATGTGATATAATAAAAAACCTGAAAGCCATATCATCAGCCTAATACATGATCCCATCCCAAGCTTTACTGCATGAAATAAACCATCAATTCATATACATATATAATGTATAACAGTCAGAAATCCCTACTTAAAACAACACAATCTTTGGCTAGTAGTCTATACCAGAAAAAAGTATGCCTTTACTGCTCTTGTCTGTTGCTTTTCCTGTAGGCTGGAGGCCTTGCTCCTGAAATCCATAGAAGTCCTAGACTGTGGTGCCTGTATTTTTCCTGTTCTTTTTTCATGGTAAGTCTTATTATGCTGATGGCACAGAATGCTTGGCAAGCGACTGTACTTCTACCTTGTGTTTGGCCATTGGGCTCCTCTCATATATAATGAGTTTGTTGATCTTCCTGCCCTGATCAAAAATAAAAGTAAACAAAAATGCGGTCATACAGGATAAAAGTTTGGGAAACACTGTCACAGCATGTACACACTATCAAAGCACCATATTACAAATAAAGGGGCTTAAGAAATCTTACCAGCTATCTGCAAAAGTGAAAAGGTATCAGAACTTATGGATAAAACGGAACTATTCATTATCTCAATTCTACATTCCAAAAAAATGCAACCTTAACAATGAATTCACACACCAGTAAGTATTACATAATGGACTGTTGTGCAAAAGTATAACATGCCCCTAAATATTGTAGCCCTTACCCCCTGAGGAGAGTGTTTGATCCTACTGTTACACTGGAGATGTTGCTTTGTAGTCAGAAAGGTCCAGCAGGTACCTCGGAATCAGGCACTTATTCAGGTGAGAGCTTACAAGAAGTCACTAACCACGTCTTATTTTCTCTTACAAATAAGTAAGGAGAAGAATAAGAGGAAAAATAATATCTAAAGTGGATAGGATTAATCAGTGTCAATGTGATGTTACAGATTAAGGTTTGCAGTATATCACTGAATTCTGGGAATTAAATGAAAATGGCAGAAATCAATATATTGACATTTTTATTCAATTTATCAATTAGCTGTAATAAGTCGTTAAATATAGCCTTTAAAACTGAATGTGCTCAGAAATCGTAAACACTAGTTATATCCAATGAATAAATAAAGTGTTCAAAACACTATTGCATATGATAGAACAAAACACAATTGAGGTATATTTACTAAGCAGTCTTAACGTGCACCCGGCGATAGTGTGCAGGCTTCCATAAAAGGAGTGGGCGTGTCGTTCTTAATGTAGCAAAATGGGATTATCGCGCGATAACGCGCGCTGCGCACATTGGGTGAAACACCGCTAAGCACGTTAACGCGCGATAATCTTAAGTAGGCGCGCAGACATGCAAACACAGAAACAGAGGTGTAGCACCTGACTGATGGTACAGGGGTCATGAGTTTGATCCCACAGTGTGCCTAATGCATATGGCTGGCTGAGGCATTAGCTGTTACGTGTAAGTATTGCTTTTTGAGGCATGTTATGTATATTTTAATTAGTGCTGCCAGCAAACACACCCTCACGTGCCGTAACCGAAGGTGCCGCATAAGGCACACTATAAGGCACTCCATAGGGCACATTATAAAGTGCACTGTCCGCCAAGGCACCCTATAATGTCCTCTATGGGGCACCCTATAAGGCTCTGTATAGGACACCTTATAAGGCACCGTAGAAGGCGCCTTATACGGCGCCCTATAAGGCGCCTTATAGGGCGCCTTATGGCTACAGTACTCCGAGGGTGTTTTTGCTGGCAGCACTAATGTACATTAAAAATAGACAATGCCTTGGACAGCCTTATCAAAGAACCCCACTATAGGTGTGAACCCATGACCTCTGGCTCTACAGGCAGTGAAGTATCCAGTGGGCTACAGCTGCTAATAAACCCCTGGCTGGCTACAGAAGGACTGCAGGTCACCACACAAACTGTCTGCTGTGGTTACTAGGATAGGGTTAACCCACCCGTACCCATGATGCACTGCACATGCACATCAGCAGTCTACAGATGATCACAAGATGGGGTGTGCACTCCCACAGCACCTCGGCCTTGTAGGGGGAACTGACCATGTGCACCCCCACAGCACCTCAGCCTGGTAGGGGGTACAGACCGTGCGTGTTACTGGCACAGAGTAGCTACAGACCATCACATTGTGCGGGTTCTGTGCTCACCCTGAGGGTGAGGTGGGGCGCCCAGCACCAGGTCCACAGCACCTTTCATAGCTGATATGCAGCATGCTGCAGGTCCCCATCAGTGCTAGTGTATGTGTGATAGATAGTTCCTGCAGACACACCTAGGATGCATCTGTATGTTGCAGTCATGTCTAGCCCTTATGGGCTATGATGCACCCAGAATAGTGCATATCCTGTGTTGGTGCCATGGTCACATGATGTGGGGGGGTGGGGGGGGGGGTGTTTGGACCCATAGGCGGATAATGTACCACCACCCAACCCACCCTCTGTGGCTCAGGGTGAGAAACAGGATCTCCCACCAACAGATCCACATTCTACCTCCCTACAATGGTGGCAGTAGAAGGGACCATCAACCCCAGTCCTGCTGGGGAACAGACACCCTACAGCGCAGTCAATGCCGATCTGTACACATCCATAAAGCAAGGCAGACAGACAGTAGGCATGGAAGCACTCAGCTGCCCCCACCACTATCTGATATTCTCCAGCAGCAAACCTCCAGTCGCTGCACCCTGCAAGGTGTTCCAGCCAGACACAAACTAACTGCAGACAGTCTGCTAGCCAGTCCATAGTGCATGTTCCTGGAGGAGATGCATACATACTAAACAGAGAAGTCAGTGATTGGGCCCCAAAAGAGAACCCATAAATATCACATAAGAAAAATACTAAATAGCACTATGGGAGAACCTAGCCATGCCGTGGTCACTGCTCAGTCAGGGTGAGAGTGACCTCCCAGCAGGACATGCTGTGGGCACCCTGTCTGTGCAGGTGGTGGCTGGGCACTACAATGTCCGAGCCATTGCCCTATGCCCTGTGCAGATGCAGCCAGGCCAGGCCACCCTATCCAGGCTATTCCCACGGTACCTTGCTCCTCATTATGCACATTGGCAGGCCAGTACTGGCAACAGTGCTAGCAGTGTGGGCTGTGGAGAGTGTTGGCAGCCACCACACACTGGATAGAAAGACACACACTCCCCACACCTATGCCAGCATTGTGCAACTATAGAGGTGTTTGGCAATCCTGGCCACCACACCAGTCCTGGGCACAGTGCAGGCATGGCTATGGTACGCAATACTGTTGGGGTCACTCTGTCAGACACCAGACCTGAGGCACACTCCACAGACATCAGAAAGTTTGCTATGATGCAGCTCAATCAGCCAATTATGCTTAACATAGGAATTGCTATCTGCCAGTTATCAAAGCAACCTTTTGATAGCTGTGTACAGTTTTCCCATGTTTAGGGTGGCATTGCTAAGGTATGCAAGTGCTAGTATTGGGAGATGCACGCAGGGCCCAACATTCTGCCTCTCCAGGAGGCTTGGGATAATGGAGCCTGTGGGTGCGGGTGTGTCTGCCCCTGTTGGCCGCTGCTCTAAGGCAGAGGTTCCCAACTCCAGTCCTGAAGGACCAAACACTGTTCGGGTTTTCATGCTGTCCCTAATGAATATGCATGAGATACATCTGCATACCATGGGGGCGGTGCATAGAAATGCAGCACAGGCATCTTTATTAGAGGCAGCATGGAACCTGAATGGTGTTTGGCCCTCCATGGCTGCATTTGGGAGACTCTGCTCTAGGTAATGCGCATGTTTATGGTGTCTGTGCTCTGTAGGGTAAAATATAGGTGTTTTGGGCATGTCTACGTCATCTGCAATAAAGGTTCTGTCTGTATTAGCATGTTTTAGTAGTGGGTAAAATATGGGGGCTTGGTTGGCAGGAGCCACAGCTGGGACTTGAACCTGTGACTTTCTGCTCCTGAACACACTGCACCACTGTGTTGCCACAGAGACAGTGTATTCCCTGGGGATACCATGACTGTTCGTCAGACAGGGCCTTTCTGTTGCAGTGCATTGCACCCACCTACACAGGGCTAGGCCACGGTCTGCTCTGGGTAGCTGCCACTGCCCCCTCCACCACCAGTACCCCTCTGCCACCCTGCTGACATGCCCTTCTGCTGGTGGTGCTGGTGGAGTGCAGTCTCAGACCATCCAGAGTGTGGGTAGGCGGCTGCCTATGGTGCGGGTTCTGGGGTAGGGGTGCCTGCATAGCTGTCCACGCTTCCCCCCAGCACCACCTGGCAATGTTCTGTGTCCTTGGGGTACCTGCTGGGTACTATCGCCTGTGACACTGTGGGAAGCACACTTGTGCCCATGCTGGGCCCTCATCAGTTGCTGTCTGGCTGCACTACTGTTTCAGCATTCCTATGGGCCACCTAGGCATCACCCTAGTCCGCACTGTAGCCCAGCTGCACCACAGCATGTGCTGCCTGCAGCCCTCTGTGTCCCCTTTTCAAGCATCTGTCCAGTTGCCCGTTCTGACATGCCCACCCTGCTGTTGTGGAACATGCGCACGCCATAGGACACCTGTCCAATGGAGAGGGAAAACCCTGCTCAGCGCACTTTCACTGTGGGCTCATTCATCTTACAATATTCATATCTTTTTTTTTGGAGCTTTCTGGGGGGGGGGGGAGGGCGGGGGTTGATGTTTCCCATTAATATCACTATTGTCCAGCTTGGTTATGTTTTTTTTTCCATTTTGTTCAGGTCATTTTCAATGTTTATTTGCCCTTTTGTTCCGTGCACATGTATCACACTTATCACTTTTTGTGGGTTTCCCTGGTTTTGCTGTACATTGCTGACAGAAATGGTTTCTTTTCCCTTTAAATCAGCTCTAACGCCAGGGTTTCACTGTGCAGGGAGCCTCTCCCCTCCCACTCTCCGCCCATTGACCCTCGCTCTCCACACCTGGGGAGCCTTCCTCCGCCCTCTGGGAGCCTTTCTCCACCCTCAGCGCTCATTTGCGCCGCTGCGCGTGTTATCGCGCGCTAAGGTACCTCTGCGCCCGATAAAGCGCAATTATTGCGCGATAAGGTACCTTATCGAGCGATAACGTCGAAGAGCACACGTTAAGACGGTTTAGTAAACATGCCCCAATTGATAACATTCATAGATGTTCCTTGTTATTTCAGAAATGTTCTTCTGCATTTTCAAGAGCCAGACTATCAGATAAGCAATTGATATTTCCTAAAATATCATCAGTCAGTTTCTGGTAAACTTTCAGATTATAAATTCTTTCCTCAAAATTCTGTTTTCTGTTACAAGACACACAAAAGAATATCATTCAGGTAAGTATGAATATTCTTTACATTAAATTGTTTAATTCTCTTGTTTGAAATTCTCCCTGCCGAGGAATCTTCTTTTACTTTCCTTTTGCAGGAAACTTGAATTCTCTAACCTTTAACAGTTTAAGTATGTTTCTATAAATTCCGTGTTCTTTTGTTTACTTATCTATTAGTCTGAACTCAAATATTCCTAAAATATGCGTAGGGTGCACCAGATTCCTCTTCCCAGCACTCGCTTGTGAAGGGCCTGTAGCCCAGATGTCCAGTGCTTCAGGTCCACTTCAGGCTGTGTCCTGAGTCCTGGGGATCACCTCAGGTCCAGCACTGTTCTATGACTGCATAATTTTAAAACTAAAAAAAGTAAAGCTGACTAATGTTGAAGCTGCTCTCGGATTTTAAAGTTCAGACTGAGAAGTCACTTCTTGTGAACTGTCCTGAACTACTTTAAAAGAAAGGATAATTAATTATCCCTGACTAATTTCCCTTTCCCTCAAGCACACCTTCATATCACCACATTCATACCTTGGCCAGAACTACACACAACCTACACAAACATTGAACAAAATCACACTTGCACAACCCAATTTTGAGATTTTGTTTTCAAAATCTGAAGCTCTCTAAAAAGCTGTGAAGCAAAAGTCTCAATTTAAAATCTTGAATCCAGTTTCAGTTTGTATCCACAGAAGTTGTTAAAGAAACTGTCACTGCGCTGAGATTTTATCATGCAGCAACATGGCACACAGAACCAGCTTCACTTTTAATGACATTGACAACAGAACTTTTCCTTAAAAGTCAGCCACACTTTCAGTTCAGTGCTGATCAATCCCAATTTTTTGAGGGATTATTGAGATTATTTCTCTGGTCAGGCATTCATACAGCAGTACATATGGGAACCTTTTAAATGACACAGCTCTCAGACTCCCTTTTCCTGCTACCTGCAGTCTTTTCAGGTTTTGAAACCAAATGCAGAAAATTTTCTTTAAGCAAGTCAAAGAAATCTCACCAGAATTTCTGACCAGAATCTCTCACTTGATAGTTACTCTCTCTCTCTCTCTCTCATACTTTCTCCCAGTTCCTTCTCAAAACAGGATTTCTTGTTTTTTTGTTTTTTGTTTTTAAATCAGATTTTCTTTAAAACAGCATTAAAAGTCTGACATTTCATAAATTGTTCCTTCCAAAACGAAATCAGTGTTTCTCTCACAACACTGTGACAGAAACTTCAGTATCTCAAAACTCATTCATAGCTTCAAACTTCCACTTCATATCAATTACCAAACACTTTCCAGTTCTTTTTCCAAAGAAATCTAAACTTTTTCTCCCTTTGCCTGCCTTATCAGTGCCTTGCATTTAACTTGCCATTGCTTGAGCTGTTTCCAGTTTTCGTCTTTTGGCTCTTTTTTCCATTTCCTGAAAGATGCATTTTTGGCAACAACAGCCTCTCTAACCTCACCTTTAAACCATGCTGGCAGTTTTTTTTTACTTCCTTCCACTTTTCTTAAAGCGTGGAACAAGATAGTATTTTTCAACAACACCCAAGCTTGATGTAAGTCTTTAACCTTTGCAACTGCTCCTTTTAGTTTTTTCTTAACTATTTTCCTCATTTTATCATAGTCTCCCTTTCGAAAATTAAAAGGTAGCACTGTGGATTTCCTTACCATTCCTCCTCCACTAATTAAATCAAATGCGCTCATGCTGTGATCACTATTGCCAAGTGGCCCCAACACCCTCATCTCTTGCACTAGATCTGGTGTTCCACTAAGGACTAGGTCCAATATGGCTTTCTCTCTGGTTGGTCCATGAACTAGCTACTCCAAGAAGCAGTAATTTATTTCATATAGGAACTTTATCTCCCTAACATGTCCTGCCGTGACACTGACCCTGTCAATACCGGGGTAATTGAAATCACCCATTATTATTACTGTGCTGTAATTTTTGTTAGCTTCCTTGATTTCTTTGAGCATTACATCATCCATTTGTTCATTCTGGCTAGGCGGTCGATAGTACACCCCCACTGCCATTGCCTTCCCCTATTTACATGGTATTTCAATCCATAGAGATTCTACAGCAAATTTTGTTTCCTGCAAAACTTTAATCCTTTCTGACTCAATGCCCTCTCTAACACAGAGTGCAACCCCTCCACCAATTTGATCAGCTCTATTATTACGATATAATTTGTAGCCAGGTATCACAGTGTCCCACTAGTTGTCCTCCTTCCACCATGTCTCTGAGATTCCAATCATATCTAACCTCTCATTTAGTGTTACATATTCTAAATCTCTCATCTTATTTTTTAGACTTCTAGCATTTGCATACAAGCATTTTAGAGACCGTATTTTATTCATATTAATTTGGCTAATGGTAGGCATGGGCAATTTGGAATCTTTAACCCTTTCTAGGCCGAGCCCAAAACTCTTGGGATCCAAAATTCTGACTAAATATTCCTATCAAATGGTATATAATACATGACCATAGCAGAAGGAAAATCACTATTAGAACATATTGAATAAGACGGGTACAATTTTCCTGAAATATGCAAAAATTAACCAGGCTGCAGAATGTGGATTAAAATTTTAAAGTAGGCTTTGAAAGGGTTAAGCTCTGTCTGCTCCATACTCAAGGGCATTTGGGCTATTTTACTCATTTTTTGGAACCTCTCTGCTTTTGTTAGTATCCTTCATGGATGCATTCTTCTGAACCATGTACTCTTGGCTTTCCCTTATTATGTAGTTTAAAAGCTGCTCTATCTCCTTTTTAAAGGTTAATGCCAGCAGCCTGGTTCCATCCCGGTTAAGGTGAAACCCATCCCTTCGGAAGAGCCCCTCCTTTCCCCAGAATGTTCCCCAGTTCCTAACAAATCCAAAACCCTCATCCTTGCACCATTGTCTCATCCATGCATTGAGACTCCAGAGCTCTGCCTGCCTTTAGGGTCTTGCGCGTGGAACTGGAAGCATTTCGGAGAACGCTACCCTGGAAGTTCTGGATTTCAACTTCCTACCTAAAAGCCTAAATTTAGCCTCCAGAACCTCCCTACTACATTTTCCTCCATCATTGGTACTGACATGCAGACTCCTCCCCAGCACTATCTAAGACCTTATCTAGGTTGTGCATGAGGTCCGCTACCTTCGCACCAGGCAGGCATGTTACCAGGCGATCCTCAAGTCCACCAGCCACCCGGCTATCTACTTGCCTAATGTAGATAGCAATGGGTCCAGGATAAACTGGCCAATATCCCATGTACTGGAGAAAACCTTTTTGGCAAGGATTGGAGGGAAAAAGCAGGGGAGATTGAGACAGATGATCTCATCCTAAAACGCTTTCCAGAAAAACAGTTGACCCATCCAAGAGGAAGGCTCCTCCCAAGAAATCTTTATATTCTAAAAAGAATAAATACTATCCTTCTTACCCACCTTCTGCTACCTATCAGCCTCAACACCCTCAGCAGAGGCAGCAGGGTCCTCACCAACCCAAGAAGCCCAAGGCTTCTAAGCCTCAACCAGTCACACAGCCACACCCTGCTCCAGTTTTTTGACTCCTTCCTAGATAGCATTACTAATCTCCCCCTCCCCAGTTCCCCTCCACATAGCAGGCATACTTTGTCACTAGGCCCACAGGTGGCACCTCATAACATCAGAGCAGTGGACACTCCAGATTTTCCAAAGTGGCTATCAGTTTCACTTTGTAATCTTACCCCCAACCAGCTTCACAGGGGATTATCCTATGCAACCTCTTCAAAGCATTCTCTTAAAAGAAGAGGTGACCACTCTATTGTCCCAGAGTGCCACCCTCAAGAAAGGATGGACTTCTACTCTCCATAATTTCTCATTCCAAAGAAAACAGGAGGATTCAGTCCCATCTTGGATCTCAGAGACTTAAACAGGCTCATGGTCTGAAAAAAAATTAAAATGATTGTTCTAGGAACTCTTCTACCATACCTCCAGAGGCACAAATGACTTTGTTCTCTAGATCTAAAAGAGGCATATACACATTTACTGATCCATACCTTCCACAGACAGTATCTGTGCTTCATGTTTCAAGGAAACCATAATCAATACTAAGTTCTCCCCTGTGGTCTAGCTTCTGCCCCAAGGGCTTTACAAAATACATGGCAGTAGTTGCTGCCTACCTACATACCTTGGGGGTATTCGCCTTCCCTTACTTAGATGATTGGCTGATCAGGGGAAACTCCCCCTCAAGATGTAAGACTCTCCCTTCATCACACAATCATGGTGCTCCAACACCTGGCATTTGTCATAAACTTCTCAAAGTCTCACCTCACTCCAACCTAATGACTGGAGTTCATCAGAGCACTCTTAGACACTCAACAGGCCCGTGATTTCCTCCCACAGGATCACTGTGCCCGCCTCATCAAGCTGGCAAAAGGGGTACAACAGCAAAGCTGAGTAATGCTTGAAAGATGATACATCTATTGGGACACATGGACTCCATGGTTCATGTCGTCCCCTTTGCTTGATTACACATGCAACAAGTGCAGTGGACTCTGTCTTTCCAATGGACACAAGTGGAGGATTGACTTAGAGACAAGATCCACGCCACCCCTCAGCTGATCAAGTCCCTTTGCTGGTGGTGTCTTCCACAGAACCTCCTCATCAGGTCACCTTTCAGATGCCTGATGGTGGCAGACAGGGATATCCATGGTGTTTGTGCAGAAACTAGCTTTCTTACACATTAACACTGCTTTGGAATGCCCGCTTGGCCTCCATCAGCCATGGCAGGTGTTGTTGACCTGGTCCTGGCCACCTCATTGCACACTCAGGGTGAGCACAGTACCCGCACGATGTAACGGTGTGTGGCTACTCTGTGCCAGTAAAACACCCGGTCAGTGCCCCCTACTAGGCCAAGGTGCTGTGTGGGTGCACCCGGTCACTTCCCCCAACAGGGCCGAGGTGCTGTGGGGGTGCATTCCCCATCTTGTGTCCATCTGCGGACAGCTAATTTGCATGTGCAGTGCATCATGGGTACGGGTGGCCTAACCCTATCCTGTTGACACCAGCAGACTGTCTGTGAGGTGACGTGTAGGCTATCTGCAGCCAGCCAGGGGCCTGCTTACAGCTATGGAGCTGTAGCGCAATGGTTACATCACTGCCTGTGCAGCCAGAGGTCATGGGTTCAAACCCACAGTGGGGCTCTTTGGTAGGGCTGTCCACAGCTTTATGTTTATTTACTGTACATATGTCTATGCCGGCAAGACCACCCTCAGCTTACTATACCCATTAGGTGCCTCTGAGGGTGCTTCATAGGGCGCCCTGTAGGCCACCTTATGGTTGCCATCCCTATAGGGTGCACTATACATTATCCTGTGTCGCAACATACATGCTGCCCTATAGGGGTCATTCAAGGGTGCCTTGGCGAACAGTGCACTGTAACATGTGCCTTATGGGCCGCCGTATGTTAACATGCTGGGAGAGTGCGTTTGCTAGTAGTGATAACAAAATAAAATTATACAGCCTCCTACAGCACTCCACAACATAATACATACTGCCTCAGCAGGCATTTTTCACTGGGCATTGTGTGGAGTTGAACCCCTAATCCCTGCACCATTGGTCAGTGTTTTAACCATTGTGCTGTGGCTCTGTTCCTGTGCTTGTGCATCAGCGCGCCGCCTTGTGCCTATCAGCGCGCCGCCTTCTGCCGCCCAAGGGGACCAGTGCGCCGCCTTCTGCTGCCCAAAAATAACTGTGCGGCGCCTTATGCCGCCCAAAAATAACTGTGCGCCGCCTTATGCCGTTCCAAATTAATTTGCCTCCTAAAACAATGTTAATCATTACAGTTACTGCCTCAGCTGACCTTTGTCGTTGCGCACACTGGGGGATTGAACCCATGGCCCCTGCACCATTGGTCAGTGTCTTCACCGTTGTACCACGGCTCTGTTGTTTTGTATACTCAGCAGCGCGCCACTTTGCCTTTCCACGCGCTAATGTCGACCCCCGCACATTAGCGCGACGCGCACACGTCCGGTTGCTTACTACCGTTTGTTTTCTATTTTCTGCCTGAACCGCCCACTCCTTATATGGCACAGGCACACTAGCGCGGCCCCGCACGTTAGGAATGTTTAGTAAACATGCCCCTAAGTATCTGATGGTATGCTGTAGGGGAGAGTCAAGAAAGTAAAATGAAATAAAATGAAATTGAACTTAATGAAATGAAATAATGTAAATGGGAGGAATTTCTTTAGGCCATTGATGTGGTGGGAGTGAGCAGGTGCTTGATACATGCACCAGATCTAAACTCCATTTACTTTGAGGCCTTTTTCGCCTCTTGTTTATGTATTTATTTATTTATACATTTCTTCTATACTGCCCCTTCCAGAGATCAAGGGTGGTTTACAGTTAACAATTGAACAACTTTTACATGGAAAGTGGTATTAACTATTTACAGGGAACATATTGTACAAACAAACTTGTGTGTCAACTTTCTATTTACATATATACAGGAGTCAGCCTATTCTTAACTTAGCTTCTTTCTTTGGATGGGTGGGGCAAGGCTCTGGGGTTGTTTAAGTAGGGGGCGAGGGAGGGGGGAGGTTAGTAGGTTGATTCTGTATTTGTTGAGAGATTGTTCGTGGGTGGTGAGGGGTTTCAGTTGGGTTTTCAAAGCATTCGGTGAAAAGTAGTGTTTTGAGTCCTTTTCTGAATAGTTGGAGGTCTTTGGTCATGCGGAGAGTTAGTGGAAGTTCATTCCAGAGGGTGGGGCAGCAAATGAATAGGCTCTGGAGCTTGTGGTTTTCTTTGTCCTGCAGATGGTTTTGGGTATGACAAGTGAGTGACTTGCATTTTGTCTGCGTGATCTGGATTCTGGTGGGGATTGTAGGAAGGTGATTATGTAGGAGGGGGAGATGCCATTGAGCAGTTTGAATGTTGTAAGGAGTATTTTATATTTTATCCGGCTGTTTATTGGGAGCCAGTGTAGTTCATGTAGGATGGGGGTTATGTGATCAGCTAGGCGAGCTTTTGCAACCACCCTGGCAGTGATGTTCTGGGCTCTTTGTAGTATATTTGTGTTTTTAAGTGGTAGGCCATTCAGTAGACTATTACAATAGTCGAAGTGGAGGGTAATTAATGAGTTGACTACAGACCTGAAATCATGCGTTTCGAGAAGGGGGTCTTAGGTGCTGTACGGTTCTTAGTTTAAAGAATGCAGTTTTTACTGTTTGTTTTATGTGAGGGAGCATACTGAGTGTGTGATCTAATATTATCCCTAGGTATTTTACCTCTTGTTTAACAGGGATGGCTGTGTTGTTGATTATGATGGTTTTTGGATAGATTGCATCGTAGTTTCTCGATACGAACATAGCTTCATTTTTTTTTAAGTTAATGCTGAGGTAGTTGGTCTCTAACCAAGATTCAGCCTCTCTGATGCATTCAGATAGATTGTGGTATGAGGGGTTGCTAGTGTTTATGGGGATAGAGAGCATGATGTCGTCGGCATAAATGTAATGGTTAATTTTGAATTTTCTAAATATGTTCGTGATGGGTTGTAGGTATAGGTTAAAAAGAAGGGCTGAGAGGGCCGAGCCTTGTGGAATTTCCTGTCCTTGGGGGAATGTTTCTGAGGTGTCTTGGCCTAATTGGATACATAGCATCCAGTGTGATATATATGATATAAAACATTTAAGGACAGTGCCTCCTATTCCCATATTTCCCAGCTTTTTGATTAATGTGTTATGGTTGATGTTATCGAATGCGGAGGCTATATCTATGAAAAGGAGGATGAATCCTTGTTTATTGTCATCTGTACCTCTAATGAGGTTGTCCATCAGTGTTATTAACAAGGTTTCAATGCTGTGGAAGGGGCGGAACCCGAATTGGTGGGAGTCTAGAGGGGCATGGAGGTCAATATAGTCTTGCAATTGGAGTTGGATGATTTTTTTCTATTAACTTAGCAATGAATGGTATACTGGCTATGGGCCTGTATGAGCTTGGGTCTTTTGGGTCCAGTGTATTATTTTTTAGGATGGGGCAGATGGAAGTGAGTTTCAGGGCATCTGGCATGATGCCTTGTGAGAGTGATTTATTAATTATGTGTAGGATGTTTGTGGCGAGTTCGGCTTTGGTGGACTTGATCCATGATACTGGGCGGGAGGTTGTGGTGTTGATCATTGTTATGATCTTAAGGAGGTGCTTTTGATCGACTATGTGAAAGCTTTCCTATTTGTTGGGGTTTTTGAACCTACATGTATTGCAGTGATAGTGTTGGAGGACTTGTTTTTTAATTTCTCTGTAAAATGTGTAGCTAAGGTTTGTACACATATTGTGGAGTGTTCTGGTTCTGGTTTTTGTGTTTTTGTTAGTGATCTTACAATTGCAAATAATTCCCTGGGGTGGTTAATGGCCATGTTTATTATTTTTGTTTGATATTCTCATTTTGATTTGTTGATTGCAGCTTTATATGTGTTGAGTAGGCTGAGATATTGGGATTTGTTTTCGCTTGATTTAGTTGTTCTCCATCTTTTTTCTTGTTTTCTCAGTTGTTTTTTTAGTTTGGCGAGTTCATGGGTAAAACATTTTTCTGATCTTTTTGGGGGGTTTGGGTATGACTTGTGTGGGGGCGGCTGCCTTTTGGATGGTTATGTTCCATTGGTTTATGGCTATATTGATGTTTGATGTGTTTATTGTTAGCGTGGGTAATACATCGTCTATTACTGCACCTGTAATGAAATGCCTGTGGATTTAGTGGAGTGATTTTTTGGACTTGAGACTGATAAGGAATCCACAGAAGAGGACTATTCAACAGTGCAAACAGCGCTGATAAATGACCAGAAGCACTATTCTCGCAGTCTGTAATTGTGCACATTTCTAGAAACCTATGATGGTGTGAGGCATTTCTTAGTGCTGTTTGCACTGCTGACTGCTCTCATTCTAAGGGGCCCTTATTAGTCACAGGGATATGTTGTGACATTTCTCTATAGAGACCCTCTTCTGATTTAACGTTGCCGATCATACTGGCACTTGATGATGCTGCAGTCATCCCTACGGTCCGGGTACTGGCCAGACAGTCATGTCCTCCCAAATTAGCAAATGAGCACAACTGATCCTTCTGTGCAATGCTCAGACCACACACACAAACACATCCTTTAACTTGCAGTCATAACTACCATCCTCTGCAAAAAGCATGACCTGCACCCATACACAAATGCTGTGAGGCCATGATGTCATGACATCTGAGGACTCCACAGCTTATCTTCATTTCTTAGGCAAAAATGATTCTGCTCTCTGCTACCTAATATACCATCCCTACATCTACATTCATATTGTTCCGGACACTGGAATTGTTAGGGAAGCCAAAAATAGCTCCTTTGGCACAAGCAGCAAATGTCAGCATTGCTAGATTAAAGTCTATTGCAGTGCTTTATATTTCTGTAGGGGTGTTTTTATTGGTCCTTAACCTTACCAGCACCCTTCACTTGTGCATTCCATTCTGTACAACTGCATCTTCTGCACTCCCAGACAGCAGACACATCACTTCAGTACAGACGTATCACAGTCATTCATCCCTATGGGATATGTTGGGGATCAGAGCAGAATATTTCTTTTTTTTTAAACGTTTATTTTCATTTTACAACAAACCAAGGAACAACACAGCAAAAGAAACAGATACACACATACAATAAAGAAAGCAACCCCAATTACCCCCCACCCCAATGCTTCTTCTCTAAGCTAAGTAGGATTATCACATGAGCGCCAACATACAACAATTATTGTACATCAAACAAACAGAAGGAAAATCTATAGTATCGGATGAGCATGTGACTAGGAGTAGTACAGAATCAAACAGTCAACAAGAGCATCGAATTTTAAACATAATCGTTGAGCGTCTTCTGACTAGACCAATAGTAAATAGTTTGAACGGAAGAGGCAGACATACTGGGCATTTGCGCACAGTTACTATACAGACAGATATGTTTCCCAATATTTCGTGATTGAGGAAACAAGGGACAGCAATACCCAACATGAAGACTGAGAGAAGTAAGCCGATTTAGGAAGAGAGGGGAACCCCGCAGCTAGGCGGAGCCCCACAAACTTTCCAAAGGGGGATCCAGAATATATAAAATAGAATGAAGACAACCTCAGACCCGACTCCAGTGATACTGTAATGCGGGACAATTATACGTAACAGGAGTATTTTAGACCTAAGGCCACATAGCATGTCCCGCATCAAGCGCACTGGATGGCATTCCAATGGATAACCTATCAGGAGTATTTGTCTACATGAGATAGCAGTACTGAGGAGATAGGAAAAATCTGATCTAGAATGTGAGTGATGGGGGGGGGCTAGGAAAAGGTGAGCTCCAAGTCTGAGAGGTGAAGCAACTGCCATATAGCAATTCACGCAAAATCTGTCATCAGGGCTGGCAGGGTGTGGAGACTCTTGGGCGGACCACTCGTTCTAGGCGGCAAACTATCTATCAAAGGAACAAATACTTGGTAGGAGTCACCGCCAAGTAACAATAACAGGGTCATCCACATTCGGAGCATAAATACCGATACACGCAGATGCACTATTTCTAGCCTTAAAGTACACACAGGCCCAGCTACCCTTCCCATCAGAGCTAGTATCCATTACAGTGATTGGCTAAGTATCTCAACTAGGATGGCTACCTCACCACGCTCAGAAACAGCGGGAGAATAGGCAGCCACCATATAAGGTTTGGCAGTGAGTTTCAGTGGTTCGACAGAAGTAAAATGGATTTCTGAAGAAACACCAAATCAGTATGATCATGATTAAAATAACTAAGAATGGTCATTCTATTGATTGGACTATTAATGCCTCTTACGTTCAATACTATGAGCATACATAAGGCCATACAACAAAGTCAAACATTCTGAGAAAGAAGCATGATGGCGTACCGAGTTGCGCGATATCCCTCATATCAACTATAAATGACTGTACACACGATATGATAGAAAATAAGCCAAGAAAATCATGAAGCGCCCTATATAACAGTAGAAGCACCGAAGTGCCTTAGAGAAGAAGCATAACCCCAGAAATTACAGGCGACCTGATGTCTGCGGGGTGAAACCCCAGAGAAGGCCTAAATGGAAACATATAACCGGTATGTCTGTGCGTGCTCCGAATCCAACCGAGGTGCACATCATGGAGGAAAAGGAGACCAAAAGAGGTAGATATAAAAGAAAGGAAGGTCCAGGTAGTCTCCATTCCAGGCAATAATTACCGCGCCGGACCATTCAAAATGGCGGGCGGTTCCAGCGAAGACCATCCAAATTGTTGACTCAGCGCATCAGGTCTGCCTCTTTGGAATCCAAAAATGTTGCTAGCAGAGTAGGATCTTCGAAGGTTCTAGTTTGGTTATGAAGAGTCACTCTGAGCTTCGCTGGATATAAGAGGCCAAAGCGAGCCTGTAACTGTTGAAGCCTTGGACGAAAAGCAAGAAGTCCCTTCCGCCGGTCAGCTGTGGACTTTGCCAAGTCAGGGAAAAAAGAGACTTTATGGTCGTCAAACTGCAGATGTGGCATCACCCGGGCGGCTTTGAAAATTTGTTCAACTTGCTGGTACCTCAGTAAACGGAATATAATGGGCCGGGGGGTCGTCCGATGGAGTGCAATGTTGATAGGAGCACGATATGCTCGGTCAATTTCCAGATCTCTGCTAAAGGTAATCTTCAGCAAGGAAGGGAGAGTTTTAACCAGAAATTCTCTGATATCTCCTGCTTCCGCCCCTTCTGGAACTCCAATGAACCTGACATTGTTGCGACGAGCACGATTATTGCAATCCTCTAACTCTTTTTGAAGATTCTGTATGTGACGTTCAGCCTGGTCCAGGTTCACCAAACGCACCGCGTGCGAATCGAGGACCCCCGCCATGTTGTCCAGCCGTAGTGAAAGACCTTCAAGCCGGTCCTGAAGCATACCAAAGTCTTCTCGCATGGCTCGGAGCGCCTCTCCGTTGGACTGTACCAGTTCCTTCACACCACGTATTTCCTCCAAGATCTCCTGTTGCAGTTCCGGGCTTACCCGAAGTGAAGCCATCTTGGGTGGGGAAGACAATTCTGTTTTGGAGCGTTTTCCATGCGAAGAAGAGGGAGACCCGAAGTCCAAGCGCACTGGTTTGTGGGTCGCCATTTCCCCCAAGGCACCCCAGCAAGTTCGGTGGAAAATAATAAAGTTATGCAGATGTTTAGTCAGGATTCTAAGTAGGCCCCTCGGGAGCTTCAGCGCGAAGCGTCTACCCCGCTGGACATCAGGCTCCGCCCCCAGAGCAGAATATTTCTAAGTCCTGGCCTTATTTCATGTTTCATGCAGGTATAACTTGGACATCTGTGGGTAATGCTGAAGACCTACATGGGCCTCTATTGAATAAGTAGCACAGTTCATGCAGGGTCTCCTGTTGTCCAAGCCACCCATTAAGCCACATCCAGTGGCCTGGGATCTGAATGTGGTTCTGGCGCAACTTCTAAAGTCACCTTTTGAACCTTTAGCCATTGCTTCACTGAAGTTCCTATCTTGGAAGGTCATCTTCCTTATTGCTCTCACTTCAGCTCACCACATCAATGAGCTGCAAGATCTCATGGTGGATCCCCTCCTATACTTGGTTCCACCATGACAAGATGGTTCTCCGTACCCATCCACACTTCCTTCTGAAGGTGGTTTCCTCTTTCCATAAAAAACAGTCTAAACCTCCTGATTTTCTTTCCTAGACCACATGCGTCTCGAGATGAAGCAGCGCTACACACATTAGACTTCAAACGAGTGCTGGCCTACTACTTGGATAGATCACAGAAGATCCTTTCATCTATTCCTTTCCTTTGATCCTAGTCACCTGGGTTTACCGGTGACAAAACGTACTCTATCCAAATGGATAGCAGATTGCATTTCTTTTGCTTATGCACAAGCAGGACTCTCTTTGGAGGGTCATGTCACTGCTCATAATGTGTGGAGTATGGCAACCTCTGGAGCCAATCTCCATTCAGTATCCATTCATGAGATGTGCCGGGTAGCTACCTGGTCCTCCATTCATACTTTTGCTGCACACTATTGTCTGGACAGAGATTCCCGTCGGGATGCTGCCTTTGGCCAAGTTGTACTCCAGCACCTCTTTGGGACTTAAATTCAGCTCCTACCCCCTGTCCAGGACGTCTACAAGATACCAGACTATCATTGGGGGAGTATCACCTCCTGGGATCAAGTCTAATGGCAAACAACTCTTCCAGAATCTTCAGCTACATGATTTTTGCCTCAAGGATCGCATTACTTCCCACCCTATACCAGTCTGGTACCTGGGAGCTAGTGAGTCCATATGTGAAGACTGCATTCCTGCTTGTTCCTGGAGATAGCCTAGTTACTCACCTGTAACAGGTGATTTCCAGGAACAGCAAGAAAGGGTTCTTTTATTTTTTTCTTCTCAACTACAAACTTAACTGAGTAGAGGAGTTGGGAAGGCGTGAAGGCAGGCACACAGGCAAAGGCTTTCCTATTGGAATCTGGGGAGTGTTCCCGCATGGTCTCCATTGGTGATGTTCACCCATATGTGAAGACTGATTCCTGCTGTTCCCGGAGATCATCTGTTAAAGGTGAGTACGTACGCGTTCTCTGCTCAGCACCAACATTATAAAACCAGCTGAGAAAGTGTTCCTCTACTGCAGTTTTGCAGAGATTCTCCAAATAAATGTAAACCCCCAAAATTCATAGAACAAGCCACCATAGCAGTCCTAGTTATATTTTTTAGTTATTTAAATCTCAGGCACTAATTATATTTGTTAGTAATCTGCATTATTAAATCGGCCTCCCCAGAGCCTCGGGATGTCAGACCCCTCCTTCTTAAATAATGCCTCAAATCACAGCAAAATTCAGCCCTTAAAATTAAAATAAATTACTTTTAAGGGCTCCTCTGCCCTTGCCTGACTCTCTTGGATCCCTTCGATGCTCCGATGCCTCCAAAAATCCCCTCTGAAAACCACAGCTGCTTTGGGTCGGTAAAAGGACTTCTCAGCCCCTTTAAGGAAGGCTCCACCTCTATAGAAAAAGCCTTAACCAGGTCTAACAACAAGCTGCCTGCCCAAAGCCCCGATGCTTTCCTGGACCAACCTGACCTGACTCAGGCACTCCTATCCCCGGCTATCCCCGGCTACTAGGGTTGCCAACTTTTTCACCGAGAAAAACCCGACACCTGTGGCTCGCCATGCTCCACCCATTCTCCGCCCCTAGTCCCACCCCTGCCCCGCCCCCAGCCCCACCCACAAAAATTACTGAGGATTCAGTCACACCCCCCCTCAGTGTTGGTTCTCACACCCCCCTCCCCTCAGTGCTGGTTCACTCACTCACTCACCCCCCCCTGCTGACTCACTCACCCCCTCCCCTGCTGGTTCACTCACTCATCCCCCCTCCCCTGCTGGTTCACTCACCCACCCCCCCTGTCACTCCCTCACTCACCCCCTCCCCTGCTGATTCACTCACACCAACCCCCCTCCCCTGCTGGTTCACACCAACCCCCCTCCCCTGCTGGTTCACTCACACCACCCCCCCTCCACTGCTGGTTCACTAACCCACCCCCCTGTCACTTACTCACCCCTCCTGCTGGGTCACACACTCACCCCCCCCTCCCCTGCTGGTTCACTCACACCACCCCCCCCCCTCCACTGCTGGTTCACTCACACCACCACCACCATCCCCCCTTGCTGGTTCACTCACACCATCACCCCCCCTCCCCTGCTGGTTCACTCACACCACCAGCCCCCCCCTTTCTGGTTCTCTCACCCCACCACGCCCCCCCCCTTGCTGGTTCACTCACACCACCACCTCCCCCCCCCTTGCTGGTTCACTCACACCCCCCCCCCTTGCTGGTTCACTCACACTATCACCCCTCCCCCCTGCCCAAGCTGCTGCTTCTGCTTTGTACAGAGCAGCGGCTGCAATACACTTACTTTGAAAAGTAAAGACAAACTGTGTAAGGAGCCCTCCGGTCATCGCAGAGCCCGAGGAAGTGATGTCATGGGGGCGGGCTCCTCACAGGTTGTCTTTGCTTTTCAAATTAACTTTATTGCAGCTAAAGTTAATTTGAAAAGGAAAGACAACCTGTGAGGAACCCGCCCCCATGACATCACTTCCTCGGGCTCTGCGATGACCGGAGGGCTCCTTACACAGTTTGTTGCTTTCCCGATAGTTAGGAAAATTTCCCATCTGCCCCTGCAGGCTTAACAGAGATGCGAGGGAGACACTCTCCCTTCGCAACTTTCAAAGCCGGCACGGAGGAGCTCAGCCGTCACGGAGGGAGGGAGGGAGGGATTCAGCCGGGCAGAGGGGGCCCCGCGGGAAAGTCCATTCTGCTGCTGCTGCGGCGGCAGCGGTAGCAGCCAGCGTGTTTTTTTTTTTTTTATTAAATTTTGAAAAAAGAATGTTCTTTGCGGGGGGCGGAGCCTGATGTCCAGCGGGTCAGTCGCATAGCATCGAGGCTCCCGAGAGGCCTGGCACGAATCCTGATCAAAATCCGCAATAGATCATTGCATTACCTTTTAAAGCTGCCATGGTAGACCCGGACAATGGCAGGGCCCAAACCAGTTCGCTTGGATTATTCTACTCCGACAAGCGCCCATGGTAAACGCTCGAAAACGGAACCTCTCTCCCCCCAGAAAATGGCCGCTGCTCGCGAGGGGCCTGAGGGACTGCAGGAAATATTTGCCGAGATCCGAGGGGTAAAAGACCTCGTTCAAACCAACGGTGAGTCACTTCGGGCCGTACGTGAAGATCTAGCAATGCTGCAAAGCAAATTCGAAGGGGTCTCCCTGCGGCAAGATAAGATGGAGGGAATTCTGGATATGCATAGCGCACGCTTAGCTAAGTTGGATAAAGTAGAGCGGCAGCTACGGGCGCTTTAGCGGGAGGTGGAGGAAGGAAACAATCGGGCCCGCCGAAATAACGTCCGGATCGTCGGCATCCCAGAGGGCGCAGAAGGCGCTGACATGAAGGCCTTTTTGTGCACAATACTTCCCTCGGTATTGAAAACTACTTTTGAGCGGGATCTGGAAATAGACTGGGCACATCGAGTTCCAACGAGCCTGGCACTCAACCGCAAGGCCCCGAGGCCCATCATTTTTCGGCTCCTTCGATACCAACATGTGGAGCAGATTATGAGCACAGCGCGTGTGAGAGGTCCCATAGAATTTGAAGGTCATAGAATATCCTTCTATCCGGATCTGGCCAAGGTTACAGTAGAACGGAGGAAGCGTTTTTTGGAGTATCGACCACGACTGCAGCAACTGCAAACTCGTTATGGTCTCATGTATCCTGCTAAGATGCGTGTAACGCTACATAACCAGACTAGAACATTTGACGATCCAGAGGCTCTGGCAACGTATCTGGAAAATAAGGAGGCAGACCAGATGCGCTGAGGCCCAGTGGAGGAATCTCTACTCTAACTCTGCCTTAGGTACTATGGCAGCGATTGCCTGCAGCGTTCTCAATGGCGATCCGGTTGATGCCAGCCCAGAGTCTGGGTTGTCTATACCGCATCGGGCTAACTGTGCGATACTGTTAATCATCATTGGGCCGCCGGGCCTTGGGTGGCAGCGCGGAACCTAGCGGTTTGGATAATGGTCCTCTCTGGCCTACCCTGCTGGTGCAGGCTTACCACAGGCTGTTGGGGTCTTGCTTCTCCTCCAGGCACATGGAGAATTACTTCCTGAGGATGGATGCAGAGTCTCCTACATTCTTCTCGTGCAGCGCGTATGGGACTCAGGGACTACTGTCATCCAGCTCTGTAAATGGTATATACAATCTGTGCAGCTTCTTTGCTTTGAATGTTCTTTTATATGTAAATGGCCCTATGTAAGGTTTTATCATTGAATGTTAAGGGTATAAATAACCCGATCAAGAGGAAAAAAATCCTCAGCTATTTGCAACATGAGAAAGCTGATCTGGTACTCTTACAGGAGACTCACTTAAATGAGAAGGAAACCCTGAAACTTAATATTAAACCTTACATGGTGGCCGCCTATTCTCCAGCCATTTCAAAAAAATGTGGGGTAGCTATATTGATAAGGAAATCTTTGAATGCTATTGTCCTTGAAACACGCTCTGATGTGGGGGGCAGATGGTCCAGAGTATTGCTCAAGCTTGGGAATCTCGAAGTGACTTGTATATGTGTGTATGCTCCCAATGTAGATAACCCTGCATTCTTTGCAACTATAGCCCAGGAAGCTCAGGCTGCCGCCCGAACTCCCCTGATCATAGGTGGGGACTTTAATCAGGTAACTGATCCCCTGATTGATAAGCAGCCCCCAAGAACCATTGGCCCGCTTAAAGGCCATCTCATGTTAACTTCTCTGATTCAAGAGTTAGCTCTAGTGGATATTTGGAGGCTATTGCACCCTACTGAGCTCGAGTTTACATTCTTCTCACCACCTCACCAATCCCAGTCGAGAATAGATTTCTTCCTCGTCTCTAAAACGCTGGTCTCTAATGTGGAGGAGGCGCTGATTCACCCTCTACACATCTCAGACCATGCTGCTGTCTCCTTTTTACTGCGGGACAGCCAATCGAGAGAGAAGCTGGGGGAATGGTCTTTTGACAGAACTTTACTAGATAATCAGGAATTTCGGGCAGAAGTTCGGCTAGCCATCCACGACTATTTCCATTTTAATAAGCCTCATGCCACCGCGGGGTGGGCCTGGTGGGAGGGCTTCAAAGCCACCATGAGAGCTTTCAAATTCGGTGGGGGAAACAGCAGAAACAACAGCTAATACTGTTGGAACAGCAAATTAAAGCAGGGGAGCGTGTACTCACTAATAGAACGGATCCATGTATTCTGTTGCGTCTTCAAAGGCTACGATTCCAGTATAACTCGATCCTATCTACCACAGCCTCTCGGAGCATTAAGGCACAACGGGGGACCTACTATCGGGAAAGCAATAAAGCTGGGAGATTGCTCGCCAATGCCCTTAAGGGCAAGTGGGAAGCCAAAAGGGTGGCGGCTCTCCGGGATCCACAGGGGCAAGGGATGATCATGAAAGATGCTGAGATCGTGGAACTCTTTCGGGTCTTTTATGCCCAATTATATCGGTCGGAGAGTGCTTTCACACAAGAAAGCTTCGCGCAACTGATCTCTGGCATCCAGCGGCCGACATTGTCTGTCGATGATAGAGAGGACATGGATAGATCCTTTTCTGACGACGAGATTCAATATGCGATTATGCGTGTGGCTGCTGGGAAGGCCACAGGTCCTGACGGCCTTCCGGCTGAATTTTACAAATCTTTTGTGAAAGATTTAGTCCCTCAGTTACGCCTGTATTATACCGCCCTTGTAGCTGCCACTTCTAGTGTCGGAGCCTTTTCGGCGGCGAATGTGGTGGTGTTTGAAAAAGAGGGGAGAGATCCACTACTAACAGCCAACTACCGCCCCATATCTCTCTTAAATGTGGACTATAAGATTTTTGCCACTATATTAGCCGTCCGATTGTCGGAGAAAATGTCTACTTTGATCCATCCAGACCAGTGTGGCTTTATAACTGGTAGGTCTACGGCTGACAATGCTAGGACCTTATGTCATGTGCTAGCGGGTGCTGCAAACTTAGAGCAACCTCTAGTTGGCCTCTCCCTCGACGCCGAAAAGGCTTTTGATTGTCTGGAATGGCCCTACTTATTTGCGACCCTTAAATGGTTTGGCTTTGGTGTTGGTTTTCTCCGATACCTCGAAGTCATGTATGCTCAACCCACTGCTAGAATCTGTGTCAATGCCATGAAATCCCACGAATTTAGTCTCCAGCGGGGGACGCGCCAGGGGTGCCCACTCTCTCCTATGCTATTTAATCTAGCACTTGAACCCTTAACCCTCATGATACGACAATGTCAGGGCATTCGCGGGGTTCAAATCGTCAATCGGGAGATCAAGTTGTCGGCATACGCAGATGACTTAATGTTATTTGTCTCACCGACATCGGTCCCTATGGTACTGGCAAAAATCGACTGCTATTCGCGGCTTTCCGGTTATAAAATCAATTGGACTAAGTCTGTTGCTTTCCCACTTAACCATTGGGTCCACAGGGAGGATATGAAAGCCTTTCCTTTTGTTTGGCAACCTCTTATGGTGAAGTATCTGGGGGTCCACTACTGTTACCCGTTGGAAGATACCATTCGCTTTAACGCTAAGGAATTAGTCTCTAAAGTGCGTGAATTGACCAGTAGGTGGTCCCCCCTTGCCCTTTCCTGGTGGGGACGAGTCGAGACTGTGAAAATGATGATCACTCCTAAAGTGAACTATGTTTTAGAAATGATACCATGTTTATTACCCCCACAAGTTTACCAGGAGATAGAGAGTATCCTCTCTCGGTTTTTATGGCAGAACAAAACCCCGCGTTTAGCAAGGCAAAAGCTGAAACTTGATAAAGCACTAGGGGGTGTTAGATTCCCTGACTTCCTATCATACCATAGAGCTTTCCTACTGAAGCAGGGTTCACGATGGCTAGAGACCTCTGCCGATAATCGGCCAACTTGGCTAGACATTGAGGAGGACCTCACTGCCCCGATTCCGCTGCATAACATGCCTGGTATGCAGCTCACCCAGGGGGTCCGTTGCCCGCGTATGATAGTGGACACCCTTGGGGCGTTTACTGCCCTCCTCCACGCAAGTGGCCCGAGAGTATGTCCCCCATGTCGGCTCCCACTGTGGCATAACCCCTTCTTTAAAATTCATAATCAAACGGTTGCCTGGAGACCATGGTTTTCCCGAGGGGTGTGGATGGCTAGCCAACTAATGGTCGGTAATAGATGGAAAGATTTCAAGGAGTTACAAGGAGAGTTTGGCCTACTGCCTAGGCTCTACTTTCAATGGCTGCAGCTAAGACACTGCCTTGAGAGCGCCCACGTCAACCCGAGAGTTGATATTGGTGAGGGGGGGTGGCGGAGCTCGTTCACACGATAGCAGGCACGCCTGGAGTTGCATCCAATTTTTATAAACTGCTAAATCAGAGTGACGGCTCGAGGATGCTCAAGACTCAGCAGGCATGGGAAAGGGAAATGAAAGTCACCCTGAGTGAGCAACAATGGCGGAGGGTCTGGTGCAAGTTGGTTAGGGTAACCAGGTCCGCCTCCATTACCCAAACGCTTTATCTTTTTACGCATCGATGTTTGTATACCCCAGCTAAAATGGCAAAATGGGATAAGAATGTTAGTAATCTCTGTTGGACTTGTAAGCAAGAGGTTGGTACCCTGGCTCACCTTATCTATGAATGTCCTGTACTGAAGTCATATTGGAAGCAGGTCTGGGAACGTATTCAAGCCATTCTCAAATTTAACGAGTCCCTTAGCTGGAGGGTGGTGGGACTCCGGTCATTGGCGGGGCTCCCATCCCTACCCAGAGCCGGTCGCTTTTTGCTTGATTTCATGATGGGCCTGGCTATCTGTTTGGTTATACGGAACTGGAAAGATGGCACCAAGCTCAGCATGCAGGAGTGGTGGGGCCAGGTATGCCTTTATAGCAAATACGAGCAGATGCCTCGGAGAGCTCTTCCCCACAATAATCTTCATATGCTTAAGTGGCAAATGTTCTCTGACTTTGCAAATAGGGCCAAATGTTCTGTGGGGTCATGGAAGGCTGGATAACCGGGATCCAAGTCGCTGCTGCGCGCAACAATAACGAAGTGTAGAATTGCATCTGCTTTATTCGATATGATTGTTGTCCTGGAGGAGAGGGTGGGGGGGGGGGGTTCTTAGTTTATGTACTGTTCATTGTTATGGTTTGTATGTATGTTTTCCTGTTGAAAAATTGAAAATAAATAATAATAAAAAAAAAGAATGTTCTTTGCGCGGGGCCCCCTGAAACGCGGGGCCCTGTGCAAAAAATATTCTTGCTCAATGGACGGGCTGGCCCTGGCTCCTGCTCCCGTCTGCCACTGGTGAACTCCTGGCATGACCCGATACTTTTTCTGGTCATACCAGTCCTAATGCCATGCTCCAGCACTGCCAATGGTCCCACAGCCAACCGAAAACTAGTCCCGCAATCCCCACAGTGCTCCGGCACCTGGGAGTAGCCACAGAACCTCAGGCTTCCATCGGAGACAGCTGCAATGATCACGGCTCTCCCTGATGCCTCTCAGTCACTCAGTGCTGTGATTGGGAACAGTCTTGGTGCATGGCTGCACCCAATCCAGCTCCAGGGACCCCTTCCCGAAGCCTCAAGACAGGGCCTGGTGACCGCCACAGGAGCACGGTTCACCTCCAACCTCTGCTTGCGGATCCTAAACATCCCCAATATCTTTTTTCTTTTAAAAACAATTGCCACTGTTCCTCAGCTGCTCCTGCAGCCCCGGGGAAAAAAAGAAACATCCCAGCTGCAAACTGCAGCCACCGCACCACTCTCTATTCCCTCCTGGGACCTCAAAAAGATAAATATAAAATTTTTAACCCTCTGGTTACAAGATGCTATTTTATCTAATAACAAAAAAAGAAATCACTTCCCTGTGGAAGATGCATGTTCTTGCAGGTGTCATTAGCTAAATTATGCAGGTTGTGTCCAATGGAAGCATTACCTGCACTGAAAATATGGAATTCTCTGGAGGTAAGTTTTTCATAGCCATTAATGAAAGCAGAACTACTTGTGTAGCTTACTGGCAGGTTTTTCCAGAGCAAGATAGTTCAATTATTGTTGCTGTTAAGTGCTAAGGCCTATTATCCATTGAGGTACGGAAATTTGGAAATTTCAATCACTGACTTTTCCTGCTAACTCCAAATGTTAACTGGACAAATCCTTTGAATAAGAAACTAGGTATAAACAGAGTCGGGAAAGAGAGGGTTTACTTTGGCAAAACATGTAAAATTACCTGCCAATGAAATTATCTGAATCTGATCTAGGGCTTTGATTATAATGGGCAAGCCACTACTGATTTCAACGTCAGGGATCAACAAATAGCATGCATGTGTTGTGTTTATTTTTATAAGTTGGTCAAGGCCAGCATTTACAATGCAGTGGGTAAGTGGTAAGTATATAAAATGAAAGCCCTAGAAATTAATCATATAATTGAAGAAACTAAGGTTCCTATCCACGCCCCAGACAAACCAGAATATAATACAAAAAAACATTACTGCTGGCGAAATACATTACAATTGGAAAAATACATGTGTAAAATGCAATAGGTTTATTTATACAAAGCATTCCAAAAATGTTTTTTTTTTTCATCATATAAATGCCAACTTTCTGCAGTAGGGTGCCGAATTATTTCCTGAAACATAAACATTTCAGCAGCCAGGTCAAAACTGAGCAGGAAAAGTTATGCTCAGTCTAACAATTCCTTCTGGTTTTTTTTTTTATGAACTGTAGTTTCCCGAAGACTAACAATAAATTGTATTCCTGTTTAGTTTAGATGAGGACACGTATTTCTGTCCTCAAATCCTACTTCGACACTGTGTCTAAACATTTTATATGCTTTAGAAACAGAAGAATCATTACCCTCTACCACCCATAGCTTCTTTCAGTAAATTCTAGCAACTCTAATCTGTATGAAAATTGTTTTTCACTAATAGAATAGTTACGGTATCTTCATAAGATCATTTTTTTCCACTAAGGGGCATGTTTAATAACTTTTAATATGTGCTAAGTACTGTACCAACCGGGCCTATATATTTCTAGGGTGCAGTGGCACTTATCAGGCCTTAATGTTCGTTAGCACATGTTAATCTTTAATAAATACACCCCTAAATGTTCTGTATTCCTAATTTTAAATTATGTAATAGATCTCTCTTATATCATGACTTCTACAGCAGCATAGGGTTTATGAATGGGAAAATGCATTAAGAAAGCAGTTTTCAGTAGCCTGCATTGTTGCAAGATATGTAGGCAATTTTGTACATACATATCTTGTGACTAAGGGGTCTGTCTACTATACAGCATTAGTCTTTTGCAGCTAGCACAGGGCGATAGCTACAAAAGCGCCTATTAGCTGCAAAAGGCCCATGGTATCTGCAGGGGGCATTCCCAGCCTTTTCCCTGTAGATACTGCAGAGGAAATGCTATTTTTTGGGGGACAACTTCGCGGATGCAGCTATGGCCACCCATTCAAGTTCACCCAAACAAAGCCAGCAAATCGAAGCAGCTACCACACAATGTAATCACCTGCAGCAGTTGTGCCCTGCAGGCCTGCCCACAAACTGCCCACTCTCCGCCCTAATTCCAGCTTTGCCTCGGAAAGTGCAGACATTGCAGAAATGCTCTGTTAGGTGCTACTGCCAGGTGGTATTTCCACATTAGCCCCATGGTAGCAGCCAATGTGGTATGGACCCCGATGCTCGAAGGTGCCCCCAGGCAGGATGGGCCCATTAGGACCTGATTCTGCACCATGGGAGCAAGATAGCCTCCTGGGTGCAAGATCGGGCCCTGGGATGGACCGGCATGCCCCTGCATCACCACGGGGACGTCATCCCCCTGGCACAACCTGCCTGCTTCCTTTGTGATCCCCAATTCACAACTGCCTGACCCTGATGAGGAGCCGCTGGGGACTGGATCAGGCAGCGGGGACTCACCATGAGTGCCCCATAGCTCTAGTTGTGGGGCTGCTGGACTCTGTGGGGGACTGCCGGCCAGGATCGGAGGGGCGCCCTGCTCTTATTCCACCTCGGAGATGGAATAAACAGAGCATTTATTTTATTTTTTTATTTTATTTAGCTGTATTTATATCCCGGTTTTCAACGGGTCAAAGCGGTCAATTGGGGGATACATTTAACACTAGATTTAAACTAGATTCATTGGGAATGGGTGAAAAAAGACCCCAGGTAAGTGAAAGCCCCCAGGTAGGTGATACATTAAATACCTTTATGGAAATGGGTAACAGGGGTAACATATGGAAAGCAGTGTGTATAAATGCCCGTAGCATGGGAAATTAGATCCCTGATGTTGAAGCTTTGGTGGGAGTGGCTGACTTGGATTTAGTGGCAGTTACAGAAACATGGTTCACAGAAAACCATGATTGGGATGTAACTATACCTGGCTATACTTTATTCAGAAAGGACTGGGTAGGAAGAAGGGGAGGAGGAGTGGCACTATATGTAAAAACTACTATTAAAGCTTTGGAATTACAGAGCTTAAAAGGAAGAGAGGAGGCATTGTGGGTTAAACTAGAAAGAGGGAAAGAGAAGTCTATTTGCATTGGTGTGATATACAGACCTCCCTCACAAGAGGAAGAGGTGGACAGAGTTAATTGAAGACATACGCAGCATTGCTAGGAAAGGGGAAGTGCTACTGATAGGAGATTTCAATATGCCAGATGTTGATTGGCACATTCCTGCTGCAGTATCATCTAGAAGTAAGGAGATCCTGGATTCTCCACAGGGAGAACTATTCAGGCAATTGGTAACAGACCCCACACGTGAAGGGGCCATACTGGACTTGGTGCTTACCAATGGTGAAAGTGTTTCTGATGTTGTAGTGGGAGATCATTTTGCATCCAGTGATCACCAGATGGTGTGGTTCAGTATTAGGACTAGGGCTGTTAGAATCCATTCAAAGGTGAGGATCTTAGACTTTAGGAAGACTAACTTTGCGAAGATGGGCCAATACCTCAGGGAGTCATTAGTGGGATGGGAACAGCTGGGGGATGTAGAAAAACAGTGGGCAAAACTGAAAGGGGATATTTTAAAGGCAACCAACCTTTTTGTTAAAATGGTAAATAAAGGTAAAAGGAAAAGGAGACCGCTATGGTTTTCGAAAGAAGTAGCTGAAAAAGTGAAGAAAAAGAGGGAGGCCTTCATGAAATACAAGAGATCACAGAGAGAGGAAGACAGGCATCTGTATTTGGAAAAACGTAGAGAAGCTAGCAAAGTAGTCAAGAAGGCAAAGATTCAAAAGGAGGAGGAAATAGCCAATGCAATAAAATGGGGGATAAGACATTTTTCAGATATATTAGTGAGACGACGAAGGGCAAAAGTGGTATTGTCAGACTCAAGGGTGCAGGGGAGGAATATGTAGAAGCTGATAAGGATAAAGCGGAATTGCTTAACAAATATTTTTTTTCTGTGCTCACAGATGAAGAACCAGGAGCAGGACCTCAGAGAACACCCACAAATAGGAACAAAAGCGAGGGACATCTTGAACAATTTTCAGAAGACTGTGTTCGCGAAAAACTAGCTTAACTTAAAATAGACAAAGCGATGGGACCGGATGGGATACACCATTGAATACTAAGGGAACTTGGGGACGTTCTAGCAACTCCACTGACTGACCTTTTCAATGCCTCGTTGGAGTCGGGAGTGGTGCCAAAGGACTGGAGAGAGGCTCATGTGGTGCCTTTACACAAAAGCGGAAGTAAGGATGTGGTTGAAAACTACAGGCCGGTTAGTTTAACTTTGGTGGTGAGTAAATTATTGGAAACGCTGTTGAAAGAGAAAATAGTGAGGTTTCTGGAGTCCATCAGATTACAGGATCCGAGGCAGCATGGATTCACCAGAGGCAGGTCTTGTCAGACAAATCTGATTGATTTCTTTGACTGGGTGACCAGGAGTTGGACCGAGGGAGAGCTCTAGATGTGATGTATTTAGATTTCAGTAAAGCCTTTGACACTGTTCCTCACAGGTGACTTATAAAGAAACTGAGCACCCTAGGGATGGACCCTAAAGTTACTGCTTGGGTTAGAAATTGGTTGGGTGGGAGGCGACAAAGAGTACAAGTAAATGGAGCTCACTCTGAGGAGAAGGATGTTACCAGTGGTGTGCCCCAGGGATCTGTCCTTGGTCCGATTCTTTTTTACATCTTTGTTAGTGATATAGCGGAAGGGCTGTCGGGTAAGGTTTGCCTCTTTGCGGATGATACCAAAATCTGCAATAGAGTAGACACCCAGGAAGGTGTAGATAACATGAGAAGGGATCTAGCTAAGCTTGAAGAATGGTCTAGAATTTGGCAGCTGTGATTTAATGTTAAAAAATGTAAGGTCATGCATTTGGGCTGCAGCAATCCAAGGGATTAATATAGTATAGGGGGTGAAGTACTTTTGTCCACTAAAGAAGAGCGGGACCTAGGCGTGGTTGTGTCTGATGATCTTAAAGTAGCTAAACAGGTAGAAAAGGCGATGGCAAAAGCTAGAAGGATGCTTGGGTGCATACGGAGAGGAATGGCTAGCAGAAAAAAGGAGGTGATAATGCCTCTCTATAAGTCTCTGGTGCGACCTCATTTGGAGTATAGTGTGCAATTCTGGAGACCGTACCTTCAAAAGGATGTGAACAGGATGGAGTCGTTGCAGAGGGTGGCTACTAAAATGATTAGTGGTCTTCATTATAAAGCATATGAGGACAGACTGAAGGATCTTAATATGTACACCTTAGAGGAAAGGCGGGATAGAGGTGATATGATTGAGATGTTTAAATACCTCCGTGGCATAAATGTTCAGGGAGAGAGCCTCTTTCAATTGAAAGCAAGTTCTGCTACGAGGGGACATGGGATGAGGGTGAAGGGAGATAGATTCAGGAGTGATATGCGGAAATATTTCTTTACGGAAAGAGAAGTGGATCCGTGGAATAGTCTCCCAGTGGAAGTGGTAGAGATGAGGACAGTAACTGAATTCAAAAAAGCATGGGACAAACACAGAGGATCTCTAAAGGTAAAAAGGGGACTGTTGTAGTTGTTGATATGGAAGGACAGACTAGATAGGCCATGTGGTCTTTTTCTGTCATCATATTTCTATGTTTCTATGTTTCAATGTAACACAAGGGGATATGAGACACATATGCTAATACTTACAGGGAACATGGGCAATGGAGGATTAAGTGGCTTGCCCAAGACCACAAGGAGTGCCTATAGGACTAGATATCCCAGTCGCTCTGGCATGGACATACAGGGCCATCACTGGAATCGGCTCTGTACAGAAAAGCACTGTACAACATAAACCAGTGAAGACCCAGTCCAAGCGTGGTAACTAAGAAAGCCTTTATTAGGAACTCTAAAGCAGGGGTACTATATGACAACCCCACAGGGGTTAGATGGGTGGCGTTGATGTACAGCAATCTTCAAGTAATGCCACAGATTCTTAATTGGATTGAGGACTGTGCTTTGACTAGGCCATTCCAAGACATTTAAATGTTTTCCTTTAAACCAGATTTAGCAGTATGTTTTGGGTCATTGTCCCGCTAGAAAGTGAACCTTCATCCCAGTCTCAAATCTCTGACAGACTGAAACAGGTTTTCCTCAAGAATTGCCCTTATTTAGTGTCATCCATCGTTCCTTCAATCCTGACCAGTTTTTCTGTCCCTGCCAATGAAAAACATCCCTACAGTATGATGCTGCCACCACCATGTTTCACTATGGGAATGGTGTTCTCGGGGTGATGGGAAGTGCTGGGCTTGTGCTACACATGGTGTTTCCCATGATGGCCAAAAACTTCAATTTTCATCTCATCTGACCAGAGAATGTGTTTGGTGGGTCCGCCACATGCTGTTGTGCAAACTCCAAATGTGTCTTCTTCTTTCTTTCTTTAAACAATGGCTTTTTTCTGGCCATTCTTCCATAAAGCCCCACTCTGGAGTGTATGGCTTAAAGTAGTCCTATGGACAGATACTCCCATCTCTGCTGTGTATCTTTGCAGCTCCTTCAGTGTTATCCTTGGTGTCTTTGAGGCATCTCTGATTAATGCTCTCCTTGCCCAGTCTGTAAGATTTGGTGGGCGGTCTTCTCTTGTCAGGTTTGTAGTGGTTCACAACATTAAATTGTGGTCTTTTCTATCAGGTTTGTAGTGGTGCCATATTGTTTCTATTTTCTTATAATGGATTTAATGGTGCTCCATGGGATATTCAGAATTTGGGATATTTTTTATAATGCAACCCTGATCTATACTTCTCCACAACGCTGTCTCTGACCTGTTTGAAGTGCTCCTTGGTCTTCATGTTGCTTGTTTAATGGTGTTGCAGAGGCAGGGGCCTTTCAGAACAGGTATATTTATACAGACATCATGTGACAGATCATGTGACACTGATTGAACACTGGTGGACCCTAAACATCTAATTATGTGACTTCTGAGGTTAATTGGTTGGACCAGATCTTATTTAGGGGTTTCATAGCATATATATGCACTCACAACTTTTCAGTTTTTACTTGTTTTTTTTTTATATATACAAGGTATTTTATTGTCATTTCATTTCACCAAATTGGACTATATTGTTAGGTCCATTACCTAACATCCAAATGAACCTCCGTTTTCATTCCAGGTTGTACGTAATGCGACAAAACAGGACAAAGGTCAAGGGGATGAATGCTTTCGCAAGGCACTGTATGTCCGGAGGTCAGTCCTGCCCACACTCCGCCCACTCTCTGCCCCCATGCTGCCTCTGCTCCCCACAGCATGCACAATGGCTCTGTATGTGCAGCAGGGCCGGGACGCAGCATAGACTGAGGGAGGATAGCAGGATGGGATGTCCAGCCCTGTTATTTGCCTTCATGCATCAGGACCTTCAGGGTTGGCCCGTCCATTGAGCGAGAATGTTGTTCGCATAGGGCCCCGCGCAAACCACATTCTCGCTCAATGAACGGCTGCAGAGGGAGCCAGGGAAGCCCGCCAAAGCCCCAGCTCCCTCTGCACAGCCCGCCAGCGTGAAGAGCCTTTACCTTCACGCTGGCGGCTGTTTCAATGAAGCCGCGAATGCCGGGTGAGGTTAAAGGGCATTGCCTTTAACCTTTCCCGGCATTCGCGGCTTCATTGAAACAGCCGCCAGCGGGAAGGTAAAGGTTCTTCACGCTGGCGGGCAGTGCAGAGGGAGCCGGGGCCTCGCGCAGGCTTCCCCGGCTCCCTCTGCAGCCTTTAGATGGCGCAAGGCTCTTCGGGGGGGGGGGGGGTGGCTAGGACTGGATGGGCGATAATGGGGGGGAAACAGACTGGAAATGGGCTGTGATGTGTGTGGGGGGAATGGACTGCAATTGGGCTGCGATGGGGGGGAAAACGGACTGGAAATGGGCTGTGATGGTGGGAAACAGACTGGAAATGGGCTGTGATGTTTGGGGGGGGGAATTTACTGCAATTGGGCTGTGGGGGGAGGACTGCAAGTGGGCTGTGATGGTGGGGGGGAAAGGACTGGAAATGGGCTGTGATGGGGGAAACAGACTGGAAATGGGCTGTGATGTGGGGGGGAATGGACTGCAATTGGGCTGTGGGGGGGGAGGACTGTAAGTGGGCTGTGATGGTGGGGGGGGAACGGACTGGAAATGGGCTGTGATGGGGGGAAACAGACTGGAAATGGGCTGTGATGTGGGGGGGAATGGACTGCAATTGGGCTTTGGGGGGGGAGGACTGCAAGTGAGCTGTGATGGTGGGGTGGGAACGGACTGGAAATGCGCTGTGATGGGGGAAACAGACTGAAAATGGGCTGTGATGTGGGGGGGGGGGGAATGGACTGCAATTGGGCTGTGGGGGGGGAGGACTGCAAGTGGGCTGTGATGGGGGGAACAGACTGGAAATGGGCTGTGATGAGGGAAACAGACTAGAAATGGGCTGTGATGTGTGTGTGGGGGAATGGACTGCAATTGGACTGTGATGGTGGTGGGGGGGGGGACAGACTGGAAATGGGCTGTGATGGTGGGGGGGGGATGTGGACTGGAAATGGGCTGATGAAGAGCTGGATTAGGACTGGAAATGGGCTGATGGGGGGGCTGGAATAGGGCAAAGTGGTCTGATGAGGGGGCTAGGATTGGAAATTAGCTGATGGGGAGTGTGGAGTGGAAATGGATTGATGGGGGACTGGAATGGAACTGGAAAAGAGCATATGGGGGGCTAGGACTGGAAATGGGCTGATGAGGAGCTAGGATAGGACTAGAAATGGACTGATGGGGGGAACGTGGACTGCAAATGGGTGATGGGCTGGAAAAGGACTGGAAATGGACTGATGGGGGCTGGAATTAGACTGGAAGTGGGCTGATGGGAGTTGGAATAGGGCTGGAAATGGGCTGATGGGGAGCTTGGAGTGGAAATGGGCTGATGGGGGGCTGGAATAGAACTGGAAAACAGCATATGGGAGGCTATGACTGGAAATGGGCTGATGTGGAAGCTTTGGAGACTGGGACTAGAAGGGGGCAGATGCTGGGTGGGTCTAGAACTATAAAGGAGCTGATTTTGGGGGAGGACTAGAAAGGGATGGGGAATGAGAATGGAGAGGGGAAAAGATATTTTGTGTGGGAGGGAAGAAAAGTCTATGATGGGCCGGGTATTGGAAGAGTAAGTGGAGATTGAGAATGGAAGGGTGAAATTTGAGTGGTTGATAAAGGAATAAGGAAAGAAATGGAGGAAAGAGCAAAAGGGGAAAGATCAATATGTTAAAGCAGATATAGAGAAAAAATTTGGAAAAAAATCTAAAAGAGAAGAAAGGAAAATGGATAGCTCGCAGAAGACACAAAGAAACCAGAAGAAAATGACTGGAGCAATTGCAACTGAAAAGAAAATGCACAAGCAACAAAAGGTAGAAAAATACTTTTTTATTTTGAATTTATTAACTGGAATATATCAGCTCTGGGAAATGTGCATTGTTAACGTCTTTTGTGTTTTGTTTAGTACAAGAGAAAATTAATTTATAGTTTTATTTCTCCAGTGTTGTTGTACATCCCAAGTTTGGCTTTTGGGGTTCCCAGTTTAATTATTGTCTTTCTATTTCTAAATCGTGATCCCTTGTTCTTTGGTGACGGTCTATGTTCTGCATTTTAACCAAGCTGAGGTATTCTGTTCATGTAGTTTCTATTTGACCATGTCACTTGTTCTCTTTCCCCAGTAGGAGATGCATTGGTATTCTCTGAGATGTATTGGTTTAATATTTGCAGTGTTGCCTTTTGATAGATAGGGTTTGGTGCTTTGTGAGTCCTGGCAGAGCTGTTATGATATGGTGGATTTGCTATGAGTTCTAAATGGTCAGTGTTTATAGTACTTCCTAATGGGCCTGGCGGTTGGCACTGGAATATAGTAACGTAGAAATCTGTTAGTCTTTCTTTATCCAGACACTCATTAAGAAGCATGTTTACTAAAAATGCATGTTAACATTATGCAAGTATTTATGCAAATGAGGCTCCCTATGCAAATGAGGCCCCGCAATTAATCTCCGCACATGGCCTCGCACCCCCCTTTTTCCGCCTCTGAGGACCTTAGTGGACAGACCTATAGGTTT
The DNA here is from genome assembly GCA_033557465.1 of Ichthyophis bannanicus. NCBI lineage: Eukaryota > Metazoa > Chordata > Amphibia > Gymnophiona > Ichthyophiidae > Ichthyophis > Ichthyophis bannanicus. The sequence continues at coordinate 1,099,489,549 of CM066033.1, read as the reverse complement.
CAAAAAAGAAACTAAGCAGATAGTATCTTTATTGGAGATTAATTGTGAAAATGTATATAAAAAATGGCATGTATAACTAACGCTTGCTATTTCGATAGACGACTAGAAGAGAAAGGCATGCATACTTTTGAAAATGCAAATGTGAAAATGCTATTTACTCTCTCTAGCTAAAACTGCTGCAGGGAAAGCCTCATTTTGATCTTGTTAAGACTATGCACATTGAGGAAGCTCATACAGACTTAGCTTCACTAGGGACAATTTCCAGTCAGGGCAATCAACTCAAGTAAATCCGTTTTTCCCTGTTTAAATGCCTTTAAAATTTGTCTTACCTATGATTGTTGCTCAGACATATACACAGGAATACATTTTAGATATGGTCACTATATTGTGTAAGTTTCACATGCAAGAAATATAAGAAAAGAGCATAAGACAGACTGTTGATTGATTGGCTATCTTACCAATGGACTTATCTTCCATAGAGCCGGTGCTACCATTAGGCAAACTAGGCAGTTGTCTAGAGTGCCAGCCCTCTGGGGATTCCTATTACTACAGGCAGCGCTGGCAATGGCCAGAAACAGTTCCATGGTGCCATAGGGATGTTTGTTTCCGCCCCTTCTCTGACGCCGATGCAGATTTCCTGTTGGCTGTTGGCTGTCAGAGGGCCAGAGGCTAAACAGCCCTGCTAGAGGCTGCTGGAGGCTGCTGGAGGAAGTGTAATGATAGGAGTAATGGAAATCAGAGAGAGTCAGCATGATGGGGTTGCTGGGGAGAAGATTTATACTATAGCCATATCAGCTCATTAACACAACCTGAGCTGCTAGGATGTGAGAGAGTTCTGAGACACCAGGACGCACCTCCTGGAATCTCAGGAATAGTTTTCACTTCTCAAATAATGCTAGGTTTAGAAGATATCTCTAAAATTTACTAGTAGCACATTTAAATCAATTTGCCCATCTCACATCTTTTTCTCTGAATAGTGTGAACTCTTTTGTGAGATTGCACACTACTGAGCAATAGTGCACACTATTTCAAGTGAATAGGGCATACTATTTTGTACTAGTGCATTCTCTCATGAAAAAATATGCACTGTTGCTCAATAGTGTGCACTTTTACAAAAGAATGCACCCTATTGACAGGAACCAGGAAATAATGACTTGTCATTTCCTGTTTCGCTGAGATCATGACTTTCCTTTGAAATGAAAGCACATCCCTAATTGGGGAATTTATCCTCATATTCATAGAGATTACAGCGGCATTCTCTCCTAAATCATAATAAGCTCTTAGATCGGCTAATAGACATCAGAGTTAGTAACACCTCCCTTTCATGGTTCCAGGCTTACTTGAAAGGATGAATGCAACAAGTAAAAATTAAGGACAAAACCTCCAAACCATTTAAACAGACGAATGACATGCCACAAGAATCTTCCCTCTGAGCTTTACTATTTAATCTGTACATACAACCAATTTGCAAACTTATACAGGCTCACCATATATAAATTATCACTTATACGCAGATGATCTGATGCTATACACCTCGTTTAATACCAAGAATCCAAAATTTTCAGCCATACAATACTGTTTCAAGGCAGTTATAGTCTGGCTATTAGTCAACTATAAGAAGTCTGAGGTCCTGATCGTCACTAGGGACATAACCTACTCACCCTCAGAAACCTTATGGATCAACAACATCACTCTTCCTGTCAAACAAGTATCTTGGAGTCACAGTAGATCAACAACTGAATCTGCAAGCTCACATTAAGAAAATTACTACAACTGCATACTACAAAATGAACATCCTGCAGAACCTCCTCCCACTCCTGGACCCCAATCACTTCCAAACGGTATGCCAAGCCATAATTACTCCTAATTTGGACTACTGTAATTCAGTCTTGGAAGGACTCCCTAAATACACCCTCCACCCATTGTAACTAGCCCAAAACACTGCAGCACGATTAATAAAAAGGACACCATGACAGGAACACATCACTCCCGTGCTAAAAAACCTACACTGGCTACCCCTTTCAGCTAGAATTAAATACAAAGCCATCATGATCACATTCAAAAACATGCTAAATCAAACAGCATACTCTCTCATCTGGAAAACTACTGATACCAGAACTCAAAGACAGCACCATCAAAACCGCCTCACCATACCAATTCATAAGACAAAAAGCTCTCAAGCAACTTGCCAAAATACCTTCTCAATCTATGGTCCATCATTATGGAACTCACTCCCATTGCCAACTTAAGAGCAATGGGAAATATGTCTGATTTCCGGAAAAAACGAATATTTCGGTACTGACACCTAACCTCCCAATCTGACAACAATGACCATAGTGTAATAAATTCTGGTGTCCCGCTGATCCTACCCTTCGCTATACCATACCCTTAGATAGCAACCCGATATTTCATTGTTATTTGTTATATGACTATACTGTTTTATGTAAAATAAGTTGAGTTTTTATATAAACTACTTTTATAAATCTTGAAAAGCGGTATAGAAAAAAGCTAAACAAATAATTGTTTCAGAGAGCAGCGTAGGTGGTGACAGGGGTAGCAAAGGAGAAGAAGCAAATTGGGCATTTAGCTCTGCACAAGGAGTTGCAGATTAAGCACGAGTGGGTAGATGTACTGTAGAATATGGGGGGTTGTTTGGCAAGGATGAAGTCTTTATATCCAGTATTGTAAAATGATTCAACTGAGTCTTCTGGAAATGTTTTTCATGCAACTTAGATTTGGTGGTTACAGCTTTATTGGGGGGGGGGGGGGGGAGGAATGCAGTAGTTTTGCCCTGCCCCCTGTAGTAGTGAATTAAGCTAAAAGATCTGCCATGCTAGTGAGCTTAATACAGGGACCCTTGCTAGTTATATGGCACCATCCCAAGTGATTACAGTTGCCTCTGCAGTTTCTTCTTGCTAATCTATAGCAGATAGGATGGGTGATGTTGCACTGTCATGGTTGTATTACTATCGCAAATGTTTTGTGCATTGGCTGAGGTTGGTGAATGGAAGTTCATGCAACCTCCATGCTGCCATATTTACAATAACGCTGAGGCCTCTTTATACAAATATTTGGCGTGGTTTCTGGTTATAGGACCATGTTGGGGAAAGGGGGTTTCAAGCAGGATTGTAAGAATAATGGGGGTGGGGGGGGGAAAGGAGTACTCTCATTGGCTGCTGATGTTTTTTTTTCAATCAGGGAGGAAATATGCTGTGGAAGTTTTTGTTGGAGAACATCATAAACGTTAATAGCATAGCTAAGTTCAAAAAAATTTTCAAAAATGTATTTTCTTGCCCAGAAGACAGATGATGAAATGCTAGGTTGGTGGAGTTTAAGTTACAAGAGCTCTGACCATCCATAATTTGATGTCTCCTTGAAGTTTTTAACCCTTTATCTTAAAAAAATTAACTCAGACATAAAAGTACACACAATGGCATGAACATTTTTTCTGTGGGTATTGCCAAGGACACAGTCTGGCCAGAACATGGATGGAGTCCTGAACCTTTTTTTTAAGTGCCATCAAGTCAATGCTGACTCCTGGCAACCCAGCAGCCCCTAGGTTTTCTTGGCACAGTATGACTGGATGTAGATTGCCAGGCCTTTTCTTCCAAGGCAATGGAGGGTAAAGTGATTTGTCCAAGGTCACAAGGAGTGCCAGTGAGAACTGCATCCTGATCTTTTGGGTACTAGCCTGTTGCTTTAACCACTAGGCTAGTCCTCCAGTCCTTGACTGGCTAAGTGTGTTCCGAGGATTGGGTTTAGAACCCCTGCTCTAGGCCATTTACTACTATGGTATAAGCAGGGCCATACCAACTTGCACATCTGATGTGCCCCTCCCATCATAGGTTTGTCATTTGCCCCATGCCCAGCATCTCCCCATCTTACCCCACACCTCCATGTTCAGCCGGCTCCCCCCCTGTGCTGCCTGTCCTTGCCCCACCATTGTCGACTTTTGTGTTCCTTTGGCGCCGGCAGTAGCAGAGCGGAACTCCAATGGTCTTTCCGACTGTGTGCGTGCATGCTGTTCTGATCCCTTCCTCCTCTGATGTAGGCTCACATCAAAGAAGAGAGGGACCAGACCAGCAAATTTACATGTGGAGTTGCAAAGACCTGCATTTGAATGGCTGGTCTTGTCCCTCCCTCCTCTGATGCGAGCGCACATCAGAGGAGGAAGAGATCTGGCCAGTATGCAAGTGTGGAGTCGGAAAGACCCGTGGATTTTTTTTTTCAACCTGTATCCATAAAGGCACAATAATAAGATAGGGCTCATCCACTGGAAACTGTTTATAACAAGTCCTTCACATTGGTACACCTGCTTATCTATCCTCTCTGCATGGAGTCCTGAACTACATTCACAGATTTTAAAATATGGTCATCTATCCATGCACTCGAGTACCCTATGCATGGACATTTACACCTGCTCCCAGGCAGGCATAATTGTTCAAGACCTCAGTGTAGCCACAATTGTTGCTGGATTTGCAGTAGTATTTTACAAAGACACATAGGCACCTTCTTGCTCACTAAACCTAGGCCCCCTATAATAAAATTACCCTCTTGATCTTCTTTCTGGGACTCTTTTACTAAAATGTCCTAAGCAAATAGCACATGAACTAGCCCATGCTGTTAGCACACTAATGCAGTAACTGTTACCGTGTTGGCTTTGCATGTAGCACACACTCCTTATTTGGCAGCGAAAAGCCTCGTGGTAGTACTGTGAAACTACCACTGCAGGTCAGAACCATCATTTGAACCCAAGCTGCTGACAGGGCAGGAGTGACTATGGATAGACCTTCTCCCAACTAAGCACTAGGGGCCCAATAGTAAAAGCTGGGGGTGATATCATGGGGAATCTGGGAAGATTGGGAGGGGTGTTATTTTGTATAGGTTGCAGGGAAGGTGTTTGTCGGGGTCAGGGAATTTGAACCATGCACCTACTATGTGGTAGGCGGCCTGTTTATTAGTGCATTGCCAATACTGTCGTGCTATTGGCAATTCAATTTTAAGGTGCATTAAATGCCTGTTTTGAATAGGAACTTTTGGGGCAGATGCTGGCCAGATCCCCAACAGTTACAACACAGGTTTTGCACTTACCATGTGTTACTGTTTGCATGCATATGTTGAACAGAATCAGGGTCATTCTGAGGCGCAAATAAAGGGGATGGACATTATCCCTGCTATTTGACCCCTCTGCCGACCCCGATTAACTTCCTCACATGTTGTATGGGGCGGTTAGATGGGGGCGGAAAAGGGGCGTTGCAGGGGTGGTGTTAGGGTGGGCAGTGGGTGGTCGGCGGCCCCAGATGTACAGGGCCGATTCCAATGTCGGCCCTGTACATCCGGTGGAGGCGACCTCTGAGGTGGAATAAGTTCCCTTAGTCGGGTAGATCTGGCAGGACCGGGGCGCAGAAAAGGTAGGAGGGGGCAGAGGAGATTCCCTGCAGCCTGACCCTGGTCTTGGGAGGCCAGATCAGGGGTCAGGCTGCGGGGAATGAAGTTTTCGGTCCAGCGGCCGGAGATTGCAGCTCTCGAATGAAGCCGTGGTGCCATGGCATCCGGATGCCATGGCGCCGTGGCTCCATTCAAGAGCCCTGACCAAGTTAGCTTGAGAAGGCCTATATGTGTAGGCCAACCAGAATCAGGGTCCCGGCCTGCATGAACAGGCCTGGATGTGATTCTGATCCCACAGGGCTAGACTTGCCCCGCGGGATCAGAATATCAGCTCACTCTGTGCATCCGGTTCCAACCGGGCGCACAGAGGGCTGGCACGTCCAACTCAGAATCAGGCCCAATAGTGACTTGGTATTCATATTTCAATTAGCAATGCCTTTCTTGGATTTCGTCCTTCACCACTATGTCTTGTCAAACTTTGGATTGAGAATGTACTAATTGATCGTGATTTTCATTCACAAAATTCAGATGGGGTTGTGACCTCAGAGGGGTATAACAAGATAAGTCCCACTGAGAAGGATATTCCACACCACTATCTGGACAGTGCAACTGGATATTTCCTCTGACCACCTCTGCACTATCCAGTGAATCACCAGACTTCGGTCTGGAGAGAAAACTGGCCAGCCCCTGGAGTGTGAGGCACACAACAAGCTAGCTTAATTGTAAATTTGCCATGCTGTCTATGTGGGCCTTGTCGGGGGTGGGGGGGACAGCCAGCCAGGGGGGTGTTGGCAGCACAGAGGGGGGGGCAGCTGGGTATGCCACTGCTAATGATTATAGAAAAGTAGAGAGCTAGAAGAGGAAAGAAATATACCTGTAGTGCTGTACAACCTAGGTCCCAAAGGCTTGCTGAAATGTGAGTTTTAAGATGAGATTTAAAAGAAGAATAAGAAGATTCTAAATGGATGTGTCAGGGACAGAAAGTTCCAGAGTATGAGAACACGGAAGAAGAAAAATGAATATCTAGTAGACTCAAGCCTTTTCTTGAAGGAAGTGGAATGTGGAGTCTGTTGTGGTAAAGTGATCTTAAAGTTTGAGGGGGGACCGTGAAAGGTCAGATAAGAGCATAGATAAGCAGGTGTACTGGGACAGTTTCTCCAAATGGGTTTGTTTTGCGCATACCATAGCAGTCATGAACCTCATTTCTAATTCAGGGTATGTGGAGTATGATCTCAGTCTCTCAAATTTGCTGCGAATGCTCGGCGTGGTACTTGCATCATGCCAAAGAGAGCTTCCTTCTGGAGTTCATAATCAGTAACATGTATGGATAGTTTGTCAAGATGTGCTTGGAAATTCTGCACCACACCTGCCTGTGGCTCCCTGTATAATGGGAAATATTTCTATGTTTCTGCCACATTTTCTTGATACCTGACTGCATTTCTTGGTACTTCAGGATCTTCTGCCTCTCCACACGATTCACAGAATAATCACTCAGACCCGATACCTCTATTATCAATGCCGTTCTGGTGTTTTTCTCCTTTACCATTATGTCGGGTTTCCTTGCATACAGGTTCTTATCCATCAGAATGAGAATGTCCCAGGTAATCATAACCTCTTCTTTCTCTGTAATTCTCTTAGGGTCATGATCCCAATGCTTTTCAGACACTGTGATGATGTAGTGTTTACAGATCTTCCAATTGATGAGACTTGCTACTTTGTTGATAATGGAGACAGATTCTGGGCGTTTACTTTCATATATCAGCACTTTTTGTGCATTTGGATCCAATGATGCTGTTAGCTAGGCCTGGAGGCGTATGATAGTAGCTCTGTATGTATAATCAATTTCTATGAGGCCTAGCCTTCCTTCAGCTCCAGGAATGTACAGTCTTGGTATACATTGTTTCATGTAAATTATCTCATGGGCATGGAAGAGTTTTCTTGTGCGCATATCCAGTTTTTCAAGATCTTTAAGAGGCCAGTAAATAATCCCAAAGCTGTATGAGAGTAAAGGAATTTCCAGCTGTTTGATGGCTTGTATCTTATTCCGTGATGTTAAAATACTTTTCAATAATGATTTTAACCTTCTATAGTATTCTATACTGATCTTTTCTCTCAGTAATTTCTGCTTGAGTGTCTTTCCTTCCTCTACTCAAAGAAATTTATATATGCCTTTCTGTTCAATTTCTTGATGTCACAGCCCTCAATCAGGGAGGTGTTTTCTGTTTTGCTCAATTTTCCTCAAAAAAAAAATGTTGCCTAAGCACATTTGTACCAGTGTATCAGTGTAGCAGGTGTACCAGTGTGGTGTACTTATTATTGTGCCTTTATGGATACAGGTCTTCTAATATCAGCATGTCACACACAGCAATGAGATATGACAAAGTCATCTTGAAAGAATCCAAAAATTTGGCAGCAAAAATTGTCACTTTTGGTAGTAAATGGCCTAGGGCAGAAGTTCTCAACCCAATCCTCGGAACACACCTAGCCAACCAGGTTTTAAGGATAACCATAATGAATATGCATGAACTAGATTTGCATGTGCTGCCTCTTTTTATGCAAATCTCTCTCATGCATATTCATTGTGGTTATTCTGAAAACCTAACCAGCAAGGTATGTTCCGAGGACTGAGTTTAAAACCCCTGGTCTAAAGTGACACCACAGATACATGGTTAGCATTGGCTGTCAATAGCCTGTAGCATCTAGTTTAGGCTATTGGCCATTGCATTTAGGGCATTCCAAGGACTTGGACCCTTATATATTAGAACTTGGAATGAAATGATCCTCCTAGGTCCTTATGTTCTGAACATACGTCTTTGGTTATTCCCGGTTCTCAAGACTTTCATCTTAACTATTCTCATTGAAGGGTTTTTGTTGAGGTGGTACCAAAATTCTGGAATGAACAGCTGAGTATACTGAGGATGATGAATAATTATCTGTTTTTCTGTCGCCGTCTAAAAGACTGGGACCCAATATTTGGCACCAGCGCTGCTAAAGCAGCTAGCCACGAGGGCTGAACTTAAAACCCAGATATTCAATGCCAGAGCCATTTTGGGGCTCTGGCACTGACAATCTGGGCTGCCCAGATTTCCGTGAAGCTAACAGGGCAGTAGCGATATTCAGCCACTGTCTGGTTAGCTTCTGCAGAAAAAGTTAGGCCAGAGTTTCTTGCGCCTTTCACCACATATTACTAACCAGGCAGTGGCTCAGTATTGCCGCTGCTCAGTTAGCAATGGATGCTGCCCCAGAACACCCCCAGCACACCCTGAGGCTATCCAGTTAGCATCAGGGGGTATGGAAGCAGCATTTGTGGATATTCAGCAGCACTAATCGTGTTAGTGCCACTGAATATCCCACAGAACAGCACGTAAATGCTTTGCAGGTCTATAAACTGTATAAATGTCTTTGAATATCAGGCCCTTGACTTTTTAAATCTCTTCCTGAAAGGTAAAGTGCATTCTTGCAGATTGATAGCAAGGCTATATCTTTCTGTCTTTTCTGTCCTATGTATCTTGAATGTTTCAATGTATAATATTGTTATTTTTAACTGCTTTTCATTTTGACAAATTTTTTATATTTTTTAGTTTTAATTAATGCTTGTGTAAGAAGTGTCTCCCTCACTTGGTTTGCAGCTTGTCTTGCTGTGAGGGCTTTTGTGCATCAGTGATGCTGAGTGCTAAGCTATCAGTAGTTTAACTACTAGCAGGGTCTCCCAAGATTGACAGGTCTCAGCTGAGGTGCCAGACCAAGACAAACAACCCATCTGGGCAACAGCAGAATGAGATAGTGTTGGTGGCGGAGGATCACCTTTCTGTGACAATGGCAACAGCACTAAACTTAAACTGCGCAGAGGAAAGGCCCGGCAATCTACTTCTGTATCTTGCCATGAAACCCCATCTGGGTAGCAACAGAATGGGACGGTGTTGGTGGTGGAGGATCACATTTCTGTGACAATGGCAACAATACTCAGGTTAGCCCCATATGCATTCTGGAGGTGCTAGAGTAACATGCGACCTCTGCATGACAGTACATGCCCCAAACTGCAGCTATCTATGTGCTCACAGTTGCTGAATTGTGGAACTGAGACAGGCAAGCAAAGTATTCACCTGTGGGGTGGATGTATTGGGAAGAGAGAAGGGGCATACTGCAGCAGTGTGAATCCCTTTGTGGCATTAATGAGAGGCACATGAAATGGACATGAAAGCCACAGGGGACTATCTTTGGAGCAATGAATGACTCAGAACAGCTATTTTACCATGACAGCATCAGTCTGCCATTGTGGCATCTCTGATATGCACCACACAGTGACACATGTGGATTGACAATATGTGTTATGGTAGGACATTTGGTTTACAAGCATGCACATTGCAATCACACCTGTCTGACAGCATTACTTTGTTCATTGTGCTGCAGCACATTACCAAGGTCCTGAAACATCAACTAGTAGCTGCATGATACATCAGTAATACATGACTGGACTCTTTTTTCATAACCTGGACAGCACATCTGTTACTCCATCACATAATATATGCAATACATGAAAACAAGTTACACTCCTGATATGGCCACCTGCACAGGTCATCACACTTTATTACTTGCTGCATATGGCCAATATGTGACACACATCAGTTCAGATACGCGCATGGACAACAGGTGTATTAGTAATATAGTATATGATGGCAGAAAAAGACAAAAATGGTCCATCTAGTCTGCCCAGCAAGGTGGCAAGAGTAGGTGCACCTGCCGCTCCATGCAAGGGACATTGTTCCACTTTACAATCTGGTGATGTTTTTGTGACAGGTCCCCAAATGTGGCCATAGCCTTATCTATACAGGTGCACTTTGCAGTAGCATTCAGCTTGCAAAGATGTGTGGCTGTTATATCCTTGAATCTTAGACAAGTTACTTGTCCAGTTGTTAAATGCATATGTTTCAGGATGATTATAGGGTCTTAAAGGACTACAAAAAGGGACTGCTACTTCTGGAGAGAGATCTGCAATTGTAATTATTTACGTTTGGGAATTTTTTTCTAAATCTTGGGGAAAAGGGAATTCTTTAGATTAAATCTGATTAATCATTGTATATTAGAATCCAGGTTAAATCAGTCAGGGCCTAGAATCAGCAAAGAGCTTTTCGTTAAATTGAAAACTCAACAGGTAGCTTTCAGTTTAAGTTTAAAACACAGCAGAGAGCTGACAGTTTAAATTTAAAACCCAGCAGAGGGTTGTCAGCTTAAAATCAGAACACATCAGAGAGCTTTCAGTTTAAATTTAAAACCCAGCAGAGAACTTCTCAGTCAGGGCCTAGTATCAGCAAAGAGCTTTAATTTATTTATTTATTTTTTATATCTTTTATTTTAAGTTTTCCCTGAATACAATAATAAATAACAGGAAATAATTACAAATATTCCAAAAATTCAAGAACTAGATCAATCACATAACTCGAAAACACATCAAGAGAGGAGAGTAGCATCAACAACAAGAATATATAAATCACAAGAAAAAAGGAGTTAGAAAATCCTAACTCCACACAAGGGAGCACAAAATTAAACATCCCACCTTACTATTTCCCATCCGTTTCCTTAGCAAACAAAAACTTCTGTAACTGAGTTACATCTGTATAAACATAATTTTGCCCCTCAAACGCTATAATACAGCGACAAGGAAATTTCAGGAAAAAGGAAGCCCCAAAGCTACAACCCTAGCTTTTAAATCGAGAAACTGCTTCCGTCGCGACTGAGTGGTCCGGTCTACAGCTGGGAACACTTGAAGCTTAAACCCACAAAATAGAGCCTCTCTGTGCTTGAAATAGGCTCTCAACACCCTTAGCTTAATAGACTCAGACCCAAACATTACCACCAAAGTGCAACGCTTGGGGATAACATCCAACAAATCTTCCAAAAAAGCCGTTAAATTCTGGCAACCAAATTATCAGGGGGGGGGGGGGAACCCCCCTCTACTTTCGGCACTGCCGGAACAACAGAAGAAATATATGTCTGAGTTATTTTTTTTTTAAGATAAAGGGTTAAAAAACTTCAAGGAGACATCAAATCATGGATGGTCAGAACTCTTGTAACTTCAACTCCACCAACCTAGCATTTCATCATGTCTTCTGGGCAAGAAAATACATTTTTGAAAAGCTTTTTGAACTTAGCTATGCTATTTTAACATTTATGATGTTCTCCAACAAAAAATTCCACAGCATATTTCCTCCCTGATTGAAAAAAAAACCATCAGCAGCCAGTCGCATATTTATCGAAAAAATTGCCCCTCCAGGAACAGGGTATGCCTGCATGTTTGCGAGCCCTGGCAGCTTCGGCTATTGCCATACAGATGACTATCCTGATTACTCTGTCTCATGAGACTATCCTGTTTTCTACCCATTCTGTTTTGAATGTATTAAAGAACCTCACTACGCAACACATGACAGCCCAGCGCCTTAGTGGGTATGAGATAATTTTAACAACTACTGAAGGGTTGTCGGTTAAACAGCAATCCACTGCCTTTACCCCAATGCTGGCCTTACAGGCCTTAATGCGCCCAGTAGATGATTCCGAGTTGCCCCAAGAAGAACATGATTGCTTAAAGTTGATTAACTTTGAGACGTCAGTAGTCCCGACTTGTCCTCCTCCCCGCTCCCGGACGCTCCACATATATTTGTGAATGGGAGCTGTGTCCGTCCCGCAGACAACGCCTACATTGCCTCTTATGCCATTGTAGAACTCCCAAATATTGTGCATGAAGTCCACTTACTACCTTATGGCTCTGCACAAGCGGCAGAATTGGTAGTGCTTACTAGAGCCTGTGAATTATTTGCTGATAAACGTGTTAACATTTATACAGATTCCAGGTATGCCTTTGGGGTGGTGCATGATTTTGGCCTCTTATGAAACATAGAAACATAGAAATATGACGACAGAAAAAGACCACATGGCCTATCTAGTCTGTCCTTCCATAACAACTACAACAGTCCCCTTTTTACCTTTAGAGATCCTCTGTGTTTGTCCCATGCTTTTTTGAATTCAGTTACTGTCCTCATCTCCAACACCTCCACTGGGAGACTATTCCACGGATCCACTACTCTTTCCATAAAGAAATATTTCCGCATATCACTCCTGAATCTATCTCCCTTCACCCTCATCCCATGTCCCCTCGTAGCAGAACTTGCTTTCAATTGAAAGAGGCTCTCTCCCTGAACATTTATGCCGTGGAGGTATTTAAACATCTCAATCATATCACCTCTATCCCACCTTTCCTCTAAGGTGTACATATTAAGATCCTTCAGTCTGTCCTCATATGCTTTATAATGAAGACCACTAATCATTTTAGTAGCCACCCTTTGCACCGACTCCATCCTGTTCACATCCTTTTGAAGGTGCGGTCTCCAATATTGCACACTATACTCCAAATGAGGTCGCACCAAAGACTTATACAGAGGCATTATCACCTCCTTTTTTCTGCTAGCCATTCCTCTCCGTATGCACCCAAGCATCCTTCTAGCTTTTGCCGTCGCCTTTTCTACCTGTTTAGCTACTTTAAGATCATCAGACACAACCACGCCTAGGTCCTGCTCTTCTTTAGTGGACAAACATACTTCACCCCCTATACTATATTGCTCCCTTGGATTGCTGCAGCCCAAATGCATGACCTTACTTTTTTTAACATTAAATCCCAGCTGCCAAATTCTAGACCATTCTTCAAGCTTAGCTAGATCCCTCCTTATGTTATCTACACTTTCCTGGGTGTCTACTCTATTGCAGATTTTGGTATCATCCGCAAAGAGGCAAACCTTACCTAAAAGCCCTTCCGCTATATAACTAACAAAGATGTTGAAAAGAATCGGACCAAGGACAGATCCCTGGGGCACACCACTGATAACATCCTTCTCCTCAGAGTGAGCTCCATTTACTTGTACTCATTGTTGCCTCCCACCCAACCAATTTTTAACCCAAGCAGTAACTTTAGGGTCCATCCCTAGGGTGCTCAGTTTGTTTATAAGTCGCCTGTGAGGAACAGTGTCAAAGGCTTTACTGAAATCTAAATACAGCACATCTAGGGCTCTCCCTCGGTCCAACTCCCTGGTCACCCAGTCAAAGAAATCAATCAGATTTGTCTGACAATACCTGCCTCTAGTGAATCCATGCTGCCTTGGATCCTGTAATCCGCTGGACTCCAGAAACCTCACTATTTTCTCTTTTAGCAGCGTTTCCAATAATTTACTCACCACCGAAGTTAAACTAACCGGCCTGTAGTTTTCAACCACATCCTTACTTCCGCTTTTGTGTAAAGGCACCACATGTGCCTCTCTCCAGTCCTTTGGCACCAGTCCCGACTCCAACGAGGCATTGAAAAGGTCAGTCAGTGGAGCTGCTAAAACGTCCCCAAGTTCCCTCAGTATTCTCGGGTGTATCCCATCCAGTCCCATTGCTTTGTCTACTTTAAGTTGAGATAGTTTCTCATGATAGATAAGATCTTAGATAGTGCTGGGGAGGAGTCTGCTATCTTGGTACATGTCGGTACCAATGACATAGGAAAATGTGGTAGGGAGGTTCTGAAGGCTAAATTTAAGCTTTTAGGTAGGAAGTTGAAATCCAGAACTTCCAGGATAGCGTTCTACGAAATGCTTCCCGTTCCACGTGCAGGACCCAAAAGGCAGCTAGAGCTCCGGAGTCTCAATGCGTGGATGAGACAGTGGTGCAAAGATGAGGGGTTTGGATTTGTTAGGAACTGGGGAACATTCTGGGGAAAGAAGGGGCTCTTCCGAAGGGATGGGCTTCACCTTAACCAGGATGGAACCCGAGTGCTGACATTAACCTTTAAAAAGGAGATAGAGCAGCTTTTAAACTAGATAATAGGGGAAAGCCGACAGTCGCCGAAGAGCGTATGGTTTGGAAGAAGGTATCCTTGAAGGATACTACCAAAAGCAGTGAGGTTCCAAAAAATATTAAAGTAGCCCAAATGCCCTTGAGTATGGAGCAGACAGAGCTTAAAGATCCCAAATTACCCATTTCTACCAATAGCCAGATTAATATTAATAAAATACAGTCTCTAAAATGCTTGTATGCGAACAATAGAAGTCTAAACAATAAGATGGGAGAGTTCGAATATATAGCTCTAAATGAGAGGTTAGATATGATTGCAATCTCAGAGACATGGTGGAAGGAGGATAACCAGTGGGACACTGTGATACCTGGATACAAAGTATATCGTAATGATAGAACTGATCAAATTGGTGGAGGGGTTGCGCTCTATGTTAGAGAGGGCATTGAGTCAGAAAGGATTAAAGTTTTTCAGGAAACAAAATTTGCAGTAGAATCTCTATGGATTGAAATTCCATGTAAAAAGGGGAAGGTGATGGCAGTGGGGGTGTACTATCGACCGCCTGGCCAGATTGAACAAATGGATGATGAAATGCTCAGAGAAATCATGGAAGCTAACAAAAGTCACAGCAGAGTAGTAATAATGGGTGATTTCAATTACCCTGGTATCAACTGGGTCAGTGTCACGGCAGGACATGCTAGGGAGATAAAGTTCCTAGATGAAATAAATGACTGCTTCTTGGAGCAGCTGGTTCATGAACCGACCAGAGGGGAAGCCATACTGGACTTAGCCCTTAGCGGAACACCAGATCTGGTGCAAGAAATAAGGGTGTTGGGACCACTTGGCAATAGTGATCATAACATGATAGTGTTTGATTTAGTTAGTGGAGGAGGGATAGTAAAGAAATCCACAGTACTACCTTTTAACTTTCGGAAGGGAGACTATGATAAAATGAGGAATACAGTTAAGAAAAAACTAAAAGGAAGAGTTGGAAAGGTTAAAGACTTACATCAAACTTGGGTGTTGTTTAAAAATACTATCCTGGAAGCCCAGACCAGCTGTATTCCACGCATTAAGAAAAGTGGAAGAAAGTCCAAAAAACTGCCAGCATGGTTTAAAGGTGAGGTCATAGAGGTTGTTGCTGCCAAAAAAGCGTCTTTCAGGAAATGGAAAAAAGAGCCAAACGATGAAAACTGGAAACAGCACAAGCACTGGCAAGTTATATGCAAAGCATTGATAAGGCAGGCAAAGCGAGAATTTGAGAAGGAACTTGCTATGGAAGCAAAAACACGAAATAAATACTTTTTCAAGTACATTTGTAGCAAAAGGCCTGTGAGAGAGTCGATTGGACCATTAGATGATGGAGGGGTAAAAGGGGCAGTAAGAGGAGATAAGGCTATAGCGGAGAGACTTAATGAATTATTTGCTTCGGTCTTTACTGAGGAAGATGTAGGGATGTTACCCAAGACTGAAGTGGTATTTAAAGGTGATACGGCAGAAGAATTGAGAGAAATATCGCTACACCGGGCAGATGTTTTACAACTATTTGATAAACTGAATAGTAGCAAATCACCTGGACCAGATGGTATACATCCAAGAATGTTGAAAGAACTGAAATATGAGATTGCAGACGTGCTATTAGTAATCTGTGAACTTTCATTAAAATCATCTGTAATACCTGAAGGTTGGAGGATTGCCAATGTAACGCCAATTTTTAAAAAGGGTTCCAGGAGTGATCCGGGAAATTACAGACCGGTGAGCCTGACGTCGGTATCGGGGAAAATGGTAGAAACCATCATAAAGAACAAAATTACACAGCATGTAGATAGTCATGGCCTAATGGGAGACAGCCAACATGGCTTTAGACAAGGAAGATCTTGTCTTACTAATCTGATATATTTTTTTGAAGGTGTGAATAAACAGGTAGACAAAGGTGAGTCAGTCAATATAGTGTATCTGGACTTTCAGAAAGCCTTTGACAAGGTCCCTCATCAGAGACTTTTGGCAAAACTAAAAAGTCATGGGATAGGAGGCAGTGTACTGTTGTGGATCGGGAACTGGTAAAAAGATAGAAAGCAGAGGGTTGGGCTAAATGGCCAATTCTCCCAATGGAAAAGGGTGAATAGTGGAGTACCCCAGGGATCTGTACTGGGTCCGCTACTTTTTGACATATTCATAAATGACCTGGAAAAGGGAATAACTAGTGAGGTTATCAAATTTGCGGACGACACAAAACTGTTTAATGTTGTTAAAACCCAAGAGGACTGTGCAAAACTGCAGGAGGATCTGGATAAATTGGAAGACTGGGGCATCCAAATGGCAGGTGAAATTTAATGTGGACAAGTGCAAAGTTATGCACCTAGGAAAGAACAACCCAAACTATGGTTACACGATGCAAGGTTCACATTGGGAACCACCACCCAGGAAAAAGATTTAGGAGTCATTGTGGATAACATGTTAAAACCCTCTGCCCAGTGTGCAGCGGCGGCCAAGAAAGCAAATAGAATGCTAGGTATCACAAGGAAAGGAATGGAAAATAAAACAAAGGATATTAGAATGCTTCTGTATCGTTCCATGGTAGGACCGCACCTTGAATATTGTGTGCAATTCTGGTCGCCGTATCTCAAAAATGTATAGCGTTATTAGAAAAGGTACAGAAAAGATGGTAAAGGGGATGAAAGGCTACTCCTGTGAAGAAAGGCTACAAAGGTTTGGGCTCTTCAGCCTGGAAAAGAGACGGCTGAGGGGAGATATGATAAAGGTCTATAAATTAATGAATGGAGTGGAACGGGTAAACGTAGATCGATTGTTTATGTTATCAGAATATAGAAAGACTAGAGGACATGTAATGAAGCTACAAGGTGATCTATTTAAGACAAATAAGAGAAAATATTTTTTCACTCAACGTGTAATCAAACTCTGGAATTTGTTACCGGAGGATGTAGTAAGAGCTGTTAGTGTAGCTGGGTTTAAAAAAGGTTTGATCAAGTTCCTGGAGGAAAGGTCCATAAACCATTATTAAAAAGGGACCCAGGATATCAATGCTTGACCCAATACAAGCATTGTGGAACCTGTGTCTCTTGGGGATACTGCTAGGTTTGTATGACCTAGATTGGCCACTGTTGGAAACAGGATACTGGGCTTGATGGACCTTGGTCTGATCCAGTATGGCATATCTTATGTTCTTATGAACACAGTCTTTTGAAAATTGTTCAAGATGTCCTTTGCTTCTGTTCCTATTTGTGGGTGTTTTCTGAGGTCCTGCTCCTCGTTCTTCATCTGTGAACACAGAACAAAAATATTTGTTAAGCAATTCCGCTTTATCCTTATCAGCTTCTACATATTCCTCCCCTGCACCCTTGAGTCTGACAATACCACTCTTGCCCTTCCTCTTCTCACTAATATATCTGAAAAATGTCTTATCGCCCCATTTTATTGCATTGGCTATTTCCTTTTGAATCTTTGCCTTCTTGACTACTTTGCTAGCTTCTCTACGTTTTTCCAAATACAGATGCCTGTCTTCCTTTCTCTGTGATCTCTTGTATTTCATGAAGGCCTCCCTCTTTTTCTTCACTCTTTCAGCAACTTCTTTCGAAAACCATAGCGGTCTCCTTTTCCTTTTACCTTTATTTACCATTTTAATAAAAAGGTTGGTTGCCCTTAAAATATCCCCTTTCAGTTTTTCCCACTGTTTTTCTACACCCCTCAGCTGTTCCCATCCAACTAACGACTCCCTGAGGTATTGGCCCATCTTCGCAAAGTTAGTCTTCCTAAAGTCTAAGATCCTCGCCTTTGAATGGATTCTAACAGCCCTAGTCCTAATACTGAACCACACCATCGGGTGATCACTCGATGCAAAATGATCTCCCACTACAACATCAGAAACACTTTCACCATTGGTAAGCACCAAGTCCAGTATGGCCCCTTCACATGGGGGGTCTGTTACCAATTGCCTGAATAGTTCTCCCTGTAGAGAATCCAGGATCTCCTTACTTCTAGATGATACTGCAGCAGGAATGTGCCAATCAACATCTGGCATATTGAAATCTCCTATCAGTAGCACTTCCCCTTTCCTAGCAATGCTGCGCATGTCTTCAATTAACTCTCTGTCCACCTCTTCCTCTTGTGAGGGAGGTCTGTATAATCACACCAATGTAAATAGATTTCTCTTTCCCTCTTTCTAGTTTAACCCACAATGCCTCCCCTCTCTCTTTTAAGCTCTGTAATTCCAAAGCTTTAATAGTAGTTTTTACATATAGTGCCACTCCTCCTCCCCTACTTCCTACCCTGTCCTTTCTGAATAAAGTATAGCCAGGTATAGCTACATCCCAATCATGGTTTTCTGTGAACCATGTTTCTGTAACTGCCACTAAATCCAAGTCAGCCACTCCCACCAAAGCTTCAACATCAGGGATCTTATTTCCCATGCTACGGGCATTTATACACACTGCTTTCCATATGTTACCCCTGTTACCCATTTCCATAAAGTTATTTAATGTATCACCTACCTGGGGGCTTTCATTTACCTGGGGCCTTTCTTCACCCATCCCCAATGAATCTAGTTTAAAGCCCTATTCAGTAGATTAGCCAGTCTACTACTGAAGATGCGTTGACCTTTCTTGGAGAGATGGGGGCATAGGGGTTGGAAGACGGAAGACGGTAAACCAATTTCTCATGCACAACTGGTTAATGAATTGATGGCCGCCTTAGGTAAACCCAAAGAAGTTGCCGTTATTAAATGTGCCGCCCACAGATATGATACTTCTATTGCCTCTCAAGGCAATGCTTTAGCTGATCTTGCAGCCAAACAGTGTGCACAAGCCCAAATTGAACTTTTACGTAGTAATAATATCTCTCAGGGCATGCTGACAGTTTCTTATTATTTGTCTGATCCTCCATTGTCTGACTATTATGTTTCCCCTCTTGAGCATTTGCAGGCTGCTGCAGATCCCGAGGACATTATGTATTGGGAACAACATAATATGAGTTTAAATTCAGCACAGATTTGGCAGGAAAAGGGGGGGGGGGGGCAAAGAGGGCTACCGAAAGCGGCATCCCCTCTCTTAATTAGAAACATAGAAACATAGAAATATGATGACAGAAAAAGACCACATGGCCTATCTAGTCTGTCCTTCCATATCAACAACAGTCCCCTTTTTACCTTTAGAAATCCTCTGTGTTTGTCCCATGCTTTTTTGAATTCAGTTACTGTCCTCATCTCTACCACCTCCACTGGGAGACTATTCCATGGATCCACTACTCTTTCCATAAATAAATATTTCCGCATATCACTCCTGAATCTATCTCCCTTCACCCTCATCCCATATCCCCTTGTAGCGGAACTTGCTTTCAATTGAAAGAGGCTCTCTCCCTGAACATTTATGCCACGGAGGTATTTAAACATCTCAATCATATCACCTCTATCCCGCCTTTCCTCTAAGGTGTACATATTAAGATCCTTCAGTCTGTCCTCATATGCTTTATAATGAAGACCACTAATCATTTTAGTAGCCACCCTCTGCACCGACTCCATCCTGTTCACATCCATTTGAAGGTGCGGTCTCCAGAATTGCACACTATACTCCAAATGAGGTCGCACCAAAGACTTATACAGAGGCATTATCACCTCATTTTTTCTGCTAGCCATTCCTCTCCGTATGCACCAAAGCATCCTTTTAGCTTTTGCCGTCACCTTTTCTACCTGTTTAGCTACTTTAAGATCATCAGACACAACCACGCCTAGGTCCCGCTCTTCTTTTGTAGAAAAGGCTGTTAGTGTAGCTGGGTTTAAAAAAGGTTTGGACAAGTTCCTGGAGGAAAGCTCCATAAACCATTGTTAAGAAGGGACCCAGGATATCAATGCTTGACCCAGTACAAGCATTGCGGAACCTGTGTCTTTTGGGGAAACTGCTAGGTACGTATGACCTAGATTGGCCACTGTTGGAAACAGGATACTGGGCTTGATGGACCTTGGTCTGACCCAGTATGGCATATCTTATGTTCTTATGTTCTTTAGTGGACAAAAGTACTTCACCCCCTATACTATATTGCTCCCGTGGTTTGCTGAAGCCCAAATGCATGACCTTACATTTTTCAACATTAAATCCCAGCTGCCAAATTCTAGACCATTCTTCAAGCTTAGCTAGATCCCTCCTCATGTTATCTACATCTTCCTGGGTGTCTACTCTATTGCAGATTTTGGTATCATCCGAAAAGAGGCAAACCTTACCCGACAGCCCTTCCACTATATCACTAACAAAGATGTTAAAAAAAATCGGACCAAGGACAGATCCCTCGGGCACAACACTGGTAACATCCTTCTCCTCAGAGTGAGCTCCATTTACTTGTACTCTTTGTCGCCTCCCACCCAACCAATTTCTAACGCAAGCAGTAACTTTAGGGTCCATCCCTAGGGTGCTCAGTTTATTTATGTCGCCTGTGAGGAACAGTGTCAAAGGCTTTACTGAAATTTAAATACACCACATCTAGGGCTCTCCCTCGGTTCAACTCCCTGGTCACCCAGTCAAAGAAATCAATCAGATTTGTCTGACAAGACCTGCCTCTGGTGAATCCATGTTGCCTCGGATCCTGTAATCTGCTGGATTCCAGAAACCTCACTATTTTTTCTTTCAGCAGCATTGGTCAAGTACATGGGGTAGGGCATAAAAACAGGAAGATGGTTCTTAAGGAGTTACAAGAAATATTTGTTTGCAGAGATTTGCCTCATTTAGTGGAATCTCAACTGAGTCAATGCTTAGTATGTGCTAGGAATAATGTTCAGCAGGGAAAAGCAATAGGACAATTGCAACATTTACCCCCACCCCAAGGCCCGTTTCAAGCCCTACAAGTAGATTTCACATGTATGCCACAATCGATAGGGGGTTATAAGTATTTGTTGGTCATTGTTGATAGGTTTTCGAAGTGGCCAGAGGCTTTTCCCACGACTAAGGAAGATGCTAGAACAGTAGCAAAAATTCTCTGTAAGGAAGTTATTCCCCGCTTTGGGTGTCCCCTTTCTATAGATTCTGATCAGGGACCAGCGTTCGCCTCTGAGGTATTACAACAGATTACTCAGATGTTTGCCATTGATTGGAAATTTCATGTCCCATATCACCCACAGTCATCAGGGATAGTAGAAAGAATGAATCGAACAATTAAAGAAAAATTTAAAAAGGCTACACAACACACCCCAGGAAGGTGGCCAGTGTATTTACCGGCTGTATTGGCAGAGATTAGGCTGACCTCAGGGGCATCTGGATTCTCTCCTTTTGAAATTCTGATGGGACGACCCTTCCCCTTACCCTTGAAATGGCCCGAGGGAATGGTGATAATGGTGGATGACTTGCTGTTAGCGCAGGAAGAATATGCCACACAGTTAGCTAAATATTTGTGCACGGTGTCTGAACAAGTCTATAATGCTTTTCCTTTTCCTTCTGCAGAACCGACACACCCGTTCTGCCCGGGAGACCGTGTGCTGGTAAAGCTGTTTCATAAGAAGGGCCAGTGGGACCCGCCGTTTGGAAATCCGGAGGAGATTATTGCAGTTACTCGCACAGCCATGCTAACTAATAAGCATCTGAACTGGGTACACGCCTCACGCGTCAAGAGTGCACCAGAGGATTCCTGGATGATGCCTGACTCGCCCCACCATGAGGACCTTGGACGCAGGCACATCGGACAGAGAACAATGCAACTTGGATTCAGGCCCTGCAAAGCTCCACCACTTTTATGTACTCTTATACACCTGTTTCCACGGTGGATGATGTACCTGAGCACGCCACCACCGACCTCCAGTTAATAGTGTCTGCTTAACTGTCCTTCAGAAGACTGTTTGGTTGTTCTTATAGTGGGCCTATGCAGGCCCAAAGAGGGGATTGATAGGGGAAAATAAGACTTAAAGTGTGTGTACAGGAGGACTAGGAGGCCTGCAGGGGAAATGGGAATCCTGTACATATCTATATATGGAAAGGAATGTGCTGTGCTAAGACAAATTGATTGTTCTGCAAGGAAACGACTAACATCTGTGAAGTTACTGATAAGCTGTGGTGGGCCTCAGGGGATGAGTTGATGATGTATGTATATGTTTTTTGTTCATGTATAAAAGACAGACAGCCCCTCTAACCTGTGGAATAAACTTACATACTACTTATATGCAAGTGTGTGTGTGTGTTTGTTCCCCTGGAATTCCAGACAGAGAAGGTAAGGTGGTTCCCCGGCCCAGGGGGATTAGTGGGCGTCCCGAGGGTAAATGGTATATAGTGCTGAGAAAGGAGTAATCCACACTTACACTTAGCATAAAAGAAAAACAGGGTGAACATTCTTTGAGCAATAAATTGTTTCTAGAGACCTTTAAAAAGAGGCCTTCTAGATAGGGTAGCAAGAGACCTGTGAAATTGTATTAAATACTGTAGGTGTTAAAGCCAAGGGGCAGTTCAAAGGGGCATTTTGAAAGACTCCCTCTATCCAAGCAAGAGCTGTGTGAATCACCCAGAAAATTGGTCACAGATTACCTTAGAAGAACAGGATAGAGTACTCTGTAGCAGCCAGCTTTTATTTTCTTTCCCTCTTTCCCTCTCCGACTTACACCCACCGCCGGGATAATTGTAGCTTTATAGGTGCTTAAATCTCTTAAGGGAAAGGAGGTGCCATATTCACTCTCAGGTGCAGCTGTTTATCCTCATCAGGCATACATTAAGGATCTGACATTAGCTAAGTTTGAGGTGAACAAAACCCATTAAACATATTAGGTATAGTTTTATTAGTTTAAGTATCCCTAGCAGACATTAGTAAAAAAAAAAACAACTTAAATACCTAAACATAACCTTAAAACTAAGATGCAGACAGCAGTCTAGCAGTGAGATGTGGGCTTTCCATTCTTTTGCATTGAGTGTCATATGTATAATTTTCTCCCAGTACGTGAGGGGGTCATATGTGTGCACTAGGTGCAAGGAGCTCTTTGCTTTAAGGGAATGAGTCAAATCTTTGGAGGCTAGAGTACAGGATTTGGAGGACATAAGAAAGACGGAGAGGTACATAGATGAGACCTACAGGGATGCAGTACTGAAGTCCCTCCTCAAGTCTGGCAGCATCACTGTTGCCATGGAGGAGAGAGGTCACATGACAGGAGACCGTCACTCTGGTGTGACAGAAAGTGATCCTGTAGCTAGGACCTGTCCTCCAGGTAATGTAAAACCCTCTCACACCAAGGAAGTTTCTCCAGGGCCATGTGTCCATGAGGGAAGGGTTAGGACAGCCATTATAGCTGGTGATTCGATCATTAGGTATGTAGATAGCTGGGTGGATGGTGGACGTGAGGATCGCCTGATAACATGCCTGCCTGGTGCAAAAGTAGCGGACCTCACGCACCACCTAGACAAGGTCTTAGATAATGCTGGGAGGAGTCTGCTGTCTTGGTACATGTCGGTACCAGTGACATAAGAAAGTGTAGTAGGGAGGTTCTGGAGGATAAATTTAGGATTTTAGGGAGGAAGTTGAAATCCAGAACTTCCAGGGTAGCATTCTCCAAAATGCTTCCTGTTCCACGTGCAGGACCCAAATACCAGGCAGAGCTCAAGTCTCAAAGTATGGATAACACGATGGTGCAAGGAAAAGGGTTTTAGATTTGTTAAGAACTGGGGAACATTTTGCGGAAAGGAGGGACTTTTCTGAAGGGATGGGCTCCACCTTAATCAGGATGTAACCAGGCTACTGGCATTAACCTTTAAAAAGGAGAGAGAGCAGCTTTTAAACTAGATAATAGGGGAAAACTGACAGTCGCCCAGGAGTGCATGGTTTGGAACAATGTATCCTTGAAGGATATTAGCAAAAGATTGAAGTTAGGGCATAAGATGTAGATAGTTACCCCAATTGAACCAAGTTGTATATACCCGTTCATTGTAAGTGCACAGCAGTATGTCTGTTATGCACAGAAATGTTAAATGTAAACCGCACTGATTTTAAAGAGCGCAGTATATAAAAGCAAGAAATAAAAATAAATAAATAAAAAATATCAGCAGAGAGGTTCCAATAAAACAAAAGTAGCCCAAATGCCCTTGAGTACAGAGCAGAGAGAGCTTAAAGAATCCAAATTACCTCTGCCTACCAATAGCCAGATTAATATGAATAAAATACAGCCTCAAAAATGCTTGTATGCAAAAGCTAGAATTCTAAAAATATAATATGGGAGAGCTAGAATATAAAGCACTAAATGAGAAGTTAGATATGATTGGTATCTCAGAGACATGATGGAAGGAGGACAACCAGTGGGATGCTCTGATACCTAGGTACAAATTATATCGTAATAATAGAGCAGATCAAATTGGTGGTGGGACTGCACTCTGTTAGAGAGAGCATTGGGTCACAAAGGATTAAAGCTTTGCATGAAACAAAATTTACTGTAGAATCTCTATGGATGGAAATGCCATGTAAAAAGGGGAAGGGGAAGGCAATGGCAGTGGGGGATGTACTATCGACCACCTGGCCAGAGTAAACAAATGGATGATGAAATGTTCAAAGAAATCATGGAAGCTAACAAAAGTTAAAGTACAGTAAGAATAATGGGTGATTTCAATTACCCTGGTATTGGCTGGGTCAGTGTCACAGCAGGACATGCTAGGAAGATAAAGTTTCTAGACTGCTTCTTAGAGCAGCTGGTTCATGAGCCGACCAGAGGGGAAGCCATTTTGGACCTAGTCCTTAGTGGAACACAAGATCTGGTGTAAGAGATAAGGATGTTGGGGCCACTTGGCAAAAGTGATCATAGCATGGTCATGTTTAATTTAATTAATGGAGGAAGGATATAAGGAAATCTACAGTACTACCTTTTAACTTTCAAAAGGGAGGCTATGATAAAATGAGGAAAATAGTTAAGAAAAAACTAAAAGGATCAGTTGCAAAATACTATCTTGGAAGCCCAGACCAGTTGTAGTCCATGCTTTAAGAAAAGTGGAAGGAAGTCCAAAAAACTGCCAACATGGTTTAAAGGTGAAGTCAGAAAGGCTGTTGTTGCCAAAAAAGCATCTTTCAGGAAATGGAAAAAGGAGCCAAATGACGAAAACTGGAAACAACATAAGCACTGGAAGATGCAAGCATTGTTAAAGGAGGCAAAGAGAGAATTTGAGAAGCTTGCTGTGGAAGCAAAAACACATAATAAAGACCTTTTCAAGTACAATCGTAGCAAAAACCTGTGAGAGAGTCAGTTGGACCATTAGATGATAGAGGAGTAAAAGGGACATTAAGAGGAGACAAGGTCATAGCAGAGAATGAACAAATTATTTGTTTCGGTCTTTACTGAGAAAGATGTAAGGATGTTGTCCATGACTGAAATGGTATTTAAAGGTGATGCTGCAGAAGATATGAAAGAAATATCGATACATTGGGAAGATGTATTTGATAACGGAACAGTAGCAAATCACCTGGACCGGATGATATAAATCCAAGGGTATTAAAAGAATTAAAATATGCGATTGCAGACTTACTATTAGTAATGTGTGAACTATCATTAAAATCATCTGTAATTCCTCAGGATTGGAGAATGGCCAATGTAATGCCAATTTTTAGAAAGGGTTCCAGGAGTGATCCGGGAAACTACAGACCGGTGAGCCTGATGTCAGTACCAGGAAAAATGGTAGAAGCCATTAAAAAGAACAAAATTACTGAACATGTAGATAGTCATGGCTTAATGGGAGACAGCCAACATGGCTTTAGCCAAGGAAGGTCTTTTCTTACTAATCTGTTATGTTTTTTTGAAGGTATGAATAAACACTACACAAACCGATCTAAGACATGACACACAAACCATACAAACATCCCATTACTCTCATTAAGATGTATATAGTTTAGATAATAATACAAGAGACTACTCAGGTGGTTGGAGCTATAATTTTACTGTTGATATTTACAAGTTCTTTGTCTAAGTTAATGTTTGCAAGTTCTCTGTATAAGTTTAAGTTTATTGTAAACCGCCTTGATTGAATGAAAAGGCGGTATAGAAAAACTGTTAAATAAATAAATAAAGGTAGACAAAGGTGAGTCGGTTGATATAGAGACGCTTGGTGAAATTAAAAAAGTCATGGGATAGGAGGCAATATACTATTGTGGATTAGGAACTGGTTAAAAGATAGAAAGCAGAGGGTAGGGCTAAATGGACAATTTTCCAAATGGAGAAAGGTGAATAGTGAAGTACCCCAGGGATCTGTGCTGGGTCTGCTGCTTTTTAACATATTCGTAAATGACCTGAAAATTGGAATAACAAGTGAGATAATCAAATTTGAAGATGACACAAAATTATTCAAAGTTGTTAAAATTCAAAGTTGTGAAAAATTACAAGAGGATCTTGAAAAACTGGAAGACTGGTTATCCAAATGGCAGATGAAATTTAATGTGGACAAGTACAAAGTTATGCACCTAGGAAAGAACCACCGCCCATGAAAAAGATTTAGGCATCATCGTGGATAACATGTTGAAATCCTCCACCCAATATGCAGTGGCAGCCAAGAGAGCAAATAGAATGCTAAGTATCATAATTTCTCAACAAATAGGGGTGTCTTACACGGAGCGATGGGTTCACCCCTAAACAAAGACATGGGGAGGGGTGGCCTGCACGGAGCAGCAGGTGCACCTACTCTTGCAATCTTACTGGGCAGACTAGATGGACCATACTGGTCTTTATCTGCTGTCATTTAGTATGTGACTATGTTACTATAAAAGGAATGAAAAATAAACAAAGGATATTATAATGCCTGTGTATCGGTCCATGGTGTGACCACACCTTGAATATGTGTGTAATTCTGATCACCATATCTTAAAAAGGATATAGCATTATTAGAACAGGTACAGAGAAGAGTCATCAAAATGGAAAAGGGGATGGAAGGATATCCCTTTGAAGAGAGGCTAGAAAGGTTAGGGCTCTTCAACCTGGAAAAGAGACGGCTGAAGGGAGATATGATAGAGATCTTTAAATTAATGAATGGAGTGGAAAGGCTAAATGTAGATCGATTGTTTACGCCATCAAAATATAGAAGGACTAGGGGACATTCAATGAAGATACAGAGTAACCTATTTAAGACTAATAAGAGAAATTATTTTTTCACTCAATGTGTAATCAAACTCTGGAATTCGTTACCGGAGGATGTAGTAGAAGCTGTTAGTGTAGCCTGGTTTAAAAAAAGGTTTGGACAAGTTCCTGGAGGAAAGATCCATAAACCACTATTAAAGGGGACCCGTGATATCCACTGCTTGTCTCAATATAAGCATTGTGGAACCTGTATCTTTTGGGGAAACTGCTAGGGACTTATGACCTAGATTGGCCACTGTTCGAAACAGGATACTGGGCTTGATGGACCTTGGTCTGACTCAGTATGGAATATCTTATGTTCTTATGTTTTTCAGCATGCAGTAGCCAGGAATGCATGGCCAGAAGACTCACATTAAAAGTTCTGCACTAATTGAGTAGCATGTGAATAGATGGAGTAGGGGAAGTTGGGGAAGAGAGTGGGCAGTAGTAGCCATGCATAGCTGGTAAGGCCTTCCTAGCTGGTGCTAGAGACACAAAGGGGCTTGTTTACAAAGTTGCGGTAGCGGTTCACGATCGTTATCGGAGCCGCGACCCCATTGATTTCAATGGGGGCGCGGCTCCGATAACGACCGCGAACCGCTACCGCGGCTTTGTAAACAAGCCCCAAAATGTTGCTAGCAAGGGTTCAACTAGTGCCAGGTGGAAGTTGCACTCACTTTGCAAGCGCATCATGAAGGTGCATTCCAGCCACGAATCCCAGACTGTTTAAAGGCCATAAAGATTCTACATGCACTGTTTACCATGTATCGCAATGCAGAATAGCAAAATTCACATGTGAAACAAGCGCTCACCTAGGGCACTGGTATCAGAGAAACCGTATGGAGCATTCATCATGACAGTCAAACACCATAGCCTCTCAGCCACAGAACTATGGCCTGAAGCACATGAGTGTACCAGCTGGTAGAGTAGGAACACCTCTACATATACAGCAATGGCTATCTTGACAGTATTCCATTCATGTTTGCATATGAATAGATGTGGGGGGGCTGCTGGTGTGATCAGCTGCAGATAAGTTGGGAGATAGGGTTTGTGCTCATTGAAACAGTGAGTACTAGCCACATAGTAATTCAGATGAGGTGGGGCATACAAAAATGTGGTGGACCAACCACTGGCATAAGGAAGGTTTGGCACCCTACTGTGCTGTCAGACCACCATCTCCTCTGCATGCATGTTTGCCATAGTCATGGGCCCTGTTCCTGTAGGCAGATGGCTATTTACCCTGACCATATGAGGACATGTCTTTGGCCTACTGGCTCTGAGCAGCTACTTCCATTTTCACACTGAATATTGGTTACTTTGATTGGAGCTCCCTAATTAGTGTCCCTTCTCCAGCCGCTTTGTTAAGGGATTGATGTGTTCCACAGAACTGGGGAGCTGTTGTAGGCTCCGAATGGTCTGGGGGCCTTTGGTTCCATGAAAGCTGGAGTGTTCTGGCTGGGAGATGATCAGGGTGGTGTGTCCAGAGTCCTCTCCATAGTCAGCATGGATGCCTTTCGTGGATTGTCTCCCACCCCCTCAATGGAGGTTAGCCCACAGGGGTGGGGCCTAATGTAGTAGAAGAGGTAGGTGGGTGGTTGCCCCAGCCATGTGTCCTTTGCATCTGTGTGTTTACTATGTTGTACTTTTATATCTGCAGACTATAGGACCTCCATTGGGTACAACACTTATCAATAGCTAGTATACTATATGAAATGTTTAAAAGAAGTGACAAGGAAGGCCATCTCAAAAATCTGGTAACCTGGCCATTGCACCCTAGATAAACAGGTACACTGGGTAACTCAGTGAGAGGAGTTCATATCGCCATTCCACATGGTGGTCACTGCTGCCACCCTGTTCACATCCATACTCACAGCCATCACCAATGCTAAGGATTTTAAGAAAAATCTGAAAACAACACTCTACTCTGAACACTTTGGTGACATCACATGATTATTTATTTTTATTTCTATCTTTTTGCTATTTTCCCTTTTTATTTTCCTTTTTATGTTCTTATATTTAGGCTTTGTAAATATGTAAATAAGTTAATTTACTATGATCCCTGTTTGTTCCTTCCCTTGTTTTTTGTAAGATTTGAACTTCATTGTAAACCGCTTTGATTTTAGGATAAAGCGGTACATAAATCCTGTTAAATAAATAAATAAATACTGGTCCCCCTGCTCATTCAGATGCTGGATTTATACCCTATTTTCCTCAAACAGTGCCCCAGCATGGTCACTATGCATATATTTGCATTCCTGATTTGCATGCCCCTCTTCCTTGTACTTTGGCTCATAGCTTTGAGCCATGCAGCGAGATGTGCCTATTCCCGAGTTAGCCACTTAGTGCGTGCTCTGTTACTGGGGTCAGGGGCCATGTATTGCTATCTGCTCTCTCTGCAAGAGTTTGGTTGCTTATGCCTACTGCCACCCATAACATTGCATTTCTAGCAAGTACAGGGTGCACCTAGTACACATCATCATAGCACTCTTGCACACTGGCCGCACAATCACACAACTGTGTTACTGAAGTGGCTAGCGCCACATTACCTCCCTACTGCAGCTGCACTCTCTACATTTGTCACAGCCACTATGCCCTGCTGTGGTATAATCTTCCACTAACTGCATGATAGCCTCACATTACTCGTGGTACTTTAGTAAACATGCTCCTCTGAGTCCTAGAGCTTGGGTTCTCCTTTTATAGAATACAAGATTGCTTGGTTGTTTTCATCAAAGATTCTTGTACATAAATACATCAAGGAAATTTTATGTCTGCCTAGTAGTGATGCCATTTTGCTATCTAAATTGTATTATGTACCTGATTAAGGACATCTTCTGGGTGGGAGGGAGAGGACGTTCTGGCTGAGAGACCTGGTCTGAGTCTTTCTGCCTTCCTTTTAGATTCCCAGGATGTCATTGACACTAGAGCCATCTTAGTGGTTTCCTTTGCCAAAGACACTCCTAAGGTGTTAATTCTAAAAAGTTATTTTAAGTTTAAGGAATCCCTTTTTTGTGGTGCTAGAATACAATTGTTCCCTGATGTTTCTAAAGCTACCCAGGTCAGAAGGAAGACTTTTCTTTCTTTCAAATCTTGAGTATTAGCTCTTGCTGGTACCTTTTACCTTAGATTCCCACGCAAATGTGTGAATATATTGAATGGGGTTAGATATGTTTTTCAAGATCCATGCTACCTGGAGAAGCTTTTGAGGGATTGAGAGTCTATTGCTCTTAGGATCAGGGCTTATGAGGTAAATAGTGCCATATGCTTTGGCACTATATTAGGGTAGAGTTTTATGACAGTAATTGTGTGGTTTATGCTGCTTGATTGCTTTGTTAAATTGTTATCTTTTTTTTATTCTCCCCATGTGTGGGCCAATTTTTCTTTCTTTATTTTTTGGAATTGTTATCTTCTTGCTGTTTTCTTTGCGTGAGAAGTTGTTTCTTTTGTTCATATTTGAAATATAAATGTTTAAATACAAAAAAAGTTTAAAAAAGAATACAAGAATTTAGGGGTATGTTTACTAAACCATCTTAATGTTGCAGCGGTGGTATTATCGCGCAATAAGAGACGTTATCGTGCGATAACATCACATCGCGCGATAACGCAGTGGCGGCGTTAAGGCACACTAACACTGTGAAATCTGGGTCTGAAGGGTGGAGTAAAGCTTCCCAGAGGGCAGAGAGAAGGGGTCAATGGGTGGAGAGTGGGCGGGGAGAGGCTCCAGGCACACTAACGCTGTGAAATCCAGGTCTGAACACTAATGCCAGTGAAACCCTCGCGTAAGGCACATTTGCAGGAAAGAGAAACCATTTCAGTCAGCAATGTGCAGCAAATACAGGGAAACCCAGGTAAGTGATAGTTGTGATACATGTGCAGGAACCAAAATGGCAAATAAACATATAAAATGACCAGAACCACATTTAAAATCCCAATAACCAAACTGGCCAATAGTGATATTATTGATAAACATAAAGCAATACTACTGACAAAGCGTAAAAATTAAGATATCATGTTTGGAAGGGTCTATGCTCTGTCCCCCTACAAAGTGAATGATCCCACATTGAAATAGCGCTGATCAGGGTTTCTGTCATTTAGATTGGGTAGGTTTGTTATGGCGTGCACATGTGCAGCAACAGCAGAGTGGGCACGTAGGAAAGGGCAACTGTACTGATGCTGTAAATGGGATACAGGGGACTGCAGACGGCACATGCTGTGGTCCAGCTGGGGCACAGTGCAGACTAGGCAGATGCCTAGGTGGCACATAGGAATACTGAAAATGTAAAGCAGCAAGACAGCAACTGACGCGGGTCCAATATGGGCATGAGTGTGTGTCCCACAGTGTCATAGGAGATATTACCCAGCAGGTACCCCCAAGGGCACATAACATTGGCAGGCGGTGCTGGGGGAAAGCACCATGTCCATGTAGGCACCCCTACCCGAGAACCCACACCATAGGCAGCTGCCTACCGGCATGCTGGATGGCATGGGACTGCGCACCACCAACACCACCGGCATAATGTAACTTCAGTTTGTTCAATGTAAACCGCACTGATGCAGAATAGCGCGGTATATAAGAGAATGGAAATAAGAGAATGGAAATAATGGCGTGGCAGCATGGTGGCAGAGGGGTGCTGGTGGCAGAAGGGGCAGTGGCATCTGAATTTCATGTAGAATTTCACCTACCAACTTGTACATAGTTTAACCCGTTAGCCCTGTTAAACACCCTGTTTATTGTAAGTGCATTGTAGATTCCTACATTGCACAATTATGTTTCCTGTGAACCGCACTGATGATGAATAGCGCGGTATAGAAAAAGCAATAAATAAATAAATAATAATAAAATCTGCCCACAGCAGACCATGGCCAAGCCCCATTTAGGTGGGTGTCATGCACTGCAACAGACAGAGTCTGTCTGATGAACAGTCATGGTATCCCCAGGGAATGATTTGTCCCTGTGGTAACAGCATGGTGCAGTACACACAGCCAGTATGTTCAGGAACATAAAGTCACAAGTTCAAGTCCCAGTTGTGGTTCCTGCCAACCCTCTCCCCATTTTTTACCCAGTGCTAAACCATGGTAATAAAGACATAACCTTTATTGCAGATAAAATAAACATGCCTGAAATGCCTATATCTTACCCTACAGAGCACAGACACCATAAACATGTGCAATCCCTAGAGCAGAGTTTCCCAGCTGCAGTCCTGGAGGGCCAAACACCATTCAGGTTTCATGCTGTCCGTAATAAATATGCCTGTGCTGCATTTGTATGCGCCACCCACATTGTATGCAAATGTATCTCATGCATATTCATTAGGGACAGCATGAAAACCTGAACAGTGTTTGGCCCACGAGGACCCGAGTTGGAAACCTCTGCCCTAGAGCAGCGGCCAACAGGGGCATAAATACCCACACCCACAGGCTCCACTATCCAAAGCCTCATGGAGAGTCAGGCTGTTGGGCCCTGCGCGGAGCAGCATCTCCCAATACTGGCACCTGCATACCTTAGCAATGCCGTCCTAAACTTGGAAACACGTTCCACATATATCAAAAGGTTGCTATGATTAATGTCAGCTAACAAATCCTAAGTTAAACACAATTTTTTGATAGAGTTGCATCATAGAAACCTTTCCGATATCTGTGGGGTGTGTTTCAGTTATTGATTCTGACAGTGTTTACCACCCCGGGGAGTGACCCTAACAGTATTGAATACCATAGCAATTCCTGCACTGTGCCCAGGACTGGTGTGGTGGCCAGGGCTGCCACAAACCTCTATATTTACACAGTGCTGGCATAGGTGTGGGAGTGTGTGTCTGTCTATCCAGTGTGTTGTGGCTGCCTACACTTTACTGAGCCCACATTGCTTGCACTGTTTCCAGTGTTAGCCTGCCAATGTGCATAATGAGGAGCAAGGTACTATGGGTATAGCCTTTTTTGTTCCTGCACATGTATCACAACTATCACTTTTCTGTGTTTTCCTGCCTTTGCTGCACATTGCTGACTGAAATGTTTTCTCTTTCCTGCAAATGTGCCTAACGTGAGGGTTTCACTGGCGCTAGTGTTCAAACCCAGATTTTACAGCGTTAGTGTGCCTGGAGCCTCTCCCTGCCCACTCTTCGCCCATTGACCCCTTCTCTCCAACCTCTGGGAAGCCTTACTCCACCCTTCAGACCCGAATTTCACAGTGTTAGTGTGCCTTAACGCCGCCACTGCGTTATTGCGTGATAAGTGACGTTATCACGTGATAATTATCATGTGATAATGTCACTTATCGTGTGATAATACCACCACTGTGATGTTAAGACGGTTTAGTAAACATACTCCTTAGTCTCAGAAAATCAAAAGGCCACATCTGCTGTGTGACATATTTTCCTACATTTACCCTAGAGACTAATTCTGCAACAATCATTTAAAGTTAAGTAACAAATGTACACTAAAAGGGAAAAACATCCTGCATATTCAAAATCATGCAGCCTTTCCCACATTAACTATTAAATCTGTCCTAATTACTATTTCATATGCCAAAAAATGCAGTTTTTATGGCCAAATGCAGTGCGTCCAGGTTTAGAGGCATGAGTAGTGGCAAAATATTCTGCTGTGTTAACCTTAAAGGTAATATAAGGACAAGGCTATTTTTTTCTGTTGCAAAGATTCATGAAAACGAAGGGACAGTACACATCAAATTGTAATTTATTTTTTTTAAGAGGCAAGGCTGCTGCTACCTTCCCATGAGTACTGATGGCACGCCTAGCAACGGTCACACCGAAGATGTCAATTTCCCTATTCTTTGAGCCTTCACTTCTGAATATGTGTGGATAAGAGGGATGCACATTTTGTTTTGTTTTGTTTTAAAACAGCATATTCATTATTGCCAAATGATAGACTTATACAAACAAAAACAAAAAAAACAAGCAAGATGAAATGAAATATAAATTTTTTGTCTCCACATCCCTAGTTCACAAATATATGAAATCCTGGGATGTGTTCTCACACCTTCACCAATTACATCTACTGATCTATCAATTGTAGGGTGACCAAATAGCCCTATGTTGAGGGGAAAAGCTGAGCAACTCCTGGTTTTATTGCATTGCAGGCAGTAGGGATGTGCATTCATTTATGCAATAATGGTAAAATGCAACAGATGGTTGCATTTTTGGTTAGTTTTGCCATTGCTGAACCACATAAGCAGGACCGTAACGTTACATGAACCGCAATTTTTCCTCTTTATTATTGAGAGTATGAGCATGGCATAAACAAAATGGTGTCATTCTGGGAGGAGAAGAAGGGAGCCGGATGATAGACAAGCCAGATGTATGAGGCACTTCAGTTAAGAGTTTTGAAATTCTTTGACAAGCAGCCAGACCAACCTAACTCTGCCTGACTTATCCAAATCCCTTGAGTGATGATGTCAGCAGCTGAGAAGGAAGAAAGAGCAGAGGACCATAGCAAGGAACCATTTTCTGGAGGCTTTCAGAGAGAGAGAGAGAGAGAGAATATCCCAGGCTTCCTTGTTCCAGTGCTTCAGCAAAAGATAAGAAGGTGTTAAAAGAAAAAGAAAGTAAATTATCAAAGAGCACACAGATCTTTGTTAGCAACAGAGAAAAGTGATTTTACAACATTTTCAAGGCTGGTGTAGGGGAACAGTGTGTCTGTTTTTGCCTGCTACAGAAATAAACATTCAGCAGCATTGAGAGACAGGTATAGTATAGGATTGTGTATATGCCAGCCAGCTGGAAAGCAGTAAACAGAATGAGATAGGACAGCGAAGGAGGAGTGACAGCCATCAGTGTCTCTGTTTTACAAGCAAAGAAATGTGATTGCCAACAATCTCTCACTCTCTGGCTTTACAGAAGTGGAACATGCAATATAATATAAAAATGTATAATATAAAATAATCAAAACCCCTTTAGGATTTTTTTTTAAATTTTCAAAGCTAACTCAGCTTTGAGAAAGGATTTCACTTTGCAGTCCACTCAAAGGCTTCTCCCAACTGACTATAGAACATTAGTAGACGGCTTCAGAACACTAGAAACTGAAGGAGATTTTGAAGGCTCTTAAAGAAACTTCAGCACAAATATGTGAAGGCAAAGGAAGGCAGCGATAGTGAGGGGAGGGCACTAGACATGTAGCTGATAAAGCTAACACAGCAGAACAGAAAAACTCAGAGGAGTGGAAGCATTTTAAAGTGCTTCAGGATCCATGGATGCAGAATGCAATTACTAAAGAGGCCTTTAGTAGACAAAATAATTTGCAGAAACAGCACAGTTCCCAGGTAAGTTCAAGGAAGGATGTTGATCCTAGGCTGGGGACTCCATCTGTTGGTGGAAATAGCAGCAGTAGGAAAACTACAGAAAAAGGAAATCTGTTTCCTAAGTGGAGCCCCAGCCCTGGTAAAATGTCATAGCAACAGCCACAGCTCACATCAAAGTGATGTTTGGCAATACGCAGCAGTCAGCATCAAAGGCGGTGACATAGTACACTGAGGAAATGATTCCTCTGGATGACCAGCCCCTGCAGCTGGCTTAGAATGTGGGGTTTAAAAGGTTGATGTGGAGAGGAAGTGACATCACCAGTGATGATGGCAGCTTGGGTTTCAAGCTCTCATCGTGGTGCAGTTAATTTGAGCAATCACTGTGTGATTCCCACTGCAAAGTGCTTCTTGCTTACCTTGTTGGGCTGGTGATTCAGCCAGGATGTATGCTCACAAAAAGCTAAAGAAATTTTGGTTGTCCTATGTGGTGAAAGTGAGCCATGAACCGAAAGATGATGTTGCAAGTGTGGCCTTGGACGAAGAGCTGGACCATGCTGAGGAACAGTCCACTCAGGACGATATTTAGGACTGGTTCCAGGAGCTATGGAAGGACTTGACCTCAGGGGGCCCTGGGGGAGCTCTGGAGTGATATGTGTGACTTGGATCAGAGAGTGGAAGGCCTGGAAAATCACATGGAGAGGCAAAAGGAATGGATTGGAGGCCCCGTTAAAATGATGCATGCAGAGCAGGAGGCTCTCAGAGACAAAATCAAGGATTTGGAAAGTCGCACCAGAACATAAGATATGCCATACTGGGTCAGAGCAAGGTCCATCAAGCCCAGTATCCTGTTTCCAACAGTGGCCATTCTAGGTCACAAGTTTCCCCAGAAGAAACAGGTCCCTCAATGCTTGTATTGGGACAAGCAGTGGATTTCCTGGATCTCCTTTAATGATGGTTTATGGGCATTTCCTCCAGGAGCTTGTCCAAAACTTTTATAACCCCAGCTATACTAACAGCTTTTACTACATCCTCCAGTAACGAATTCCAGAGTTTGATTATGCGTTGAGTGAAAAAATATTTTCTCTTATTAATCTTATATTGGTTACACTGTAGTTTCATAGCATGTCCTCTAGTCTTTCTACATATTGATGGTACAAACAATTGATCTACGTTTACCCGTTCCACTGCATTCATTAATTTATAGACCTCTATCATATCTCCCCTCATCCGTCTCTTTTCCGGTTGAAGAGCCCTAACCTTTTTATCCTCTCTTCATAGGGGTATCCTTTCATCCCCTTTACCACTTTGGTGGCTCTTCTCTATACCTTTTCTAATTCTGCTGTATCATTTTTAAAGATACTGTGACCAGAATTGCACACAACATTCAAGGTGCAGTCGCACCATGGAATGATACAGGGACATTATAATATCCTTTGTTTTATTTTCCATTCCTTTCCTTATGATACCTAGCATTCTATTTGCTTTCTTGGCTGCAGCTGCACACTGGGCAGAGGGTTTCAATGTGTTATCCACGATGATGCCTAAATCTTTTTCCTGGGTGGTGGTTCCCTAAATCTTTTTCCTGGGTGGTGGTTCCTAATGTGGAACCTTGCTCCGTGTAATCATAGTTTGGGTTTTTCTTTCCTAGGTGCATAACTTTGCACTTTTCCACATTACATTTCATCTGCCATTTCAATGTCCAGTCTTCCAATTTATTAAGGAAGTGCAA
Organism: Ichthyophis bannanicus; assembly: GCA_033557465.1. Lineage (NCBI taxonomy): Eukaryota > Metazoa > Chordata > Amphibia > Gymnophiona > Ichthyophiidae > Ichthyophis > Ichthyophis bannanicus. The sequence goes on along the minus strand of CM066033.1, from coordinate 1,099,452,318 downwards.
TATCCAGATCCGAAGGGGTCCAGTACAAGCAAGCATTGGAGGTAGTCCAGAAAGTGTGCCAGCACGTGCTGTCACAGATGGGGGAAGCAGAGCCCATAGAGATAGTATTAATCGAGTGAGCGCATAGGGCTTTCAGAGCCCCTTTTGGAGCTAAGCAATGTGATATCGTTGCTTGCCTAGCCTCCTATGCTCAGAAAGAACTGGTGATGCTCCTCACGGCTAAGAAGCAATGATTTGTTTTGGATGGCTGTACTCTGGAAATCTTTCAAGATTTGACACCAAGTACTCTGCAACATCAGCGCTCTATGAGGACTGTTACTCAATATTTATGTGATGAACGGGTTTGGTTATAAACAACTTTTTCCTTTTGGATTATTGTTTGAAATTAATGGCAGACCTGTGTGGGTTAAATCAGAGGAAGAGGCCTGGGACAGGTTAAAGAAGAAGGGTGCCCCTAATCTACCAGATTGACAGGAGCCCCAGCCGGAGAAAAGTGTGGTAAAGACTTCCCAGATCTGGCAGAGATTCTCCAGCAAGGGTCAGCATCTGTGCCACCTATATAAGGATCCCAAGGACCGGAATATGGTGAAGGATATTGACTACAGAGCTGAGGATTGAAAAGCCCATGGATTGTGTTAGATTGTTTGATTTTCTCTGGAATTGCTGTATGTTTTCACTGTAGTATTATATTATGCAGGGGGAAAATTGGGAAATTTTGGAGGTTGCTGGGGGAGTGCTGGTGCAAGTGGAGAGCATATGAGCAGGGGTGGAAGGGGAGTGGGAGTAGACTAGTGCTTCTGGGTGGAAGGAGATGATTGTAAATATACAGAGGGGGATCATAATGGAGGGTGGACACCTACTGGAATTCCTTCCTCAAGATGTGAGGCAGAGCCGGGGTCTGTGGGAGTAAGTTGGATTGGGGGGGAGGGGGATGAAGGCATGGAAATGGAGTGTAAGTGACTGGTGGATGGACTGAATGCAATGGCTGCCAGGCTGAAGGTTGGGACCTTGAATGTCTGAGGTTTAAATTCTCCCCAGAAACATAACCAGTTATTGAATGACCTGCAGGGGCTACTCTGGCAAGTGGCCTTTATCCAGGAAACACATTTACTGGCTAGGGATGAGCACTTGTTGCATCCTAAGGCATTTCCCCAGAGGTTTTTTTGCAGCAGAGGGGAGAGGGAAGAAAAAGGGTGGGGTGCCACATTAATACGTGGAGATTTTCCCTTTATGGTGGGGGGGGGGGGGAGTGATGCAGAGGAAGGATGTTAGGGCACTCCAGGTGTGAGGCAAATTGTTTGGAGAGCAGGTGACTCTTTTGAATGTCTATGGCTTAAGAGGTTTTGGGAGGACTTGGGGAAGTGGATGTGGTGAGGGTCCGGGGGAAATTACTGCTCGGTGGGGATTTCAATGTAGCAGTAGATGGGTGGGAGAAGGGGTCTACAGGGAGGCGGGAGGGAGAGGGGTGGGACTCAGGAGTGGCTGGGCTGCACCAATGGATGCGGGATTTAGCCTTCATTGACCTGTGGAGAGCGGCTCATCCTACCGGTAGGAACTATATCTTCTTATCAGCAATTCATAATAGCTACAGCCGCATCGACTACATCATGCGGGATAGCTACTGAGTGGATAGCTTGGGGGAAGCTGTGATCGGACCAAGTGTTTGATGGTTCTCCGGAGGTCTCGCTGTGGACCTTTTAAAGGCAGAATGCCAGTTTGCTAAAGGGGGAAAGAAATGTTTCCTATGACAGCACAAATGTTCTCATTGCCAGGGCTGGCCCAACCATCAGGCAAATTAGGTGTTTGCCTAGGGTGTCAGCTTCTGGGGGGGGGAGGGTGGCAAAGGTCAGGGCATTCAAAGCTAAACAATAGATTCTGACAGCCTGGGGGGGGGGGGGGGAGCAATAAGACTTAAGGTTTGTTGAGGAGGCTAACACCTTGAACCTACTCTGGGATCCACCCTGCTCGGTGCTTGAACCTACTCTGGGGCCCAGAACTTGAATTTGGAGGCATATAGCTTCACTAACTTCACTAGATTCCTGCTGCCTGAGCTTATCCAGTCTATCTTTCTGCTACACTGGTTCACCTCAGGTGCTCTGATCTCCTGCAACCTATTATTCAACCCAAGTGCATCCTCTGCTATCCAAATCCCGCAGCATCTCTTTTCTGTGAATACTTCCCCTGCCTGGGGAAAAGCGAAGTAGGATAGTGGTTAGAGCAGTGGACTGGGAACCAGGGAAGCCGGGGTTCCAATCTCTTTGGTGCTCCATGTAGCCTTGGACGTCACTTAAAACATCATTGCTCTATGTGCAAACCTTCCAGGAACAGGGAAGTACTGTACCTGAATGTAACTTGCTTAGAGCTATTACTGGATAGTCCAGGACAAAGTCCTCAGTGTCAAAGCTCTAACTTGGAAGCCTTACAGCTTTGCTGACCTCACCCTCTCCCACTATTAGGCGTGTCAGATCACCAGGAGGACTCAAGAGATTTCCTTGGAATTTCCTGAGCACAGAATGTTCCTGTTGGGGTTTGCTGAGTAAAAGGGGTAGTCTGTCTGGATGCTCAATGATTTGAAATGCTGAGAAAGAAGAGGGAGCAAGGTTCCCTGGGGAATGGCAGAGAGAGTGTCCATACCAATATTTATAAGGGCAGGTTTGCTAAAGTGCATTAGGTTTTTGCACTTAACATGCATATAGTGCTAAAACAAACAAGTGGTAAGTGCAAAGCCTCCAAGATAACTGTTATGGGCATGGCCAACATGTTCCCAGCAGTTACCACATGGACACATCACCTAATGGTTGGTAGTGGCATTGTGGGTGGAGTTAAGTGCACCAGTGCTAATTGCAACATTGACAATGAGTGATAAGTTCCCCTGTGCCAACCATGATGTGCTCTCTGTGCCCACTCGCCACTCCTAACCCACCCATTTCCCACTCCATCACATGACTTGTGATTATTAAAGGAATTAGCATGTAGTACATGCCATGTCTGCATGCTAACATTTACTATGGCCCTCAGCTGACAATTACCACACTCATAAACACACATTAACTGGTTAGAGCAATTTAGTAAATATGTCCCTTAATGTCTAGGAGGTTGACAACGTTGCCAAATTACTGGAAACCTAGCACCCTGCCTTTCCTTGCATGTATGTGCATGTGAGAGTCTCTTTCACCCCTCCCCTCCCTCTCACTTACTCCCAACCACTTCACTTCCCCTGTCTCTTATTCACTCCCCTCCCCTCACATCACTTCTCTTATTCACTTCCCTTCCTATACCCTCACTATTGACCTGTTCCCTTCCTCTTTCTCCTCCCTTTCATTCACTCTAACCCCCTCCTTTCCCTCCCACTTATTCAACTGCTTTATATTCTACTCCATCTCACCCCTCTCCATTCTCCTCCTGTCCCTTCCCTTTCACAGACTTTGTGCCACTACTGCCTCTGCTATTGTGCAAGAATAAGAACAAACAACTCTTCCATGGACTGAATCAAGCCAAGGGAAAAGAAGGAATAGCAGGCCAGAAAAATTAGCTCTAAGGGCCACAGCTTTAGAACCTCTGTCCATGGTTCTATAATCCGTCTGCTTCACGAAAATATCGCACAAGAAAAAGCTTTAGCCCCAGCCTGTCTGAACTGTCTCAGTAATTTTTCTTTTGGGGTCACCAATTGGTAGGAGAGGGAATTTCTTTAGCAATCAAATCTTTGAACCTGCATTTTCTCCACAGAGAAAAGCTCCAGAACTGTTGCATCAGCCATTCAACTCATCGTACACAATGTCTCATTCTATGTAAATTCTCTCACTGTCAGAAAGAAGCATTGAGAGGGAGGGAGGGAGGAGTGGTCTAGTGGTTAGGACAAGGTACTTCAGGCCAGAGAGCCAGGGGTTCAAGTCCCAGCTGGGGACAGCAATCTCATGTCAGAGGGACTTGGATTTCTAGTCCTATAGGCTCTCCTTGTGGTCCCAGGCAAGCCACCCAACCCTCCACTGCCCATGTTCCCTGTAAGCATTAGTGTATGTGTCTCATATCCCCCCATGTTAAATGTATCCCCCAATTGACCACCTTGACCCAGTGAAAAGCAGGATATAAATACAGATAAAAAAGAATAAATAAATTGCTTTAAAGATACATATTGAGTCCCATATTAATACACATATTTATGCATCATGGCATTAATACTGTATTGCAAACCAAATAAGAATACAGATAAGGCACACAACCAGAAGGAAAAAAGGACGACCCTGGCATTTTATTGGTCTTTTTTCTCTTTTGGAATGAATATTTCATGTGTGGCTTCTCTGAACTGCCATTATAAAAGAACTGAGTAGAAAGGCGTATATATAAATATCTAGCAGAAGAAAGTGCAAAGGCTCAGCACAAGTTACTGAGAGAAAAGATCAGCAAAGAATACTCTAGAAGACTGAAACTGATACTGTATTATAAAATGTTTTAACAATACAGAATAAGATACAAGCTATCAGTCAGCATGCAGTCCTTGTGTTATTCTATTGCCTTTGAATTGTAGACTGGACTCATAAAGATCCTGAAATAGTGGATGTAGTAATAGGAGTCTTTATGCTGAGGGTACATGCAACAGTTAAGAAATAGGTTGCAACAAGCCAGAAGGCAATCAGTTTTGGGAAGGAACATAGCAACTATGGAGAGAGAAGTGATGGATGGCATCAAAAAGGCTGGGAGGCGGAATTTGGTGAGAAGAATATCATTGAAGAAAAACGTGAGGTTAGGATCACAAAAGGAAGAAGAGGACAGCTATGGGAAACTGAAAGAAAGGTAGACTAGGAAAAAAGAAAGGCAGAGTAAAAGAAGAATCTATCTTGGTCTTGGTAATTAAGAATCTCAGAATTGAACTAGATTTGCAGTCTAGTGGACATACTGGATGTAGAATGGTAGATTGAAAGTGTGTCAAATGAGTTTTTTTAATTACATAAAAGAGAAAAGGGAGACAATAAATTAGAGACACAGGAAAGACACACTACAATTGAATGATTATGACAAACACCAAATAACATTCTCACGGATAGATTTACATAAAAAATGGACTTTTGCACATGATAAATTATGTAAACACAAGCTAACTGTGAAAATATGTCATCTGGAGTGTAATTCTATAACGGTGCGCCTAAGCTACACACATACATGTGCCCACCTGATACGTCAGTTCTACAACGTAAAGCACAGGGTGTAAGTGATCCCCATGGAAGTTGTAAATGACCATACCAAGATGTTAGAAGGCAGACATATCCTTGGGCATCACCTCCACTCCCCTCAAATCTGCACCTTTGCATATTCACCCCACAGGTGTGCATGATGGTACATTCAGATGTACTTGCGGACCAGTGACTGGCCAATGTATGCCCATCGATGCACAAAAGTCAATAGAGTGCTGTAACATATGCATGCAGATGGTGCATACCTTTGGGCACCCTCTTTATGGAATTACCACAATAATGTCCTTTGCCTGGGCCACAGAACTTACAAGCCCATGACACTTAAGCTGCTACAGAGAAACAAAAATGCAAATGCAATATCTGCCTACAAGTCAATGCTGACTCCTGGCGACCCAGCACCTCCAGAAGTAGATTGTCAGGCCTTTCTTCTGAGGCAATGGAGAGTTAAGTGACTTGCCCGAGGCCACAAGGAGTGCTAGTGGGAATCAAACCCTAGTCTCTTGGGGCCCAATATTGAGGGCAGGCTATGCACCGCGGTGGTGCATAGTCTGCCTGCTGACCCTCCTAACCAAGATGTTCACTTCTGCACTAATGGAAATGAATATCTGGGTTAGCCTGGATGCCCCGTCAGCTGCAGAGGCTACACGGGTAGCAGCGATTTTTATTACTACCCGCATAGCCTCTTCGTTTTAAAGATAGGTGAGTTTTTTTCTCGCCTATCTTTAAGGCGCAGAGGGCTATGCGGGTAGCAACAAAAATCGCTGCTGCCTGTGTAGCCCCTTCCTCTGCCCCTGCTTCACCCCAGAATGCCCTTAATATGCCCCAATGCTATGCAGATTGCATTGGGGCGCGTTAGGGACTTATCCAGGATATTCGATGGGCACTACCCATGTAGGTGCCCTTCGAATATCCCGGATAAGGCCCTTACATATGTAATTAGGGAAGTTACCCAAGTAAGGGCCTTTGAATATTGGGCCCTTGGTTACCAAGCCAGAGAACCAGGAATTTTGAATATACAATATCAATATCTTGAGTTTGGATTTCTAGCACAATAACTTCAAAATGCTTCCTCAAAAGTAAATACATCAATCTTGGCAAGAAACATTGTCACACTTTCCTCCTTTTTAATGAATGTTTATAGAAATGGAATTTGGCACAGAGAGCACAGTGAAATGCTTCCTTGAAATGCAGAAGTAAGAAAAGCTACCACAGAAGATTAGGATTTGTAGGACGTTTCCCATGGGTACATAAAGAGCAAGAGTAATAGTCCACTTGAATGTTTCCCCTTCCAGCATGGACACATGTACACAGCATTAAAATAATCTACTATGTTTCTTATTGTGAACAAAAGGCAATCAATATATGTCAGAAATTGTAATAAATATGTTATAGACCATGTGATGTAAAAAGGCCATGGTGTCAACAATATATTTCACTCACAGAGGTATCACGTTAGCAACCATATGATATCTGACCAGATGATGTGTTTGGCAGTTGTCCTAAATGTAGATGTGCTTTCGCTCTGGTAAAGCTATTTTGCAAGTCAGAGCTGGAATTAGCTGTCAGCTGACTTTCCTCTTCTGGGCTCATGGTAACATGATTAGGAGCAACAGTAGATGTATTCTGTTTTGAAGAACAGACCAAAAAAACACAACTTTAAACTAGAATTACTGTGAATGTAAAGCAAGGGACATTGTAAGAATCCCAGTGCATAGAAGATACAGTATATCATGGATCACGTTAGCAACCATACAAAATCTGTAAAGATAAGTACGTGTGTGCACCCGCCTGTAGAATGGTGCTGTATATTTGGACTCGGCAACGGGCACATCCATGTGTATGTACCCAGTCCTGAGCATGAATAGGCACCTAAAAAATTTGTCAATCAACCAGACCTGTACACGTTTTACTTATCTAAGAAGGATTTTCTTGATGGATGAGTTGCAAATCAAATAAATACAATAAAAACTCTAACCTTGATAATACGCTCCAAGATGCGTTATACGGTATATACATGTAATAAGACAGGTCAGGTGAGTTGTGCAGTGTTTACTTTGTCATGTTCTACTGATTAGCCACCAGATATCAAAGTGTTTCACTTAAAACAGAAAGAGCCAAGCCAATTTCAAAAGGATTTTACATATTCCTACATAGTGCTAGTCTTCATTTACTATTCATTATAAAAATCCCTCCAAACAATTATTCATAGCTTCATCAGTTGTCTGTGCTTTTTATTGGGCACATAGGCACTGAAATTTAATGCATATAGCTAACTATTGGAATTAGCCAGCTAGATCTTGGAATGAAAATCCTCCAACCCCTCACCCCAACAGCTGAATATAGTCCTCTAGTAAAACTAGGCAGCTGCATTTAGCTAATTTAAATCTGTGTGACACCATAGGTTAGTTAAGTCAAAGGAAAGAAGTTATCTGGATAAACCTAAGTGCCCTCTAAGTTGGTTGAAATCTAGTTAACTATGGTTTAACCAGCCAGCACTAATCCTATTTTCAGCTACAACCTATGTGAACCTAGTCAAAATCTAGCATCTTCCGTGCATTAAATATTGTTCCCATTAGGCCCAATTCAGATCGGGGCCTGTCCAGACATCCAAAATCTGGATGGGCCATATTTGCATCCAATTGTGCACCTACAGGAGCTAGATGTTCTGGCAGGAGAAGAACCAGGTACAAAGTGCCTGGACAGGAAGGATGTGCCCCGATTCCATGCCCCTGCCATCCAGCTCCCACCCTGTCCAACCCAGCCAAAGCACCTGCATGGAGACCCAGTGCTGTGGCATCCCATTGCAGGACACCATGCAGGAGCCCCGCTGCCCTGCAAAAGTTATAGATTGCTGTTCCCCATCACCCGGCCCATGAAGGGACCTGCCAAGGCTGGGACTGGCTGCAGGGAACTTCCTGCCCTGCTTACCAGGTCTTGGGGGGGGTCCTTCCATGATGGCCACTGACATTGGGAGGACTTATTCCATCCATGAGATGGAATAAGTCCTCAGTCTATTTCCTCATGCCTGAATATACAGGAGTGCAATGAGAATTGGCCCTATACGTCCAGGGTCAGGGTCCCGCCTCCACCACACCCAATCTCCTCCCTCTCTGGCCCCTATCCAGAGCTCCCCACACATCTCCTCTGTACGTGCAGGGAGCTTTGGGATCGGCATCAGGCACAGGCGTTTGGCAAAAATTGTACATCCAGACCGGATGTATATCCCTGCTAAATGTATATCCATGCTAAATGCTGATTGGGATGACCCCCATCGTGGGTAATTTCATAACATGATACTCATATAGGGAAGGGATATAGGGGCCTGTGTAATAAGGAGTCATTTTTGAAGTGTTATTTGCGATTCCCATGTCTGATAATGTTCAGGGCCGCTTCAACTCTTTATGGGGTCTGGGAAAGACTTTTCTGGCAGGGATCCCCTCGTCCATGCCCCCCCCCCCCTTCATCCACATTCCCTCGCCTTCATCCACAGGCCGGGACATGCAGTGGCAGCAACACATAAAAAAGGCATCATGATGCCACCATTAACTTATTTCCTGCATTGTGGTGCCATTTGTACTTCCACTTCTGTTCCTCCTCCAGTGAATCAGAGGGGAGGGGTGGAAGCAGAAGTGCAAATGGCACGTGACACCAGAAAAGACCAATGCATCAGTGTCTTTTTTATGTGTTGCCCACTGCTGCATGTCCCGGAGAGGGATGGCAGCAGCGGCAATAGGCGTGTGGAGAGGATCAGGGCCCCTTTTACCAATGGGCAGCGGGGCTCCCATTGTGCAGGGGCCCAGGGCAGCTTCCACTTTTGCCCATAGATAAAAGTAGCCTTGATAATGCTCATTCAGACGTGTGAATCACATTGACATCCCAAGTGCCATTTTAGAATGCGCTGAGTCTACACATGTCTGGCGTGATCACATCTATGTTGCACAAAGGCATGCCAGAGACCTGCCTGGGGTGTTTCCAAAAAGATATATGTATGATCCTGATTGGAGAATGGTACTGTATATTTGGACTCGGCAGCAGGTATGTCCATTCCTATAGCAGTCCTGGGCATGAATAGGCATCTATAAAATACTTGTTCATCAACTGAAGACCTGTACAGAGAAGAAGAAAAAGCCCTCTTACTCCCTCCGTAATTCTTGCCACGCCAAAAAAGCATGCAGGTAAATAAATAGACCTTTTTCTGGACTACTGCACCCCTGCATGTCTCTGCTTGCAAAATTGCAGGCTGGGACATAGATGTGGTGTGAAATACACTTGCCCATTAAGAATGCCATCACAGCCATGTCTATTGCTGGTCTCATGACTGATTTCATCTACATGGCCTTTTTAAAATGCTCCTTTGGGTGTGGTAAGATTTTGCTTTTCCCGCACCTTAAGTGCAAAAGCAAAGATGCAGTAAGTGCAGAGCTTGTGCAGTAAATGCAGAGGATTTGCCCAACATGGCTTTAGACAAGGAAGATCTTGTCTTACTAATCTGTTATGTTTTTTGAAGGTGTGAATAAACAGGTAGACAAAGGCGAGTTGGTTGATATAGTGTATCTGGACTTTCAGAAAACCTTTGACAAGGTCCCTCATCAGAGACTTTTGGCAAAACTAAAAAGTCATGGGATAGGAGGTAGTATACTATTGTAGAATAGGGATCTGTGCTGAGTCCGCTGCTTTTTGACATATTCATAAATGACCTGGAAAAGGGAATAACGAGTGAGGTTATCAAATTTGCAGATGAAACAAAACTATTTAAAGTTGTTAAAACCCATGGGGGGGGGGGAGTGTCCAGTTCAAGATGGCGGCAGCCAGCTGTGCCGAGTGTGAGAGCGTGTGTCTTCACTAATGGGAAAGAAGTGTAAGGGGAGAGGTGGGTCATTGCCCTCCCAACCCCCTCTTACCTCTACGTCGATCGCCTCTCGGGTTACTGGTCCCTTGGATGCCTTCGTTCTTCGCGCAACTCGGGATCCAGTGGTGGCTGGGGAGGAAAGCCAAGCTACAGTTTCGCTGGAGTCGGGGAACTCGATGGCTGTTTCGGCATCATCGATCTCCCCAGCGTTGAGCCCAGCGCTGAAAGTACTCTGCTATCAGCCCTTGCCTGAAGGTTTCCTGGAGCTCGATTCTTCCTCAAAGCAAGTGGAAGTCTCCGGTTCGAGAGGGTCAGGAGTGGAAGGGTTGTTGGAGGCTGAGAGTGCAATCTCTGGATGGCACTGCTCCTTACAATCTGCGGCATTAGCAAGTGAAGATCTGGCAGGGAAAGAGATTCCTGCACTGCGAGGAGGAGAGTTGCCAGCAAAAATGGAAGCCATATTGCCACCTGTTGAATCCGCGATGGCTTTCTCCCTACAACGACCTGCAAATTTTACTTTAGAGGCTATTTGGCACACTATTGTTTCCTTGAGAGAAGTGCTATTGCCTCAAGTTTCGTCTTTGGCTTTGAAAGTGAATAACTCTCTGGTAGCAGTTGAGGAGTTGGAAAGGAAAGTGTCGGTGATTCAGTCTGAAGTGGAAGAATCATGGAATAAGGTTGTTGTTCTTGAGGAACACTCTGGAGCCTATAGAAAGAACTTTTCTTCTGTTCAAGGGAGGGAGGAGTAGCCTAGTGGTTGGGGCAAGGTACTTCAGGCCGGAAGGTCGGGGGTTCAAATCCCACTAGAGGACAGCAACCTTGGGCCAGAAGGACTGGGGTTTCTAGTCCCACAGATGCTCCTTGTGGTCTTGGTCAAGCCACTTAACCTTCCATTGCCCATGTTCCCTGTAAGTATTAGTGTATGTGTCTCATATCCCTGTGTGTTAAATGTATCCCCCAATTGTGTTGTGACCGCTTTGATTGAAGGATAAGGCGGTATACAAAACTGTCTAAATAAATAAATAAATAAGTTGGAACATTTGGATAATTTGTCTAGAACAAATCATTTGAGAGTAATAAACTTTCCAAGGCTTGCTACATTTTCAGCTAGAGATATGTTCAAACAATACTTAGTTGATGTATTGGGGGTTTCTTCTGAATTGATCCCCCCCTTGTTAAGATTTATTATCTACCCAAGGCGAAATTAGCTCCAGCTATGGTTAACTTAGGGGGAGAACATGAGCAGGGGAACACTGAATGTAACAGACTTGTTGGAAAATTCAGGTTATGAATCTCAGGTTCCTTCTACTTTGTTAATAACGTTTGCATTACTTTCCGACAAAGAATGGCTGCTTAAACTTTTTTTTCAGAAAAGGAAGCTATTGTTTCGAGGATTATTGATACATATCAATTCTGATTTAGCTAGGGATACCCAGAAACGACGCAGGGAATTTCTCCTGCTGCACCCTGGGATAGTGTAGCTGGGTGGACTCTTTTTCTTCAAGCACCCATGTAAATGTTTAGTGAAGTATCACTCTGTTTCTTATATTTTTTATGAGCCCTCCCAGTTGATGGCTTTCATAAATGCTAGGCGCTTGGAGTCCTCAATTGATTCTTCTCTTGTGCTCTCATGAGTTGGTTACTCCGGATTTAGCTGTCTGCCTTACCATATCTTTTCATATGTTGTTCGTGTTATAATGTTGTATCTCCCCTTTTTTGTGGGCTAGGGTGGGCGGACATATATATATTTAGTTTTGAAATTGCTTGATTGTTTTTTTCTAGTGATTCTGTAAAAAGAATTTTCTGTTGTGTCTGCTCCTTTTCTGCAAAAAGTTTTGTTTGAACTTTCTTGATTTATTTGTTAAAATTTCATAAATAAAAAATTGAAAAAAAAAACCCATGAGGATTGTGGAAAACTGCAAGAGGATCTTGATAAATTGGAATACTGGGCATTGAAATGGCAGATGAAATTTAATGTGGACAAGTGCAAAGTTATGCACATAGGAAAGAACAACCCAAACTATGGTTACACGATGCAAGGTTCCACATTAGGAATCACCACCTGGGAAAAAGATTTAGGCATCATTGTGGATAACATGTTAAAACTCTCCACCCAGTGTGCAGCGGCAGCCAAGAGAGAAAATAGAATGCTGGGTATCATAAGGAAAGGCATGGAAAATAAAACAAAGGATATTATAATGCCTCTGTATTGTTCCATGGTGCGACTGCACCTTGAATATTGTGTGCAATTCTGATCGCCATATACTTAAAAGGATATAGGGGCATGTTTACTAAACTGCGGTAATGTTACCCGCATTAGGTTCCATGGCAATGGTACAGATGCACATATAAAGGCGTGAGCGGTGCATCGTTACAGCAAGCCGTATCAGCTAACACACTTTGCAAGGCGCCTTAGACTAACGCGCATTACAAGGCACCTTATAAAGCACCTTATAAGGCGCCTTGTTAGGTGCCTTATAAGGCGCCTTGTTAGGTGCCTTATAAGGTGCCCTGTTAGGTGCCTTATTAGGTGCCTTGTTAGGTGCCTTGTTAGGTGCCTTATTAGGTGCCTTATAAGGTGCCTTGTTAGGTGCCTTATAAGGTGCCTTATAAGGCACCTTGTAAGGTGCTTTATAAGTAAGGTGCCTTGTTAGGTGCCTTATAAGGTGCCTTGCTAGGTGCCTTGTAAGGTGCCTTATAAGTAAGCTGCCTTATAAGGTGTCTTGCTAGGCACCTTGTAAGGTGCCTTATAAGTAAGGTGCTTTATAAGTGCCTTGTTAGGTGCCTTATAAGGCGCCTTGTAAGTAAGGTGCCTTATAAGGTGCCTTGCTAGGCGCCTCATAAGGTGCTTTTAAGGTGCCCTATAGGGCTCCTTAGGCTAAGCGCTGTATTAGGCACCCCTGGACAAGGCACCTTAGAAGGCACTCTGGGCTATGGAACCATAGGTTAAGGTGGTCTAATAAGGTTATGGTGCCCTAGGTCAGTGTGCCCTAAGGGCTGCAAGGTGCTTCAGGATGACATGCATGACCTGTGAGGCACAGAGACAGATGTAGCCCTAACACTAGACAGAGCACTGAGGAAAGGCAATGAACAGGTGAGTGAAGGAGGGAGAGCTGGGAGCTGCTGGACCTGCCATATCTGTGGGCATCCCATGTGGCTGCCAGTACTGTTGACAAACATGGTGGGAGCAACTGTACCACAGCACAGGGTGTTGGCAATGTAAAGTACTGGAGAGAGAGTGGGTGGCAGACGATGGGAATACGTGTCCCCCAGTGTAGGTGGAGGTGGCAGGATAGTTACAATGATGTGTGGACAGAGGAGTGGTGGTGCCATGCAGATCAGGCACAGGCAAGGCAAGCACGAAGAGGCACAATGCAGAAAAGGTTAGCAGTGCAGGACATGGGGTGGCAGCCTGCACAGGCAGACAGGACTCTACACAGCTGACAGATGCAGATAGACGGACCGAAGAAATGTTGGCAACTGTGGCGAGGGTATTATGGGCTGGCAACACAGCTCTGCAAAAATATGACTGTTACAGGCATGCAAACTATTTGAGTAGGACAGGCATGAAAGGGGGGAATAATGAGGAACTGAACCCATGAACACTGCTGAGAACAGCATTGTACTAACCAGTAGGCTATACCTCCATGGTGTATCTTGCAGCAATGGCTGGGTACAGAAGGATTGCAGGTCACTGCACAGACTGTCTGCTCTGAGTGTCAGGATAGGATAAACCCACCAGTACCCATGATGCAATGTACATGCTGAATAGCTGTCTACAGCTGATCACCAAATGGGGTCTGCACCTCTCCGGTACCTCAGCTCGGAAAGACGAACTGACAATGCGTGATACTGGCACAGAGTAGCTACAGACCATGCCATTGTGCAGGTTTGGTGTTCACCCTGAGGGATAGGATGGGTGCCCAGCACTAGGTCCGCAGTACATGTGGTGCTAGAGATAGGTCCTGCTGTATATCCCCCATTATTACCAGTGTGTGACAGGTGTTTCTTGCAGTGTTTCTGAAGGTAATTTGGTGTCTATTGGTATTCTGCAGTCACATGTGCCTCTCTGGGGCCAGACACCACCCAGATTAGTGTGTACCCAGTGTTAGGGTCTGGCTGATATGGGCACCTGTTATCAGGGCAGGGAGGTTTCTAGACTTGCATGAGGTTTGTGTAGAAGTGCCTTTACAGGTCAAAGTGATATACACTATATACCCCAAAAGGGCTACAATCACCCTTTTGGTAAGTAAGGGACAGGTGCCTGAACCCTGGTGAAGCAATCTTCATCATGTTGGTACAAGGCAGCCCTTCAGGGTTGGTGGGCCAGAGCCATACCTGTGACTAGGGCAGTGGCAGACCAGCAGTAATGCTGGGTGTAGGTTTGGAAAACCTCAACTACCACACACCACAGTCTACCATTCACCAGCAGATAGCATGGTCAGACTGCACCTGCAGCATCCTACAGGGTACACCAACCATGCACAGAATAACTACAGACAATCCACTAGCTGGTCAATAGTGCATGCTCACAGGGAAACTATGTGCATCAAGAAAGCATCTCAATGACTGAACCCAAGCACTAGAAATACAAAAGTATCATTGGACACAGATAGTGTAGAGCACTATGTGGGAACCTAGACATGCCATGGTCACTACTCAGTCAGAGTGAGAGTGTCCCCCCAGCATGACATGCTGTGGCCACCCTGTCCATGAAGGAGGTGGTCGGGCACTACAGTGTCCCAGCCATTGCCCCACACCCTGTGAAGATGCATCCTGGCCAATCTGCCCCGTCCGGGACATACCCACAATGCCTTGCTTTTCATTATGCACATATTCAGGCTAACGCTGGTAACAGTGGGAGACTGTGGGCCCGGTGAGGTGTGGGCAGCCACAATACAATGGATAGACATACACACCCACACTCCTATTGCAGCATTGTGCAAAGATAGGAGTGGGTTGCAACCCTGCCCGCCACACTGGTCCTGATCACAGTGCTGACATTGCTAAACTGTGCAGGAGGTAGTAGTAGTGCTCTGGTGATAACTGCAGCTCTGTGCTGGGGCCAACAGCCTGACTCTCCATGCAGCTTTGGATTGTGGAGCCTGTGTGAGTGGGTGTTTGTACCCCCGTTTGACGCTGCTTTGGGCTTTGCACATGTTGCTGTTGTTTCTGCATTCTAGGGTAAAATGTAAGGACATGCTCTGCAGGATCCACAGCTGGGACTTGAAGCTGTGACCTTCTGCTTTTGGATACACTGACTGTGTGTACTGCATCACACATGCACAATTGTCCCTGGAGCTACCTGTACCTTTCCTCAGCCTGACCTTTTATGTTGCACTGCACACCATGTACTGGTACAAGGGATGGCCTAGGTTCTTATCTTTTTTCTACTCCTTTTCTTGCTTTGTCTTTTTAGATTGTAAGCTCTTTTGAGCAGGGACTGTCTTTTTGTGTTTTCATTGTACAGCACTGCGTGCACCTGGTAGCGCTTTATAAATGCTTAGTAGTAGTAGTAGGGTTATATGAGCATATCAAGGCTGGCAGAAGATTAGCCGTGCAGGTGTTTTTGAACAGATTGAAGGGGAGAGAGGTGATTCAGAGGGAGATCAGCAAGTAGGAAGTTGCAATAGTCTAGATGGGAGGTGACTAAAGAGTAGATGAGTGTCTTAGTAGTGTGTTCAGAAAGGAAGGGGAGAATTTTGTTGATGTTATCAAGAAAGAAATGACAGCTTTTAGCTATCAATTAATTGTGTGTGGAGAAGTAGAGGGAGGAGTCAAAAGATGACTCCAAGGTTGCAAGCTGAGGAAACAGGGAGGAGTAGGGCATTATCCACAAAGACTGAGAAAGGACAAAGGGGAGAGGTGAGCTTAGGGGGAAAGATAAGCAGCTCAGTTTTGGCCATGTTCAATTTCAAATGGCAGTGAGACATCCAAGAAACAATGTCAGATAGGCAGGCAGAGATCCAGTCCTGGATGTCTGGATAGATTTCAGGTGTAGGCGGGTAGATCTGAGAGTCATCAGCATAAAGATAGTACTGAAAGTGCTCTAGTCTTCAGAACTCTAGTCTTCAGAACTTCAAGAGACTCCACACAGCTAAGCTTTCAGATTTTACTATTGTCTGTTTTTTTTTAATATAGATTTTAACTGTTGGATATAGGTTTTTAGGAATATTCTGATTTCTTAAAGATTCCTTGCATAGCCTTTAAATCAGATATCTGAGTGTGCCTTCTGTTCATGAAAGGCCTACTGGTCAGGAACACTTAGGTTCACGCCCACCCTACCCCTCACCCTCACCCCACCCACCATAGGGCTGCATTGCCTATATAGTCATCATATACATTGACATCTGTCCTTTTAATTAGGTGTTACACCCACCTTTTCTCCTTCTCCTTCTCCTATGACCGCTTAATCAGCATATCATGTATTCAATGCAGTAACTGTGGTGCTTTCATTCTGAGAAGAATCATTTGGAACCTAAGAGCTTGCCCTATATGCCTCAAGTTAGCTGCTATGCATAAAGATTTGACTTTACTAAGGGAAGAACTAGCTGCAATTAAACACACCTCTTCTAGGGTACAAACGGAACAAAATCCACCACCGCTCCCACAAAGAATCAAACAGCCAAGAAACAAATGGATCACAATGAGCTCTGGTAGGTTGCGACCTGTAATGCAGAGACACCCTATACATCAAGAGATATCCCTGCATAATGCCTTATTTGCCTTGGATAATGAGGGTGATCAATCCGTGGAAACTTAAATGCCCTTAAATGAGAGAGTCAATGCCCAATTTACTGATAATGCACCAAATATGAAGAAAAAAAAATCACAAAACAGAAAACTACTACTACTTGGAGATTCCATCATCAGAGGCACTAATTTGGCAACACAGTTCAAAGGAGAGAAGATGGTCAAATGCTTCCCAGGCTCTTCAGCCAGCAGGAATACAAACCAAATTGTTGGTGTAGTTAGTGCAGAAAGTGAGCACTCCAAAATTGATGTTGTCATCCAATTGGGTACAAATGACCTGGCTATAAACAGTGCCTCTGCATGACAAAGGGACTTCCAGACGCCGGGAGAGAAACTCAAGCCCATTGTTAATACTGTAGCATTCTCAAAAGTTCTACCTGCTCTTGGTAAGGGGGCAGAAAGGCTGCATCACATAAACAACTTTAATACATGGCTCCAAACCTGATGCAAACAAGAAGGATTCAGATATATAGGCAACTGGGAAACAGATGGATCAACAAGAGGCTATACTGTGCTGATGGACTGCATCTCTCCGTCACAGGGAAAAGGATCCTTAGTGAAAAATTCAGGCAGCATGTGGAGAGGCATTTAAACTAGGGAAAGGGGGTGATGGATGCAGAAGGACAAGTTTAGGACGTCACTCCCAGCAAAAGCATAATAACATTAGAAACAGACATACTTTTAAACCACACATCAATGACAAGTGGGAAGAGGTGTGTAGAACAAAATCCATCCAAAATACAGGCAAGCCAGTCAACATATGCTGGAAAGCAATGAGTACAAATGCTCGAAGCCTAGCCAACAAAGTTCCTGACCTGGAAGCACTAATGGTGGAAATGGACTTGAACATTGCAGCCATTACAGAAACATGGTTTAACGAGTCTCATGAATGGGATATAGCCATAGCTGGCTATAATCTATTAAGAAAAGATAGAGATGGTAGAAAAGGAGGAGGAGTAGCCTTATATGTCAAAAACAATACTAAAGCTACTGAAATGCAGCGGACATGGGGAAAAGAAGCATTGTGGATTGTGTTGGAAAAAGGAGATAGCATTGTCATCCATACTGGTGTAGTCTACAGGCCTCCAACTCAAACTGAAGAAATAGATAGTGAATTGATTATAAATATTGAAAAGATAACCACAAAGGGGAAATTGATCATATTGGGTGACTTTAATCTACCCAATGTGAATTGGAGTATTCCTTCTGCAAATATGGAAAAAAGCAAAAATATTGTGGATAGCTTCCAAGATGCGTTACTTAGGCAAATGGTGATGGAACCAATCAGGAAAAAGTTTGATGTTGGATTTAGTGTTCACCAACAGAGATAGCGTGTTGTATGTCCATTTGAGTAGCATGAGTGTTCATTTGAGTAGCAGCAATCATCCCACAGTCTGGTTTGAGATAAAAGCCAAGGTGCAGTCCAATCACAGCAAGCTCAAAGTCCTAGACTTAAAAACACTGACTTCAGTAAAATGGCCAAGTACCTGAAGGAGGCAGGGTGGGAGGGGATAAGGGAAGGGAATTGCAGGGGGCTAAACTAAAGTTGGCAAATAAAAGGGGCAACAGATACATATGTATGGAAAGTAAATAAAAACAAGAGGAAAAGGAAAGATATTTGGTTCAAAGAAGTGGCTGTTTTAATAAAGGCAAAAACACAGCTTTCACAAAATTCAGAATCTCACAACCAGAGGAACACAGAAAGTAATACAGGATCAAACTAAAAGAGACAAAAAGCGAAATAAGGATAGCAAAATCAAAGGCAGAAGAAAATATGGCTAAAGTTGTGAAGTATGATTTTTTCAGGTATATTTGGGAGAGGAGGAAAATCAGAGGTTGAATTGCAGGACTCAAAAGTGCTGGGAACGGATTCGTGGAAAGTGACATTGAAAAAGCGAAATGTTAAACAAATACTTCTGTTATGTTTTTGCTAAAGAAAATCCTGGAGAAGAACCACCTGTGATTCCCAAATATAAAAATGGGAATGGAGTAGATACCACACCATTCACAAAAGATGATGTGTTAGAACAGCTTGCAAAACTGAAAGTGGACAAGGCCATGGAACCAGATGGGATACATCCCAGGATACTGAAAGAGCTCAGAGAGGTTCTTGCAGGGCCATTAAAGGAAGTTTTTAATAGATCCTTGGAGACATGAGAAGTTCCACAGGACTGGAGAAGGGCTGATGTGGTACCTCATCACAAAAGTGGTAACAGGGAAGAAGTGACAAACTACAGGCCGGTAAGCCTTACCTCAATGGCGCGAGAAGTAATGGAGGTGCTCCTAAAAGAGAGAATAGTGGACTTTCTCAAAACCAATAGGTTGCATGATCCTTGGCAACATGGTTTTACCAAAGGGCAATCTTGCCAAACAAATCTGATTGAGTTCTTTGATTGTGTGACGAGAGAACTAGATCAAGGGCATGCAATGGATGTAATCTACCTGGATTTCAGCAAAGCCTTTGATACTGTTCCTCATAGGAGGCTTATCAATAAACTTAACAGCTTGACGATGGGTCCCAAGGTGGTGAACTGGATCAGAAATTGGTTATCTGAAAGATGACAGAAGGTGGTGGTAAGCGGAGCCACACTCGGATGAAAGGAAGGTGAT
Source organism: Ichthyophis bannanicus (assembly GCA_033557465.1). Lineage (NCBI taxonomy): Eukaryota > Metazoa > Chordata > Amphibia > Gymnophiona > Ichthyophiidae > Ichthyophis > Ichthyophis bannanicus. The sequence goes on along the minus strand of CM066033.1, from coordinate 1,099,432,917 downwards.
TAGCGGTGTGCCCCAGGGTTTGGTCCTGGGACCAGTACTGTTCAATGTATTTGTGACTGATATTCCTGAAGGACTAAATGAAAAATTCTGTCTTTTTGCAGATGACACAAACATGTGCAAAAGAGTGGATTCCCCTGAAGGAGTGGAGAACATTAGAAAAGATCTAGAAAAGCTGGAAGAATGGTCTAAAGCTTGGCAGTTAAGATTTAATGTGAAGAACTGCAGTGTCGTGCACTTAGGATGCAGAAATCCAAGGGAATTGTACACAATAGGGGGTGAATGGTTGGTGTGCATGGACCAGGAGAAGGAACTTGGAATGATTATTTCTGAGGATTTCAAGGTGGTGAAACATTGTGACAAGGCGGTGGCAAAAGCCAGAAGGATGCTGGGTTGCGTACAAAGAGGAATTACCAGCAGAAAGGAAGAGGTGCTAATGCCATTGTACAAGTCACTGGTGAGGCCTCACTTGGAATATTGTGTTCAGTTTTGGAGACCATATCTCACAAAGGATATAAAAAGACTGCAAATGGTTCAGAGGAAGGCGACCAAAATGATTTGGAGCCTGCATCAGAAGACTTATGAGAAGAGACTTGAAGACCTAAATATGTACATTCTGGAAGAGAGGAGGGACAGGGGAGATATGATTCAGACCTTTAAATACTTAAAGAATATTAATGAACAAACAAACCTCTTCCAAAGACAGGGAAGCTGTAAAACTAGAGGGCATAACATGAAGCTGCAAGGGGGTAAATTGAAAGGCAATGTCAGGAAATACTTTTTCACTGAAAGGGTGGTGGAGGCTTGGGATGCCCTCCCGATGGAAGTGGTGGGGGCAAATACAGTGACAGAATTCAAAATGGCATTGGACAGACACAATGGATCCCTTTATAGCAACAGGATAAAATCAAAATAAACTTACAGTAACTATTTATTATATCTCAACAAATAGGGGTGACCTATATTGAGTGGTTTGGTATACCCCTAAACAAAGGCATGGGGAGGGGTGACCTGCATGGAGTGGCAAGTGCACCAACTCTTTGTGCCTTGCTGGGCAGACTAGATGGACCACACTGGTCTTTATCTGCTGTAATATACTATGTTACTATATTACTATGTAAGAGATGAGCGTACCAATGGATTGGGTATCGAAAGAGAAAAGTAGTGGGCCCAAGACAGACCTTTGGGGTACACCATCTAAGAGCAGGATAGCAGTAGGGGAAGATTCACCAGGACAGACACTGCAAATACAATGGGAGAGATAAGAAGAGAACCAGGATAGCACAGAGCCCTTAAAACAAAGAGAGGACAACGTATCGAGGAGAAGGTGGTGGTCAACAGTGTCAAAAACAGCAGAAAGGTCAAGAAGGATGAGGATTTTGCCTTAGATTTTGCCAGGTACTGTTCACTGGAGACTTTGGTAAGAGCCATTTCAGCAGAATGGAAAGGACGAAAGTCAGAGTGCAAGGGATCTAAAAGGACTTGAGAGGAAAAAAGTCAAGGCAAAGGCAGTGAACTACATGTTCAAGTAGTTTAGAGATGAAGGGGAGGAGGGAGGTGGGTCAATAGAGGGACAGGTAGGGTCAAGTGAAGGTTTCTTAACACCAGAAGCCCCAAAAGGAATGCTATCTAGAAACCCCAAAGTGCGTCAATTGACGCATTATCACGACGACTGCGTTTAGTATGAAATGCAGATGTGAATTAATGTGAAGTTACTTATTTGTTAAATACGTGCAGTATGTGATGTCATTACATGACATCATCGTGTGTTTTTTGTTTGTAATGTCGGAGTAAAACTGTAAACACTGATTGAGATGCGCCACCTGGTGGGAACATGAATTTATATCTAGAAGCCCCAAAGTACGTCAATTGACACATCCAAGACAATTGAGTGCGTCAATTGACGTACTTTGGGGCTTCTAGGTATAAATTCATTTTCCCGCTAGGTGGTGCATCTGTCATTAATTTCCGATGCACATATTTGAACATCTTGACCTTGCTAACAAAGTCATGGAATTCTGACATGGTTCTAGCAGTGGAACTGGTATACAACTTCGAAGATGCATTTGCGGCAATTGACACACTTTGGGGCTTCTGGTGTTAAAGAAAGGTGTTACCACAGCATGCTTAACAACTGCAGGAACAGTTGTAGTAGAGAGCAATAGGTTGAGTATATGAGAGATGGAAGGGACTACAAAGGAGGAGATGAAGCTAAGGAGATGGGTGGGGATAGGATCAGAGGAGCAGTTAGTGAGTTTGGAAGAGGAAAGAAGTTGTGTGGTTTCCTCATCAGAGATCATGGAAAAGGAAGAAAAGGTAGCAGAGGTTGAGGGCAAACATTGGGAGTGAAGGGGGGAAGAGGGGATGGAGCTGACCTTGTGGGGAATTGGAGTGTGATCTTGTGGACTTTGTCATGGAAATAGTTAGCCAAGGTTTGGGCAGAAAGGGAAAGTGGAGTCAGAGGCACCTTGAGGAGAGAGTTGAGAGTTGTAAAGAGATGGCGAGGATCAGTGGTGAGGGAGTAGTCAGATGGACATAGTAGTCTTGTTTGGCAAGTGCTATGGATAACTGGAAGGAGGCAAGCATGAATTTGAAGTGTAGAAAGTCTGAAAGGGTGTGGGATTTGAGGCAAGTGCACTCAGCTGCATGGACAAAGGAATGTAGATAGTGGGTAGTGGAAGATAGCCAGGGCTGAGGTACAGTATGCCTCACAAGACTTGGCATGGGCAGGGCAAGAGCATCTAGAGTAGAGGACAGTGCAGTGTTATAGGATGCTAAGATGATATAGTGGAGGAAAGAGATGGTGAGAGTAGTGGAGAGAGTCAGTGGGTCAATAGCATTAAGATTTCTAAAGAGATTGGAGGAGACTGGGCGAGGTTGAGGTGGAGGGTGATAAAGATAAGGGAAGAAATGAGGTATAGAAGTTAGAGGGTAAGCAGTTAGAGAAGAAGGCAAAGTCGAAGTAATGGTCGTGCTGGTGAGTGGGGGCAGTAAAGCAAAGCTGGAGGTTGAATGAGGAGGTAAGGGAAATGAACTTTAAAGCATAAGGATCATAAGAGTTATCAACATGAATGTTAAAATCACCAAGAATAAGGAAGGGGGAAGATGAATCCAGAAAAAGGAAAGCAATGAGTCAAAGTCAGTGAGACAGGTAGAAGCGACAGATAAATAATAGCTATCCAGAGAGATAGTGGAGTAAAAAGGTGGATGGAGTGGACTTCAAAGGAGAGAAAGGAGTGAGATTGAGACAGAAGGAGGGGTTGAAATTGGAAGGAAGGAGAGAGTAGAAGCCCAGCACCACCACCACAGCCAGTGCATGAGAAGTGTGAGAGAATTGATAGCCACCATGACAGAGAGCAGCTACTGAAGCTGACTCTTCTGGGAAGAGCCAGGTCTCAGTTAGAGCAAGAAGATGGGAAGCATTTGAGATAAAGAGATCATGAATAAAGGCAAGCTTATTTGAGATGGAGTGTGCATTCCACAAGGTGCAAGAAACATGGAGGGGGGGGGGGAAGGAGAGGGATATGAATAAGGTTTGAGCAATTGCATAAGGATCAGTCATGGGATTGTGAGAAAAGTCTAGGGGAGCCAGGGTTGGGATTGATATCTCCGGAAGACAGAAGGAGAAGGAAAGAGGCAAAGAGGGGACAAAGAGGGGGCAGAGAGGAGGCAGCATTGCAAAAACGAGGGTGAGGTTGTTTCAGAGAGTGAGGAGAAGGTTGAAAGAGAGGGAGAAAATGGTGATGCTCAAGAAAGGGTAGATGACAAGATGCTGGGAAAGTGGGGATGGTAAAGGGGAGATAAGGAGGAGGAGGGCCTGAGGTTGTTGGCCTGAGGGGAGAAGATTAGGGAGTGTTAACAATAGGAAGAGAATGTGATAAGGAGCCATAAGAGAGAGATGCAGAGAAGAACAGAAGTCAGTAGAAATAAATGAAGGATAGGAAGGAGAAAGATCTGAGGATGAGGGCGCACCTGTGAGTAGCAGAGTTAATGAGCACAGGATAGTTATGAGAATGCTAGCCAGGGGGTGGAGGGGTTGAGGGGTGGAATGAAGGCAGAGGAGGAACAAGAGAGGGAGCTGAGAAAAGCTGAACAATATAACAAAAAGTACAAATGAGGAAAAAGAGCACACTAACAATGATAAATAAATAAAAATAAATATATATCTAGAGGAAGACATGACTCACAAAGCAAGCAGTTTCAGTGTGTAAACCAGAGCTTGGAATGGAGTTGCTCTCTTCCCAGTTGAGAGAGGCAAACAGAGCTAAGCACAGGTGGAAGACAGGAAAAGGGGCTATACAATGCCTTGGGGGTGGGGAGTTAGTCACTCAGGTAGATCAGAGCAGGAAAAGGAAAGTTTAAAATTCTAAAGCAATGGAGACAGAGTTAGACTAGGAGGTATGTTCACTAAACCGTCTTAATGTTACCGGCGCTAGTTGCAGCGATAATGTGAAGAATGCCATATAAGGAGTGGGTGTTCCGGCGGCAAGGTAGCAAGATTCTTTATAACGTGATAGTGGACGCCGTGGCACGTTAACGTGTGTTAGCCCTAAGTTCATGCCAGCGCAGTGTTATGAGCAATAAAGATGTAGCCCACTAGTTACTGCATTGACTATGGAGGCAGAGGTCATGGGTTTGATTCTAAAGTGGTGTTATGTAAGAAGGCTGTCTGAGGCATTTACTTTTAATTTAAATCAGTGCTGTCTGAGGCATTTCCTTTTTTAAATTTAAATCAGTGCTGCTAGCAAAAACAACCTCACAGTGCCGTAACTAAGGTGCCGCATAAGGCGCCCTATAAGGCACTCCATAGGGCACATTATAGAGTACACTGTCCGCCAAAGCACCTTATAATGTGCCCTAGAGGGCGCTTTATAGGGCACCTTATGAGGCACCTTAGGTTATGGCCAGGTGAGGGTGTTTTTGCTGGCAGCACTGATTTAAATTAAAAGGAAATGCCTCAGACAGCCTTATTAAATAACACCACTGTAGGATCAAACCCATGATCTCTTCCTCCGCAGTCATTGAAGTAACCAGTGGGCTACATCTCTAAAAAGTCTAACACACCGCTGGCTGGCTACAGAAAGACTGCAGGTCACCACACAAACTGTCTGCTGTGGTTACCAGGATAGGGTAAACCAACCCGTACCCATGATGCACTGCACATACAGATCAGCAGCCTACAGCTGCTCAAAAGATGGGGCATGCATCTCTATAACACCCCGGCCCAGTAGGGGGAAAATGACCGTGTGTGTTACAGGCACAGAGTACCTACAGACCTTGCAGTTCCTGTGCTCACCCTGAGGGTGAGGTGGGGCAACCAGCACCAGGTCCGCAGCACCTGGCTTGGCTGAGGTAGGCTGTGTTTTAGGTCCCCATCAGTGTCATTGTGTGATAGGTAGTCTTTGCAGACACACCTGGGTCAATCTGTATTTCCCAGTCATGTCTAGCCCTTGTGAACTATGATGCACCCAGAATAGTGTACATCCTGTGTGGTTGCCATGATCACATGTTATAAGAGAAGGGCCGTGGTGGACCCAAAAGTGGATTATGTAGCACCACCCAACCCGCCCTCTGTGGGTCAGGGTGGGAGACAGGTTCTCCCACCAACAGATCCACATTCTATATCTTTGCAATGGTGGCAGTAGAGGGGGACCATCAACCCCAGTGCTGCTGGGGAATAGACACCCTACAGGACAGTCAATGCAGCTCTGTACGCATCACATAGGGCACTAGTAGACAGGCCTAGAAAAAGCTCTGCTGCTCCCACCACTCTCTGACAATCACCAGCAGAGGGCACAGTCAGTCTCCACCCACTGCACCCTGCAAGGCATTCCAGTCATACACATGCTAACTGCAGACAGTCTGCTAGCTAGTACATAGTGCATGTTCCTGGAGGAACTGTGTGCACCCAAAAATGGGACGTGAGCACACACACCAAGCAGGTATGTCAGTGATTGGGTCCCAGAAAAGAGAACTCATAAATATCACTTGCAAGAAACACTATATAGCACTATGGGGGAACCTAGCCATGCAATGGTCACTGCTCAGTCAGGGTGAGCTTGACCCCCCCCCCCCCAGCATGACATGCTGTGGCTACCCTGACCGTGCAAGTGGTGGTCGGGCACTACAATGTCCCAGCCATTGCCCTATGCCTTTGCAGATCCATCCTGCCCAGGCCACCCTGTCTGGGCCATACCCACAGTACCTTCCTCCTCATTATGTACATTGGCAGGCTAACACTGGAAACAGTGCAAGCAGTGTGGGCTCATTAAGGTGTAGGCAGCCAGAAAACACTGGATATACATACACACACTCCCACACCTATGCCAGCATTGTGCAAATATAGAGATTTTTGGTAGCACTGGCCGCCACACCAGTCCTGGGCACAGTGTGGGCATTGCTATGGTATGCAATACTGTTGGGGTCACTCCCTGGGGTGGTAAACACTGTCAGAAGCAAAAACTGAAACACACTCCACATATATCAGAAAGGTTGCTATGATGAATCTCTGTCAACAAATTGTGTTTAACTTAGGAATTTGTTATCTGACATTAATCATAGAAACCTTTTGATATATGTGGAACATGTTCCCAAGTTTAGGACGGCATTGCTAAGGTATGCAGATGCTAGTATTGGGAGATGCTGCTCTGCGCAGGGCCCAACAGCCTGACTCTCCATGAGGCTTTGGATAGTGGAGCCTGTGGGTGTGGTTGTTTGTGCCCCTGTTGGCCACTGCCCTAGGGCAGAGGTCCCCAACTCCGGTCCTGGTGGGCCAAACACAGTTCATGTTTTCATGCTATCCCTAATGAATATGCATGAGATACATTTGCATACAATGGGAGTGGTGCTTACAAATGCAGCACAGGCATATTTCTTAAGGACAGCATGAAACCCGAATGGTGTTTGGCCCTCCAGGACTGCAGTTGGGGAACTCTGCTCTAGGGATTGCACATGTTTATGGTGTCTGTGCTCTGTAGGGTAAAATATAGGCATTTATGGCATGTTTATTTTATCTGCAATAAAGATTCCTTCTTTATTACCATGGTTTCGTACTGGGTAAAATATAGGGACATGGTTTGCAGGAGCCACAGCTAGGACTTGAACTTGTGACCTTCTGCCCCTGAACATATGGGCTGTGTGTACTGCACCAAACTGTTGCCACAGGGGCAGATCATTCCCTGGGGATACCATGACTGTTCGTCAGACAGACCTTGTCTGTTGCAGTGCACGGCACCCACCTAAACGGGGCTTGGCCATGGTCTTCTGTGGGTAGATGACACTGCCTCCTCTGCCACTAGCACCCCTCCACCACCATGCTGACATGCCCTTATGCCGGTGGTGCTGGTGGTGCGCAGTCCCAGGCCATACGGTGTGCCAGTAGATGGAGGCCTATGGTGCGTGATATGGGGTGCCTGCATAGACATTCATGCTTCCCCCCGGTACCACCTGCCGATGTTATGTGCCCTTTGGGATACTTGATGGGTACTGTCCCCTGGGACACTGTGGGACACACACTCGTGGTCATGTTTGCCCTTGGTCAGTTGCTGTCTTGCTGGTTTTCTGCTTCTACATTCCTATGTGTCATTGATCATTGATCATTGTCATTGTCATTCAGGAAGGCCTTAAAACACCTCCTCTTTATTAAACACCTCACAGCCTCCCCTGAACCCCAGCCACCAGGTATGAACAACACACAATAACCCCATCTCACATATATACAGTTACCTATTTCAATGTTTCAAATATGTATATAGTTTCCCCCGTTATCCAAGTTGATTGCTCCTGTTCATTGTAATGACCTGACTCTTGTTTATTGTCGGATACTGTTTGTTTTATGTAAACCGCGCTGATCGCAAATAGTGCGGTATATAAGAAATGTAAAATAAATAAATAAAATAAATAAATAAATAAAATAAATTGATCATCCCAGAAAAAGGCTAAATTACACTCAACTAAGTAAAGCTAAACCTCATAACTTAACAGATATTACACCCACTTGTAAATAACTATGATTTAAATCTAGAGAGCTTACAAACCTGTAATTGTACATAGTTCTTAACCTTGTTCTTGTTCTGTTATGTATTTAACCATTACATTGTTCTGTTACGTATTTAACTATTACATTGTTTACTGTCAAAAATTGTTCCATGTAAAACAAGCCCTTGCTTTGTTGACTGTTGTTCAATTGTAAACCGCATCTGAACTCTGGAAGATGCGGGATATAAATGATTGTTAAATAAAATAAATAAATGTGTCACCTAGGCATCTGCCTAGCCCATCCTGTGCCCCAGCTGCCACACTGCATGTCCCGCCTGCAGCCCCCTGTACCCCATTTGCAGCCTCACCGTAGTGCCCTCTCGTACTTGGGCACTATGATGTTGCTGCGCATGTATCACTACTATCACTTTTCTTAGTTTCCCTGCCTTTGCTGCACATTGCTGATTGAAATGGTCTCTCTCCCCTGCAAATGTGCCTCTAGCACGAGGTTTTCAATGGCGCTAATTTTCAGACCTTCATTTCACGGCGTTAGTTTGCATGGGGCCTCTCCCCGCCCACTCTCCGCCCTTTGACCCCTTATCTCCGCCCCTGGGGAGCCTTACTCTGCCCTCTGGGGAGCTTTCCTCCACCCTTTGCGCACCTTAACGCCGCCGGAGACGTTATCACACGATATGTGACATTCTCACACGGTAATGCACCATTATCGCGTGATAATGTCACCTATCGTGCAAAAACGTCACAGCTGCGATGTTAGCACCATTTAGTAAACATACCCCTAGGTATTGAATTAAATATTAACTTGGGCTCCAAAGACAGGCCAGATAGTAGAAGGAAAGTTGCAATTAGTTATGAAAGAAGCAATAGAGGGAGCTGAGAAAAGCTTAACAATATAACAAAAAGTACAAATGAGGTAAAAAAGTACACTAATAATGATAAAATAAATATAAATATAAATATAGACAGGATTAACAAAGCAAGCAGTTTCAATGTGTGAACCAGAGCTTGGAATGGAGCTGCTCTCTTCCCAGTGGAGAGAGGCAAACAGAGCTTTGCCCTTTATTTTTCACTCACTGCAGAGTCTATCAAGTGGGCTCTTGGGATGGGTCCAGCATTAGCTAAGAGACCAGGTACTAAAGATCACTCGCTCTTATTCTGCCAAATAATAGTCCACAATCTATCAGCTTGTTCCAGAGCCAGAAGTCATGTACTGATAAACTAAAGATGACTCATGAACACAAAAAACAATAATGAAAATTGTACAATGCAGACTGTAATTTTCACAGTTCAAGTATTCAGCTATTGTTCACTGTTGAAGTAAAGAAATGTATAAATATCCTCTTCTCTGAGCACTTACTGAAAGAACTTTGAGTCACCAATTGTTCCTATTGGAGTCTTTCTCCCTGGACTCCAGGAACGTTGTTGAAAGCCCTTAGATCCTTCTTCACATACAAAATTCACTTAAAATTTTGTTGGAGAAAAGTATCCGGGATAGAGCTCCTATCCCTGAGATAAAGGGTCTTCCCCATCCAGATGTTTGCTTTGACGGTTTCCATCTAACTCCCAAAATGGAAAGGAAGAGTTTCCTCTTTTCCGTTTCCTGGAGCACACTGTGAGAACAGCTTCCATGACAGACTCTCACTGCTCACCTCTCATTGACAATGATTCCTAGACTCACTGAGTCCTTTTTATGACCTTATCTCATCCCGGGAAATTGGCAATATATCCCTTAACCTTGTGTCACTCTGAATGAATTTTTACAAACCTAGAATATTCCCTTGGATACATCTAGTGAATTCAAAAAATGTCTCAGTAGAACCCTACGGAATGGTCACACAACCAAATTGTTTTCATAGGTTTTAAAGTAAGTTTATCCCTGATTAGTTTGCTACTTTTCTCTTTTTTTTCCTTTACCCTGTTGAGGACCACTTATATCCTTCCAAAACCCTGTGTACCTTCTTCTGACTCATATAAAATGAATCGAGAGGACAGCACTGAAACATAGAAACATGATAACAGAAAAAGATTAAGTGGCCTATCTAGTCTGCCCAGGTCTGCGGTTTAGTGCCGCTGAATATCCACAGCTGCTGCTGCATGCCCCAATGCCAACAGTTAGCATGGGGGCATTCCTGGGAATTCCAAAGGCTGCACCTATCGACAGGTGGGCAGAGGTGACATTGAGCAGCTGCCCAGTTGTCAACACCCAGTGGTTGAATATTACTACTGCCCAGTCAGCTTCCTGGTAATCTGGTCAAACCAGATAGTCAATGCCGGTGCCCGGATATGGCCCCAGCATTGACTATCTGGGTTGAAAGTTCAGCGACAGCAGCTAGCCATGTTAGAATGGCTAGCTGCTCCCGATGGATATCCCCCCCACCCCCCCCACCCCCCACATACACACAAACAGACACACACTTTGTTTGTAGCTGTTCTTTGCTGTTTTTTAAAGAAAAGGTCCTTTGTTGGCCACAGCATTTCTCTGATTAAACAAGCAATGATATTATTCTATAGCACATTCAGATTCCCCATTCATATCTGTTTCTCACAGTCATTCTTATGAGTATGCACCACAGAAACCTCCTCTCTGTGCAGGCAGGCATATCCATCAATTAGGACAAGCACTACCATGAAGTGAACTAGGTGATCACCTGGAGAGCTGAACTTTGGGGGGAGGGGCATCAGAAACTGCTCCTCAAAAGCCCCTGAAATTGGGGTCTTTGACTTGCCGCATGCACCGCGGACTAAACCACACCAAACAAGCATTCCTACTTGTCTTTCTCGACATAGCTGCCACCTTCAACAGCATCAGCCATCACATTTTAATCACAAGACTACAACAACTCGGCCTTCTAGTCTCTGTCTTAGAATGGTTCAAATCATATCTTTCTGACCGCACCCTACAGGTCCAAATAGGCACAGTAGCCTCGTCAACTTTCAAACAAAGCCAAGATGTCCCCCAAGGTTCCTCCCTATCCTCACTTCTATTCAACCTGTACATGCAACCAATATGCCACATTTTCAAAAAACACAACGAACACCATCACCTCTATGTGGATGACATCATGCTATATCATCCAGTAGACATCACCAACCCCATCTGCCCTCAAATCAAAGAATGCCTGACTGACTTATCCACCTGGCTCAACTTACACAACTTAAAAATCAACATGAAGAAAACAGATGCTTTATTCATCACGCAGAATCAAAACTTCAACCCCCCCCCCCCCCTCAAAACTACTCCTATGCAATTCAGAGCTTGAAGTTAAAAAAGAAATCAAATTCCTAGGAATCATCCTAGATCAATCCCTTTCCTTGGTCCCCCACATTAAAGCCACCGTAAAAGCCATATACCTCAAACTAAAAATGTTACAGCATCTCCGTCCCTTACTAGACAGTCAAGACTTCAGATCAGTTCTTCAAGCACTGATAACACCCCACCTTGACTATTGCAACAGTATTCTGTATGGCCTACCCAAAAACACCATCCATCAACTCCAATTAGCTGAAAACCTAGCCGCACACATTATACACATGGCTAACTACTCTGACCACATCACGCCGCTCTTCCACTCCCTCCACTGGCTGCCCATTCCAATGAGGGCCAAATTAAAATACCTCATAATTACCTTCAACTTGTATAATAAAATTGCCCCATCCTTCCTCAACTCCCTCCTTAGCCCACTCAACAACTCAAGAACGAGGAGGATCTGCTCCCAAAATACACTAATAATCCCAACCCCCATCCACAATGCCAACAAAACTGTCAGCAATAGAGCCTTCTCTTGCTTCCCCATCCCCTCCCTTTCACGCACCTTCACATATGCTATACAACATCTCCATATTGTACATAGTTACGCAAATTGTTAAGCTCTACTATCTCGCTTTGTTCTGTAAATAGGTTTTTCAAAGTTATAATGTAAATTTCCATTTTTGTTCTCTGTAAACCGCCACTGATCTTTGGAAGTGGCGGTATATACAGTAAGGTCTAATAAATAAATAAATAAATAAAATAAATGTTGCTCTCCTGGACCTGCAGTGCCAGCAACAATAACAATACAAGAGAAAAGAAGAAAGTCGCAAGGCCTTTGAACCCTCGCACACAGCATTCTGAAAGTCCAGCTGCATCCCACCCGCATACAAATAGGAATTCTGCATCAGAGAGGGCAGGTCATGGTTGGACAATCAGAGCATGCATGGGTTTAAAGGCCATGTGCTGGCTTCCATTCTCTTTTATGGCCATTGTCATTGCCCCAGCTGGAAGCTCCTGAATAGATGTGGCAGTGGTGTCCACAAGGGAGGAACATAAATGCGAGATACTGTATAGGGGAAGGGGGACGCAAGAATGAAGGTTCACTTAGGATGTCTGATATTCTTGCACTGATCCTGCCATAAATTCCCTCTCACCCACCTCCTCCTTCATCTCCTTTCTCTTCCCAATCAGACAAACTCATGGGTCCCTTTCTTCAACTAGTGAGGCTTAGGAATCCTACCAGCACTATCAGCTTCGCTGTACCATTGTGCAGATTCCCTGTTTCAGCTGACAGGATTTGGGAATTCCATGGCACTGTCGTTTCTTTATGAAACAGCTTTGGTTTCTTGCTTATCTTCTATTTGCCATCTGGTCACACAAGTACTACTGCATACAGATGGATGCACAGTCAGATTGACAGGTATGTAAACAAAAAAGAAATATTGCTGATGATAGGTGTTCCCATTTAAGGAAAACATGCCTAGAACTGCGAAAGAAGATAGGCTAGACTTAACGGAATCGGCATGAAGCCGTTTGAACTCACTGACTTCCTCAGGTGTTAGTGGCCTTAATTAGTTTGCAAAGGAACTAGACAGCTGAGTGCTGTATAAAGGTCTAGAGTGCCTTGCAACTACTGGCATTCCTAACAGGGTTTCCATTGCAGGCAAGGTAGCACTGTGCAGCTTTTAAATGCAAGCTCTCTGCCTGAGAGCTCTTAAATGGATTTTGGTCTTTATTTTTAATAGCTATTTCTTTTTCTGGTGCTGTATTTCAAAAGGGGAATTTTTTTTGATGTTGCATAAGGCTCTGCTGCTAGAGTTCATTGTTTCTTTTTTCTATCTTTCCATTCAAAGCAAACTCTATGAGCTCACTGACCTCATCAGGTATTAGATCCCTCCCTGACAACCCCAGTTTCCACCCACCTCATGAGAATTCTTGCTAATGTTTATGTCTTCATTGTGCTAAATGTGTTGAATGAGTTTTCTATCCTTTAATTTTATGGCATTCCATTTCTATTTCTAGTTTTTATTTTGTTTTAAAAATGTACACTGCCCTGCTGCTAACATGAATGTCTGTTAAGAAAGTCTTAATAAATACAGACATAGCTTGTTGACAAACAATTAGCCAATCTTCAAGGAGCTTTGATTAGGTACTTTTACAAAGGGAACACATTAATCTGTATTCTTCAGACACATAATATTAAAATCTACTAATGTAAAGTAATAACTGCCTTACGAGGAAGTGTAGCTACACACGGGGACATAGAACAGCATTGTTAGAATAGGCATAAAAGAGGTTAAGTATTTTTCTCTTAAAAGGAAGCTGAGATAAAGCTAGGGACTTTGGTAGGTCTCTCTGATTTACTTCAACGGGAACCAAAGCTCTACCCACTGAACGATGGCTGTGAAAAATCATATTGCCAAAGTTGTTGCCCCAGTTATAGCTGCTGTCTCTGCCCAGACAGCCCAATGCCAGTTTATTTATTTATTTATTTATTTACTAGCTTTCTTATACCACGCTATTTAGTATCAGCGCGGTTTACAAGAAACGGGAATAGTCAAGCAACTTTACATAGAACAGGTATAACATCAAAACAATCAACTATACAAGGAACAGGCATAAACAGCAAATCTAGTTAAAAGAGACAGGTAAATGGTGAAGGACGGTTACATGTGCAGGATGCCTGCAAGATGAAGCCCTAATGAAACAAGTGGAAGAGCTCAGACAAGAGGTGGCAAGGCTGAGAAGCATTCGAGACACTGAGAAGTACATTCATGAGATGTTTCTTGAAACATCCAAGCTCCCCGATAGAGGTGAAGATGAGAGGGTACAGAGTGAAGAGAGTTGGACATGAGTCACCAGATCCTGCAGAATCAACAATCCAACTTCTCCAGCCTTTGAACTGAAGAACCATTATGCAGTCCTGGAAGTGGAAGAGGTGAAAGCAACCCAGGAAAGGGAAGAAACAGAGCTCAAGCACCCTAAAGTTTATTTATTTTTATTTAACAGTTTTTTTTGGACAGGGGCATTATACCGCTTTATCATTTCAGTCAAAACAGTTTACATTGTAACTTTTTTTTAAAATGTATTTAATCTTTATTAATTTTCCAATATAATCCAGAATAAACTGAATATGGATGAATAAAGAAATATATAATAACCACAATTATAAAAAGAAATAACAAACAACCTGATATAGACCCCAATATACTAAACCACAATATGGTCTCAAGAAAAAAGAAATTGTTATACAAAGTAATAACAGAAGATCTTATAAAAAAACAACAAACCTTCCCAGAGGAGCAAAGAAATTAATTATATGGCAGCCGGTATGGGATTCAAACCCCAACCCCCTCCCTTCCCTGAAGAAATACAATCAATTGTTGGGGTTAAAAAAAAAGAAATTGCTTAGAATTATATAACACAGAACATTTACATGGGTACTTTAACTTAAATTGCACACCCAAATCAAGAGACCTCTGGCGTAACGCCAAGAATTCTCTCCATCTTCTTTGGGTATCCCTTGATTAGTCCGGAAAAATCAAAATTTTTGACCCCATAAATTTGGAAACAGACATTTTAAGGAAATACAATCTTAAGACAGAGTTTCGGTCGGACTCAAATACAAAAGAGACCAGAAGAGTAGCCCGACTGGTCATCACCTCCAAGGAACTTTCCAGATCTAACCGGTCTTTCTCCACCACTCTTTTGGGACCCTTCTCCCCGCTGACCGATCCAGAAGAAATAGAAACATATTGAGCACGAGTAATTGGAGGCAAAGAGTCAGTGGGCATGAGAAGTACCTCAGTAAGATATTTACGTATCAGAACCATAGAATCTAACAAAGGAGATCTAGGAAAGTTTAAAAACCTCAGATTATTCTTCCTCAATTGGTTGTCCAGAAACTCCATACGCTGAGCTATAATCATACGATCCTTGGACTGGGTGTCCCCCAAGTTCTTAAGCTCTTCCACTTGGGCTTCTAACCGTGAGACTCTAGTGGTATGTTCTGCCAAAT
This sequence comes from Ichthyophis bannanicus, assembly GCA_033557465.1. Taxonomy (NCBI): domain Eukaryota; kingdom Metazoa; phylum Chordata; class Amphibia; order Gymnophiona; family Ichthyophiidae; genus Ichthyophis; species Ichthyophis bannanicus. Next base: position 1,099,417,657 of record CM066033.1, on the reverse strand, counting down.
TAGAGTCCAACTTTCCACTCTGAACTTTTAATACAGAAACTTCCTGAGATAAAACAGCCACTAAAGGCAACAGGGACTTCTGTAGGGCTGAGATAGCTTCCCACAAGCTATCTAAAGTAACAATTGCTGGTTTTTCCAAACTAGTCAGCACGGGAACTCCCAAAGCTGCAGGGACCCAAAAATCAACAGGTCTACCCCTCCGCCTGTTCCATCTGCCTGCAAAATCTCTCCTCCACCAGATGGAGCCACAGGACAGCTCGAGCTCTGCTTTGTGGAGGCGCCCCCACCTGCATCCAAATCCCGAAACATAGGGGAATCACCTGCAGACAACTCCTCCACGACACTCCTTCCGGGCTGCGGCGGCAATTTCTGTAAGGGGCTCAGCACCACCCCATTGCTCAGATACGCCGACGATCTCGACGGGTCCACCGAAGCCAAAGACGCCGCCATGGGAGAAAAGAACGCCGGAATCGAAACCTGAGTCAGACCAGCAGTAGGTGAAGAGGTATCGGGGGGCTTTGCTGTACGATGATGGTGGCGGAGGAGTAGACGCCGAAACGAGAGGTCTGAGCTCCACGAGTCTGTTACGGCTAAATGGGGAAGAAGAGGAAGCAGCATACAGCAAAGCCCCCCAATACATTGTAACTTCTTAAACATGGTAATGTACATTAAACAGGAACATTGATAACTTGGATTTTGTTTGAGGCAATGGAGAGTTAAGTGACTTGCCCATGGCCACTAGGAGAGCTAGTGGGAATTGAAACCTGGCTTCTTGGTTCCCAAGCCAGTGCTCTAACCATTTGGCTACTCCCCCACTCCAGAAGTTTCAGATCCAGGGACCACAAGGATGTGAAGGTGGTCAGTGACTCTCTTCTGAGGGGTATTGAGACATCCATCTGCCAATCAGACTTGATGTCCAGAGAGGTATGCTGTCTACCAGGTGCTAAAATCCAGGATGTTATAGAGAGTTTGCCAAGACTCATTAAGCCTACTGACTATTATCCAATGTTGCTCATCTATGTTGGCACAAATGATATTGCTAGGTATCCCTCTGAGGATATCAAAAGTGACTTCATGGCTCTGGGACAGATGGTGAAGCAGATAGTTAAGCAGGTGGCATTCTCTTCAATCTTCTCTATTGAGAGTAAAGGCTGAGGCCGAAAAGCTTGCATCCTGGAAATAAATGCATGGCTGTGTGGATGGTGTCATCAAGAATGTTTTGGTTTCCTGGACCATAGGATGAGTTTCCAAGGATTGCACAGCAGAGATGGCATTCATCTTGTCCAAGAAGGGTTGAAGTGTCTTTCACAGCAGAATGGCTAACCTACTGAAGAGAGCTTTAAATTAGATTCATTCCAGATGGGTGAAGAAAGCCCCCAGGTAAATGAAACATTAAATACCTCTGTAGAAATTGGTAAAAGGGGCAATATCTGGAAAGCGGTGCATATAAATGACCGTAGCATGGGAAATAAGATCCCAGATGTTGAGGCTTTAATGGGAGAGGCTTACTTGGATTATTGGCAGTTACGGAGACAGGGCTCATGGACAACTATGAATTGGATATAATTATACTGGGCTATACATTATTCAGGAAGGACAGAGTAGGAAAAAGGGGAGGAGGAGCGACACTATGTATAAAATGTAATACTAAAGCTATAGAAATATAGGGCCCAATATTCGAAGGACATTTACACAGTTTACAGCCTAGTAAACTATGTAAATGCCTTAGATGGGGATATTCAAGGGCATATAAATGGGTAGTGCCATTGAATATCCCCCATCTATGTCCCCTATGCACCCTGATATTATGCAACCAGCATCGGGGTATATTGAAGGCATTCCGGGTTGGAGTGGAGGCAGGGCATGATATAACTGGGCAGCAGCAATATTGCCTGCTGCCCAGTTAGTGCTCTGTGATGAAAAGATAGGCAAGGAAAACCCTCGCCTATCTTTACAGCACAGGCGTTAACCGGCAGAATGCAATATCGCTGCTGCCCAGTTAGCTTCGGTGGCTCCAGATTGTGTGGCAATACCTGGATATTTAATGCCGGGGCCGCATATGACCCCGGAATTGCATATCTGGGTTTAAGTTCGGCACAGCACATAGCCTGCCCAGAAGAATATCGGGCCCATAGGGCTTAAAAGGGAGCAAGGAGGTACTAAGGGTTAAACTAGAAAGAGAGAAAGGGGAATCCATTTGCCTTGGTGTGATCTCTCACAGGGAGAAGTGAAAAGAGATTTAATAGAAGACATATGCAGTATTGCCATGTTGATTGTACATCCCTGCTGTGGTGTTATCTAGAAGTAAGGAGATCCTAGGTTCTCTTCAGGGAGTACAATTCCAGCAAATGGTAATGGAACCCACATATGAAGGGGCCATACTAGATTTGGTGCTTACCAATGGGGAAAGTGTTTCTGATGTTATAGTGGGAGATCATCTTGCATCCAGTCATCACCAGATGGTATAGTTCAGTATTTGGACTAGGGCTGTTAAAATTTATTCAAAAGCAAAGGTCTTAGACTTTAGGAAAACTAACTTTGCTGAGATGGGACAATACCTCAAGAAGTCGTTAGTGGGATAGGAACAGTTGGGAGATGTAGAAAAGCAATGGTTAAAACTAAAAAGGGATATTTTAAGGGCAACAAACCTTTTTATTAGAAAGATAAATAAATGTAAAAGAAAAAGGAGATCACTATGATTCTCAAAAGAAGTAGCTGAAAAAGGGAAGAAAAAGAGTGTGGCCGTCATAAAATTCAAAAGATCACAGAGAGAGAAAGACAAGCATCTATAGTTGGAAAAACTTAGAGAAGCTATGAAAGTAGTCAGGAAGGCAAAGATACAAAAAGTAGAAGAAATAGCCAATGGAATAAAATGGGGGGATAAGACATTTTTAAGACATGTTAATAAGAGGAGGAAGGGCAAAAGTGGTATTGTTAGACTCAAGGGTGAAGGGGAGGAATACATATAAGCTGATGAGGATTAAGAGGAATTGTTTAACAAATATTTTTGTTCTGTGTTCATAGATGATGGGCCAGGAGCAGAACCTCAGAAAACACCCACAATTAGAAACAGAAGTGATAGGGATCTTGAACTATTTTTAGAAGACTGTATTTGTAGGGAACTAGCTAAACTAAAAGTAGACAAAGCAATAGGAATGGATAGGATACATCTGAGAATATTGAAGGAACTTGTGGATGTTCTAGCAGCTCCATTGACTGACCCTTTCAATGCTTCTTTAGAATCAGGAGTGGTCCCAGAGGACTGGAGAAAGGCACATATGGTCCCTTTACACAAAAGTGGAAATAAGGATGAAGTTGAAAACTACAAGCCAGTTAGTCTGACCTCTGTGGTGAGTAAATTATTGGAAACACTGCCAAAACAGAGAATGGTGAAGTTTATAGAGTCCAATGGATGTCAGGATCCGAGGCAACACAGGTTTACCAGAGGCAGGTCTTGTCAGACAAATCTGATTGATTTCCTTGATTGGGTGACTAAGGAGTTGGACTGAGAGAGATCCCTAGATGTGGTGTACTTAGATTTCAATAAAGCCTTTGACACTGTTCTGCAGAGGTGACATAAACAATTTGAGCACCCTAGGGATGGACCCTAAAGTGACTGGGTTAGAAATTGGTTAAGTGGGAGGCGACAAAGGGTGCAGTAAATGGAGCCTACTCTGAGGAGAAGGATGTTACTAGTGCTATACTGCAGGGATCTGTCCTTGGTTTGATTCTTTTTAATATCTTTGTTAGTGATATTGCAGTAGGGCTGTCAGGTAAAGTTTGCCTCTTTGCGGATGACACCAAAATCTGCAATAGATTAGACAGCAGGAAGGAGTAGATAACATAAGGGCGATCCAGCTAATCTTGTAGAATGGTCAAGAATTTGGCAGCTGAGATTTAATGCTAAAAATGCAGGGTAATGCATTTGGGCTGAAAAAATCCAAGAGATTGGTACATTGTAGAGGGTGCAAAAGAAGAACGGGACCTGGGTGTGATTATTTCTGATGATCTTAAAGTGCCTAACAGGTAGAAAAAGCGATGGCAAAAGCCAGAAGAATGTTTGGGTGTATAGGGAAAGGAATGGCCAGCAGAAAAAGGAGGTGATAGAGCCTCTGTATAAATCTCTGGTGTGACTTCCTTTGGAGTATTGTGTGCAATTCTGGAGACCGCACCTTCAAAAGGATGTAAACAAGATAGAATCAGTGCAGCGGGTGGCTTCTAAAATGGTTAGTGGTCTTCTTTATAAAGCATATAGGGACAGACTTATAGATCTTAATATGTATAATTAGAGGAAAGGCAGGATAGAGGAGATATGATAGAGACATTTAAATACCTCGGTGGCATAAATGTACAAGAGGCGATCCTCTTGATTGAAAGCAAGCTCTGCTACAAGGGGACATAGGATCGAGGGTGAAAGGGGATAGATTCAGAAATAAATGTGGAAATATTTCTTTACGGAAAGAGTGGTAGATGCATGGAATAGTCTCCCAGTGGAGGAAGTAGAGATAAGGACAGTATCTGAATTCAAGAAAGTATGGGACAAACACAGAGAATCTCGAAAGGAAAAAAGGGGACTATTGTAATGAATATGGAAGGACAGTCTAGATAAGCCATGTGGTCTTTTTCTGCCATCATAATAACAGCAGCTATGAATGCCACCCTATCAACAATTTCAGCCTGACTGAAGACCGAACACAGTTTGGGACAACTATCCAGAAGGTCACCATGAGTTGACACCAATTTGATGAATCTTAACAACAAGAAGCATTTTTAGGATAGCATAATTTTAGTATTCTTAAAAAAATTATGCACATTAAAAGGAAATGAAACACCATGACAATTCAGATCCCCCAAATGAAGCAAGCTGTTTTGTTTCTTATCATTAGAGAATTTTAAAAAATGCAAACATTATTAATTTGACTTCATTTTATTTTCATGTTTAGGAGATGCCATTTGCAAATAGAATGCATTAAACTGAAAACAACACCAAAAGAAACAAAAAACATTAGAAATACTGAACCACATTCTCCTGAGGTGACATAAAACATTTGGACTGCATATCTCTACTGTTGGTAATGTAAACCAACTAAGGCATCACTCATTCATGCTCATTTTCTGACCATGGAAGCTGCAACCAGTATCCTCACCACCTCTGGTAAATGAATACTATCTTAGAACAAGTATTATGGTGAGGAGATAGAACCTTAGAAACATTGAATTGATCCATCATATTGCTGGCCTTTTTCTTCTGCGTTGACCTTCAACCTTGTCAAGAATGATGTCTATCTCTAATGATCGTATTCTTCGAATGATGTGTCCAATATAAAAGTTGAATTCTTATCATTTGAGCTTCTAAAGAAAGCTTAGGTTTGATCTCTTCTAGTAGCAATTGATTTGTTCTTCAGGCAGTCCATGGTATATATGGCATTCCTCATCAGCACCATCATTTGAAGGCATCAGTTTTCTTCCTGTCTATCTTTTGCACTGTCCAACTTTCATATCCATATGATGTTACTGAAAATACCATGGCTTGCACAAGTCAAATCTTTGTATGCAGATATATGTCTCCGCACTTGAGAAACTTGTTTAGGTCTTTCATAGTCATTCTGCCTAGAGAAATGCATCATTGGATGCCTTGATTTCTTCTAATTTCTTTATTGATTATTGATCCAAGCAGATTAAAGTTATCTATTATTTCAATTTATTCTCCATCAAGGATGAAATGATCACTTCTGCTAGTTATGAGAATCTATGTTCAGATGAAGGCCCATGTTCCTTGACCTCAATAAGCAGATGTTTCAGATTGTCTTCACTTTCATCCAGTAATGTGATATCATCAGCATAGCAAAGGTTATTGATGAGTCTGTCACCCATCTTCATACCTCAGTTGTCTTCATATAGTCCTGCTTCTCTGATCCTTTGTTTTACATATAAATTAAACAGTTATGGAAAATGTATGCAGCCTTGTCATACACCTTTGCTCATGCTAAACCATTTTGTTTCTCCTTGTTCTGTTCGAACTGTTGCTTCTTGCTCAATATAAAAGTTGTACACGAGAACTATCAGATGTTCTGATATACTCATACTTCTTAATGTGGCCCAGAGTTTTTCATGATTTACACAATCAAAGGCCTTGCTGTACGAGTCAATAAAATATATATAGATAGATAGATAGATATAGATATAGATAGATAGATAGATATAGATATAAATAGATATATATATAGATATATATTTGTCTTTTCAAAGATCCATCTCTCATCTGCAATGTCATTTCTCATTCCTCACCCTTTCTTGGACCCTGCTTGCACTTCAGCCAGTTCTTGTTCCAGGTATGGCTGTAGTCTTCACTGAATGATCCTGTGTAGAATCGTGCTGGTGTGTGGAATCAGAACAATTGTGCAATAATTTCCAGTCAGTTTGATCATCTTTCCTCAGTACTGGCATGAACACAGAACTTTTCCAGTCAGTTGACTATGATGTTGCCAGACCTTCCCCAGTAGCCCATTGCATGACTTTGAAACTGGGGACCTGAGAGTCTCATCTTCCAGCATTATATCGTAATTTGTTTTGTTTGGACTATCCATTGTGTTTTCATGACAAGATACAAAAGTAGAATGCCAGGCCTTTCTTCCATGCAGGTAAAGCACAGTTACTTACCTGTAACAGGTGATCTCTGGGAACAGCAGGAATAAGTCTTCACATATGGGTATCGTCGGTACCGACGGAGCCTGCACGGGAACGCTCCCCAGCGTCCAAAAGGAAAGCTTTTGGGAGCATCCCACAGCGCCTGTGCGCTGCCTTCCCGCCTTTCCTAACTGCCTCTCTCCAGTTCGAGTTTTAAAGCTGAGACAAAGAGAGAGAGAGGAAAGGAAAGATAGATAGAGAGATACAACTCCTAGGGGAGGTGGGTGGGTTGTGAAGACTTATTCCTGCTGTTCCCAGAGATCACCTGTTACAGGTAAGTAACTGTGCTATCTCCAGGAACAAGCAGGAATGAGTCTTCACATATGGGGACTCCCCAGCTAGAGATGCCTGGGAGATCACCCAGGTTGTGAGTCCCTGGAAAGGGCTCTACCTCCACCCATGAATCTCAGGCATCCAGTCAGGGATGGAGGGTAGGAGTTGATTAGGTATGGAACAGGTGTTTGAGAACAGCCTGACCAAACAAGGCATCCCGGCGGGAGTCCTTGTCCAAGCAGTAATGGGCTGTAAAGGTATGAACCGAGGCCCAGGTGGCCGCTCGACAGATTTGGTCGATGGACACAGAGTTGAGATGAGCCATAGAAGCTGCCATGGCTCTCACATTGTGAGCTGTGACATGGCCCTCCAGAGAAAGGTTCTTACTCTGGTAGGCGAAGGAAATACACTGAGCAATCCAATTTGACAGAGTTCTTTTAGAGACTGGAAGTCCTAAATGAGAGGGATCAAAAGCAACAAAACGTTGAGAGGACTTTCTATGTTGTTGTGTCCTTTGTAAGTAGAAAGCAAGTGCTCTTTTACAATCCAGGGTATGAAGATTCCTCTCTGCACTTGATGCATGAGGTCCTGGAAAAAAGATAGGTAAATATACCTCCTGGTTCAGATGAAAAGGTGAGACCACTTTAGGCATAAAGTATGGATTAGTTCTGAGGACTACCTTGTCATGATGGAACCTTGTATAAGGAGGATTAGCCACTAAGGCTTGCAACTCTCTGATACGGTGAGCTGAGGTGACTGCAATGAGAAAAATAACCTTCCAGGAAAGGAATTTCAAGGAGGTAGTGGCTAAGGGTTCGAAGGGTGGCTTCATGAGCTGGCCAAGAACCAGATTCAAGTCCCATGCCACTGGAGGTGGTCTAATGGGAGGTTTAGTCAAAAGAAGGCCTCTCATGAATCTTGCTATAAGAGGATGAGAGGAAATAGGCTGTCCATTGAGGGGTTTAAGGGATGCTGCAATAGCACTCAAATGGACTCTGATTGAATTTGTTTTAAGGCCTGCATGGGATAAATGCAGCAAATACTCTAGTAAAGAATTCAGAGGTATTGCAAGAGGGTTAAGACCCTTCTCTGCACACCAAATGGTAAACCTCTTCCATTTAAAAGCATAGGAACGTTTGGTGGAAGGCTTTCTGGAAGCATGAAGGATATCCTTCACTTGTTGAGAAAGAGGTAAATCTTGAAGGTCTAGGCCTTCAGCAACCAGGCCCTGAGATGAAGAGACTGGGGATTTGGGTGCCACAACGTTCCCTCCTCCTGGGAGAGGAGATCTGGAGCAGACCCCAAGTCCAGGGAGGGAGCTTGAGAGAGATGCAGAAGTAGAGGGTACCACACTTGGCGTGGCCAACGTGGTGCTATGAGGATCATAGACCCCTTGTCTCTCTGAAGCTTGAACAGTGTCTTGGGAATGAGGGGAATAGGTGAAAAGGCATAGAGGAAATCTTGCCCCCAATGAAGGAGGAAGGCATCCCTGGCCTGAACTCCCTGACATGGAATCCTGGAACAGAACCTGGGAAGTTTGGCATTCCACGGACTTGCAAACAGGTCTATGTCTGGGATTCCCCAAATTCGAAAGACCCTGGCTATCTGGTCCCCATGGAGGGACCATTCGTGTGGAAGCAGAACTCGACTGAGTCTGTCTGCCCAAGAGTTTTGAACCCCTGGAAGATACACTGCCATGAGATGGATTTGATGCTCTCTGGCGAAGGCCCACAATCTCAGAGCTTCGTTGCAAAGTGACAGAGAGCCAGTCCCCCCCTGCTTGTTCACGTAGAACATGGCTACTTGGTTGTCCATGTGGATGAGGTCTGTCTTGTAGCTGAGCAGGGTGTGGAAGACTCTGAGAGCCAGAAAGATTGCTCTGAGTTCTAAGAGGTTGATATGTAGAGATGTCTCCTGTGGAGACCATATGCCTTGGGTGGAGAGATCTTGTAGATGAGCTCCCCAACCCTTTGGAGAGGCATCTGTGGTAAGGGTTGCTTGGGGTAACACCTGTTGAAAGGGGGACCCCAGCAACAGATTTTGAGTGGACTTCCACCAATGGAGAGAGCAAGAGAGGTGACTGAAGGTCGCTATTTTGTCTGACAGGCACCCTGATGCCTGGGTCCATTGGGTGGACAAAGTCCATTGAGCTGCTCTCATGTGAAGGCGAGCATAAGGAACCACATGCACGGTGGATGCCATGTGGCCTAACAGTTGTAACATCTCTCGAGCAGTTAAATGGGATTTTAACTGAATCTGTGAGGCTAACTGCACCAAGCGTAGGCAACGGGCCTGGGGAAGATAGGCCCTTGCAGTTGTGGTATCCAGCAAGGCCCCTATGAACTCTAGAGATTGAGTAGGGGTGAGATGGGATTTTGGAATGTTTATAACAAGTCCCAGATACTGAAGAACACGCCTTGTGCAGGCCAGGGAAGTCTGGGCCTCTGACTGGGATGGAGCTCGGATGAGCCAGTCGTCCAGATATGGGAATACAAATATCCTTAGAGTGCGTAGAAATGCAGCTACTACTGCCATGCATTTTGTGAACACTCTTGGTGCAGAGGCCAGACCGAAAGGAAGCACTTTGTATTGGTAGTGCTTTCCTTGGTAAAGGAACCGAAGGAGCCTTCTGTGTGTTGGATGGATGAGGACATGGGTATACGCATCCTTGAGATCTAGAGAACAAAGCCAGTCCTGACTCTGGAGGTATGGAAGGAGAGTTCCGAGAGAAGTCATCTTGAATTTCTCCTTGCATAGAAACTTGTTCAATTCTCTGAGATCTAAGATGGGTCTGTAGCCCCCTGTTTTCTTTGAAATGAGAAAATAGGGGGAGTAGAACCCTGAGCCCTGTTGAAGAAGGGGTACTTCTTCTATTGCCCCTTGGGCAAGAAGGGTAGCAATCTCCTGACCCAGAAGGTCGAGGAGAGATGTTGGAGAATTGAACTGTTTCACCATGGTGTGAGGGGGAAGGTTTAAGAAATGAAGCTTGTACCCTTCTCTTATGATGGAGAGGGCCCATTGCTCTGCTGTGATTTGTTCCCATCTGGGAGCAAAATGAGCTAACCTTCCTGGAATGGTGAGAGGCTCTGGATGTTCTAGAGCCAGAAAGGCTAAGTTCTCTAGTTGTAAGTCAAAGGCCCTGAGGAGGCTGAGGCTTTTGGGCCGTAGCAGTCCTGGCAGCCTTAGGCTTGGCCTGTTTTGGTTGTTGCTGTCTCTTTGTAGCAAAATGACCTGCAGAAGAGGCCTGACCATAAGCAGAAGAATATTTCCCTTTTTTTGGGAAAAATCCTTTTTTGAACAACCTCTTTCTAAAAGGAGCAGAAGTAGACTTGGAAAGTCTATCTAAAGCAGAGTTTTCAGCATCCATCTGGTTGGCCTTTGCTTGCCAATCTTTGCCAAAAAGATTTTCACCTGTACAAGGAAGGTTACCTAGTCCATCCTGAACGCAGGGTTCCAAATCAGAAGCTTGTAACCAAGCAACTCTGCGTGCACCCATGGCAATAGCCGAGGCTCTGCTGGCACCTTCAAAAGAGTCAAAGGCTGCACGGTTGGAAAACTTGGAAATATCCTGGGCATGTTTAAGCCAGGTGAGAAACTCTTCCCTTTTATCTTCTGAAATAAAAGGAGATAAGGTTTGCAGATGATCTGTAACTTCCTTTAGAAACATCCCCATATGGAGACTATAGGAGTTGATTCTGGCCACAAGCATACTGGCCTGGAAGATTCTCCTGCCAAAGGCATCTAAGGTTCTGCATTCTCTTCCTGGAGGAGTAGAAGAGTGCCTTTTTGCACTCTTGATCTTTTTCATAGCAGACTCCACCACAATGGAGTGATGAGGAAACTGAGTCTTATGAAAACCAGGACAAGGAGGAACACGATACATGGTGTCCAACCTACGAGAATGAGGGGAGGTGGTAAGAGGAGTCTCACATATGCCCAACATGTGATCGTAAAGAATCTCATGTATTGGTAAAGTGGCTGCCTCTTTAGGAGCCTTAGGATATTGCAAAATATCTAATTTTTTGGCTCTAGGCTCAGTCTCAGAGGCCACTGAGATGGAAAGGCCCCTGATGAAGTCTTGAAAAGACAAGTCTTCTGGAGGAGACATTCTCCTTTTTGGAGAAGAGGGTTCCTGAGGAAGGATCCCCGATGCTTCGATAGAGGCCTCTAATTCATCAGAGTCTTCAGAGGAATCAAAGTATCGCCTGTCTGGATGCTCTTGCAGAGCCCGATACGCGTACCGGGGGGTATCGACATCGGAGTAATCGGTACCGATTCGGTACCGATGGGCATCACAGAACAGTGTACCGCTGCCATCGACGTGGATGTCGATGCAATCGGTACTGGCACCGGAACCGATATCGGGTCTGGTACCGGAATCAGTACCGACAACGAAGTTTGTTGCAGTACCAAAGGCGTCGCAGCTTGTATGAATGCCGTGATGGCACGCTGCATGGTCAGAATATTCTGATCCATCGACGCCACCAATGTCTGGATGTTGGTACCAGTGGAAACCACCGGTACCCCAGAACATTGTAACAGGTGATCGGTCGAGGCCGAGCCATCGATGTCAACCTGTGACCACATAGATAAAGCTTTGGAAGCCGGAGCCTCCCGCCGGGGTAATTTTGCCGGTGCGGATTCCTCGAGAGCAAGCCCGGAGGCATCTCGATACTTAGAGGGAGATCTACTCTTCGAGGACCGGCTGGACTTAAGTTTGGTTACCTGAGATCCATGGGAGGAAGAGGAAGCCCTGGAAGACGTCGATGCCACCGAAGCTGCATCAGAGGGAAACAGGGTACTGAGCTTGGCTGCTCGATTCTGTAGACCTCTTTAAGACATCATGGAACAGGACTCACAGTCCATCATGGAATGATCAGGACCTAAACATTTGAGACACCAGTCATGGGTGTCGGTGACAGAAATAGTGCTGCTGCACTTCGTGCACTTTTTAAACCCGGAGGCGGGCTTTTCCATGAGGAAAAATTAGTGTAGGCCTAAGGCCACAGAAGAAAAAGCACCGAAGTGAGAAAAAATAGTAGTTATTATTATTATTTATTTTTTTTTAATGAAGAAAGAAAAAACCGGCGGTACCGGTCCGGAGACGAGAAGGCAGAAACGCGACTAAAGAAATAAAGAAAAATAAGAAATTCTTCAGCGGTGACAGGAAACACGACCTGCTGGCTCCGCGGAAAAGAAAAACTGGAGAGAGGCAGTTAGGAAAGGCGGGAAGACAGCGCGCAGGTGCTGTGGGATGCTCCCAAAAGCTTTCCTTTTGGACGCTGGGGAGCGTTCCCGCGCAGGCTCCGTCGGTACCGACGATACCCATATGTGAAGACTCATTCCTGCTTGTTCCTGGAGATTGCAAATTTGCTGTTGTCTCAGAAATGTGATCCCCTGCCACCAACACCATCCCATTCTGCTGATACCCAGATGGGTGATGTGTCTTAGGGGTATGTTTACTAAGATCCCGGTAAAGTGCGGGCCACGGTAGAGTGCGGATGCCATATAAGGAGTGGGTGTCCCGACCTGAAAAAGAAAAGCCGTAATTTAAATATGCGCTAAGGTGCGCGGCGCCCTTGTGCGCCCCACACCTTAGCGCATCGGATGGCTGCGCGGGAGGCATATGTGGCACGCTGATGTGCAAACAGAAGAGCAGAGCCCCAGCACAATGGTTAAGGCACCTGCCAATGGTGCAGGGTTCAGGGGTTCAATCCCCAGAGAGCCCACTAAAGACAGCTGGCTGATGCATTAATTTAGGAGGCAGAGAAATACTAGGAAGCATAAAGCTGCACGCTGATATTTTGGGCGGCATATTAATACTGGGCAGCATAAGGCGGCACGCTGATGTTGCTGTGGCAATCTAATACTGGGAGGTATAAGTGGAGCACTGATGTGCAAACAGAAGAGCAGAGCCACAGCACAATGGTGAAGGCACTTACCAATGGTGCAGGGATCAGGGGTTCAATCCTCCACTGTGCACAATGAAAATGGCTGACTGAGCCATCGCATATTATGGGGAAGAGTGTCTCAGGGGCATTTTATTTCTACTTCAATTACCATCACTAGCAAACGCACCCTCAAGGCGTGTTAACATAAGGCGCCCTATAAGGCACATTTTCAAGTGCACTGTCCGCCACGGCGCCCTTATATGTCCCCTATAAGGCACCCTATAAGTTGCGTCACAGGATAATGTACAGTGCACCTTATATGGATGGGAACCATAAGGAGCCCTATAGAGTGCCCTATAAAGCACCCTCAGAGGCACCCTATGGGTACAGTACGCTGAGGGCGTTTTTGTGGGCATCAAAATATGTACATTAAATAAAAACAATGCTTTGGACAACCCTATCATATAACCCCACTGTGGGTTTGAACCCATGACCTCTGTCTTCATAGGCAGTGAAGTAGCCATTGGGCTACAGCTCTATAGCTGCTAGCAAGCCCCTGGCTGGCTGCAGAGAGCCTGCACGTCACCACATAGACAGTCTGCTGTGGTCACTAGGATAAGGTTAGCCCACCCGTACCCATGATGCACTGCACATGCAAATCAGCTGTCCACAGATGAACACAAGATGGGGAATGCACCCCCACAGCACCTTGGCCTAGTAGGGGGATGTGACCATGTGCACCCCCACAGCACCGCGGCCTGGTAGGGGGTACTGACCATGTGTTTTATTAGCACAGAGTGGCTACACACCATCACATTGTGCGGGTATTGTGCTCACCCTGAGTGTGCGATGAGGCGGCCAGAACCAGGTCCACAACACCTTCCATGGCTGAAAGAGGCCATGTCGGAGGTCCAAAGCAGTGTTAATGTTTCAGATACATAGTTTCTGCACAAACACCTTGGATATCTCTGTCTGTGTCAGTCAGGCATAGCCCCCATGGGCCCATGCACCACCACCCAGGGCTGAGGGTGGCAAACAGGGGACCATCAACCCCAGCCCTGCTGAGGGACATACACCCCACAGGGCAGTCAATGCAGCTCTACACCTATCCATAACACAATAGCAGACAGACATTAGGCCCACATATGGTAAGCTGCACCCCCAACACTATCTGCTATTCTCCTGCAGCAGGTCATCAGCCACTGCACCCTGCAAGCTGCTCCATCAAGACACACACCAACTACAAACAGCCTGCTAGTTAGGCCATAGTGCATGTTCTCAGTGGAGATGTATGCACCCAGAACTGGGATGTCAGCATACACAGCAAGCAGATAGATCAGTGACTGGGCCCCAAAAGGAAACCCATATCTATCACATGAGAGAAATACCATATAGCACTATGGGGGTGCCCAGCCATGCTGTGGTCACTGCACAGTCAGGGTGAGAGTGATCTCTCAGCAGGACATACTGAGGTCACCCTGTCTGTGTAGGTGGTGGCCGGGCACTACAATGTCCCAGTCAGTGCCCTATGCCCTGTGCAGATGCACCCTTGCCAGGCCACCCTGTCCGTCCAATACCCATGGTACCTTGCTCCTCATTATGCACATTGGCATCCCAATACTGGCAACATTGCTGGCAGCGTGGGCTGTGGAAGGTGTTTGCAGCCACCACACACTGGATAGACAGACAGCTACCGCCACACCTATGCCAGCAGTGTGCTACTATAGAGGGGTTCAGCAGCCATACCCACCACACCAGTCCTGGGCACAGTACATGCATGGATATGGTACGCAATACTGTTGGGGGTCACACCCCAGGGTGGTAAACACTGTCAGAGACCAGACCTGCAGCACACACCACAGACATCTGAAGGATTGTTACGTTGGAGCTCAATGAGAAAAATGTGCTTAACGTAGGAATTGCTATCTGCCAGCTATCATAGGAAACGTTTGGTAGCTGTGAACCGTATACCCAGGTGTAGGGTGGCATTGCTAAGGTATGCAGGTGCTGTTATTGGGAGATACAGGCATGGCCCAATGTCCTGCCTCTCCAGGAGGCCTTGGCCAATGGGGCCTTTGGGTGTGGGTGTGGGTGTGTCTGCCCCTCTTGGCTGCTGCTTTACGGCAGGGTTTCCCAACTCCAGTCCTGGTGTTCCAAACACTGTTCGGGTTTTCATGCTCTCCCTCATAAATATGCATGAGCTACATCTGCATACCATTGGGGTGGTGCATAGATATGCAGCACAGGCATCATTATTAGAGGCAGCATGGAACCTGAATGGTGTGGGGCCCTCCAGGACTGCATTTGGGAGACTCTGCTCTAGGTAATGCGGCTGTTTATGGTGTCTGTGATTGGTGTGGTAAAATATAGGCGTATTACCATGCATATGTTCTCAGCTATACAGTTTTGTCCTTACTATCACGATTTAGTTGTGGGAAAAATATGTGGACAGGATTGGCAGTAGCCCCAGCCGGGCTTTGAACCTGTGCTCTTCTGTTCTTGCACACACTGTCTGTGTGCACTGCACCACTGTGTTGCCACAGATGTGCTGCATTCCCTGGGGAGGCCATGACTGTATATCTGACAGAGCCTGTGTGTTGAGGTGGACGGTGCCTGCCTGCACAGGCCTAGGCCACTGTGTGCTGTGGCTTGCGGCTACTGGCCCCTCCACCACCTGCACCCTTCCGCCAACATGCAGACATGTTCTTATCTTGGACAAAGCATATGACCGGTTTGAGTTGTGGCACACCTGGATTGAATTTGGGGGACTCGGCTGTAGGTAATGGCATTTGGTATGGTTTGTGTAGAATATGGGTGTTTGCACCATGCTTATGTGCTCTGCAATACAGGGGTGTCCTGACTGTCACTGTTTAGTGGTGGGTAAAACTATGGGGACTGGGTTGTCAGGAGCCCCAGCTGGGATTTGAACCTGTGACCCCCTAGTCCTACAGGCACTGGCTGTGTCTGCTACACCACACTGTGGCCACAGAGACAGTGCAGTCCCTGGAGATAGATAACCTGTCCGAACGGCTCAGAAAACCTTCTCTGCACAGTGTTACTGTGGGCTCATTCACCTTGTATGGTGACAAACGGGCAATTAACCCTCACATATGACCTCGAAGAAAGGGGAATAAACACATAACCGAGCTGGGCAACATTGATATCAATGGGCAACATTATATACACTCCCAGGTAGGCTCCACAAAACGAAATGTGTTTTGGAGGGGTCTACGCTCCGTAGACCCTTCCATAACTCATTCCTTTTTTTTGGAGCTTTCCTGGGAGTGTTTTTTAATGTTGGCCATTGATATCAATGTTGCCCAGCTGGCTTATACTTTTTACATTTTTTGTTGTGGTCATTTGCAGTTGTTATTTGAAATTTGTTCTGTGCACGTGTATCACACTGCTCACGTTTTTTAGGTTTCCCCGGTTTGGCTTTACATTGCTGACGGAAACGGTTTCTCTTCCCTTTAAATGCATTCTACAGCGAGTGTTTCACTCGCGGTAGTTTTTACTTGGAAATTCGGCCCCGCTCCTGTGCGGGGAGCCTCTCCCCTCCCACTCTCCACCCATTGACCCCGTCCCTCCGCCCCTCGGGGGCCTTCCTCCGCCCTCCGTCAGCCTTTCCCCACCTCTATCGCACATCAACGCCCCGCACACGTGCGCGTTTTTGTCGCACGTGTGCGGGGCCCGTTAATGTGACACGCACTTGTGCGGGGCACTTAAGAGCACTTAAGTGCATCATTTTAGCACGCTCAAGTGCGCCCCGCACAAGTGCGCCGTTTAGTAAACATACCCCTTAGTTTGGTACCCCAGCTGACCTCTTGGAAGATCTTTTTCGTAGTTAAGTTTCCAGTAACATAGCTCTCAAAGTCACTAATGCACACATGCTATTTTGTGGTCATGTATGCTTTTTTGAAACTGTGAACAATAAAACAAAGCGAAGCAAAATAAATCAATCAAATTTATTTATTTTATTTATTTAGACAGTTTTTGTATACCGCCTTATCCTTCAATCAAAGCGGTCACAACACAATTGGGGGATACATTTAACATGCGGGGATATGAGACACATACACTAATACTTACAGGGAACATGGGCTATGGAGGGTTAAGTGGGTAAAAATAAAAAGGGTAAAAATAAAGCAAAATTTCAAATAATTTATTTCTGCCTGCCAATCTGTATTTATTTATATTCACTTATATACTGTGCTATTCTGCATCAGTGTGGTTTACATTGAACAAACTGAAATTACATTGAACAGGGCATTATAACTTGGAGATAACTATTTTACAGGGAACATGGGCTAAGGAGGGTTAAGTGGCTTGCCCAAGACCACAAGGAGCACCTGTGGGACTAGAAACCTCAGTCCTTCTGGCCCAAGGTTGCTGTCCTCTAGTGGGATTTGAACCTCTCACCTTCTGGCCTGAAGTACCTTGCCCCAACCACTAGGCCACTCCTCCACTCCTAGTTCAGGACAATCAATGGACAAAACTTTCCTTTCTGTTTTGACTCGTGTGTTCACAGACTAGGTATATGCATTTGCAAGCATGCATTCAGTTCATTAATTAGCCTTAAAGATTTACTGCACATAAAATCGATGTAATGCATGTTATCCTACAAATTAATTGTGTGCCATCAATCTGTGCATGTTAAAAAGTTATGATGTATATTTTAAAAAAGTATAACACAAGTGTCTGAAATAAACCCAGTGTGGAGGAGTGGCCTAGGGGTTGGGGCAAGGTACTTTAGGCTGGAAAGTTGGGAGTTCAAATCCCACTAGCAGAACAGCAACCTTGGGCCAGAAGGACCAGGGTTTATAGTACCACAGGTGCTCCTTGTGGTCTTGGGCAAGCCACTTAACCCTCCATAGCCCATGTTCCCTGTAAAATAGTTATCTCCAAGTTATAATGCCATGTTCAATGTAATTTCAGTTTGTTCAATGTAAACCACATTGATGCAGAATAGCACAGTATATAAGAAAATGTAAATAAATATAGAAAATCAGGAAAAAGCCCAAACATAAATGATTTTTTCACTGTGCACATTCCCATCACAGACTCACAGAATGCATCAAAAAGGCAGCATTGTGCCCCTATGCTTGCCACACAAGGTCATCATCCAACTTGCCCATGACTTGTGACATTTTGGGGACTTTCATGTGATTTTAAAACCAAAGCATACCTCTAGCCATCACCTATGGTGCATTTGTGCTAATTAGATTCAGATGAAAAGCATACCATGTTCTTCAAGTTTTAGAGAAGGACAAAGAGTGAGTTGCAGCAGTCACCCTTTGACCTCCAGATGTGTTGTTAACATAAGATAACATAAGATATGTCATACTGGGTCAGACCAAAGTCCATCAAGCCCAGTATCCTGTTTCCAACAGTGGCCAATCTAGGTCATACGCACCTAGCAGTTTCCCCAAAAAACACAGGTTCCACAATGTTTGTACTGGGTCAAGCATTGATATCCTGGGTCCCTTCTTAATAATGGTTTATAGACATTTCCTCCAGGAACCTGTCCAAACCTTTTTTAAACCCAGCTACACTAACAGCCTTTACTACATCATCCAGTAGCAAATTCCAGAGTTTGATTACACGTTGAGTGAAAAAATATTTTCTTTTATTAGTCTTAAATAGTTTACCCTGTAGCTTCATTGCATGTCCCCTAGTCTTTCTATATTCTGATAACGTAAACAATCAAACTATGTTTACCTGTTCCACTCCACATTCACATCATCCCATATAGGCCCAGACATAACACACAAAGATATAATTACAGAAATCCCTCCATAGACAGATCACACACTCACCAACATATCCATTTTCAAAGGCTAATCCAATTGAACCCAGCACCTATGAATAACCCTATGCAAAACACCACCCATTCAACGCAACTAAATTGCATCCTTATCAACGCAAGGTCAATTAGGAATAAAATCCCAATTATAATTGATCTTATTACAGATGAAAAACCTCATCTACTCTGTATAACTGAAACCTGGCTAAATGAGTCTGACTCAGTTCTCCTTAACCAACTGGGAGTACACGGTTATACCATACTTAGCAGTAATAGAGACAGAAAAAGAGGGGGCAGAGTACTCGTAATAGCAAAAGCTCATCTCAACCTTTCACCTACCTTACTAGATAAGCATGAAGGTATTGATATCCTCAGAATTGAAAGTCACACCATGGCCATCTGCCTTATCTATAGACCCCCCCCCCCCACTCCTGACATACAAACCTTAGACATAATACTTGAGGTTGCTTGTAACTCTTCACTGAGAAAGCCCTCTGTTATCTTAGGAGACCTTAACCTTGCCTCCTTACCAAATAACCAAACATTATCCTTCCTTGAAGCAATGGAGGAAATGGAATTTAAACAAATAGTTACCCACCCCACCCACTGCAAAGGTAACACTCTTGATTTAATTTTCCTACCATCACATTTCACACTCTCACCGCCTTCTACTCCACCCACCACAACTCAGGTACCATGGTCTGATCATTTCATGATACATTTCTCTCTTCCGTCCCAACCCACTAACTCTGCTCACAGCAACGTCAAATGCACAAAACAAAGATTCCGCCAGTTTAACAAGGAAAACTTTCTGGAAAGCTATTTCTTCAAAATTAGACAATACCTCAAATAATCTCAATGAACTTGTATCCACTTGGAACTCCATTATTGAGGCGGAAGGGAAATACTTAACTTCAAATAAAAGAAAACCTAGAAGTACTTCGTCTGAGAAATGGTACACTTCCGAGTTTGCTGCACTAAAGAAAAACCTTCGGAAATTAGAGGCTAAATGGCGGAAGAAGAAAACCACTGAACTTAGGGTTCAATACTTCACAAACCTTAAAACCTACAAGGAAGCCATTAACAACACAAAAAGATTATACCATACTAATACATTATCTAAGGCTATCAACCGACCCAGGGAACTCTTCGAGATTATTAAATCTCTAACTAAGGTTCCTGATCATACCCTTAACAAAACACCAGTAGACCCGCAATGCCTGGCAAACCATTTTGCCAATAAGCTTAAACTAAGCACCCGTCCAGGTATTGTCCTGACCCCTACCACATCAAATACCAGCACTGAGTGGGGCTCATTCCATACAATCTCCAACAAACAACTCTTGGAAACTATATCTAACCTCAATACTACCACTTCATTACTTGATCCCTGCCCGGTGTCTTGGGTTAAGGCAGCAAAATCCGAACTAGCTCCGTACATATTGAGAGTTGTAAACCAATCCCTACTGCAAGGCTTCATGCCGGATGACCTCAAATATTCGGCGATTCGCCCTCTACTAAAAAATAAACCCTTAACAGTACTGACCCTTCCTCATATCGCCCCATTGCCAGCATACCTTTTTTAGCCAAAATCATCGAAAAGGTAGCTCAGATACAACTACAAGATCATATTGACACCAACTTCCCTTTAGATGACCACCAGTATGGCTTCTGCCCATATCACGGAGTAGAACCCTTAATAATATCCCTTTTTGATTCACTAATCCGAGGTATGGATAATATGAAGCAAGCCTTCTTGCTCATATTTCTTGACATTTCCTCAGCCTTTGATAATGTAGACCATAATACAATCCTGTCGAGACTATCTCATCTTGGTTTAAAAAATACCACTCTTAACTGGTTTAAATCCTACATTTCAAATCGGTTCCAATATGTTCATATAGATCATTCCCACTCACTACCATTCCCTCAAGAACGTGGTATCCCACAAGGATCCTCACTCTCCGCATTACTTTTTAACCTTTATATCCAACCTATTTGCACAATCTTTCAACGCCACAATCTAAGCTATTTTATCTATGCAGACAACATCATGCTGTTTGCCCCTTGTGACATAACTAACCTTAATTTCAACAAAATTGCCACCTGCCTCTCTGAAGCTGAACAGTGACTCCGCTCAATCCATATGGACATCAACTTCAAAAAGACTGAAGCACTCTTCCTAACCAGAAATACCAACTTCACCCCTCCAGCTTCTATCAACCTGATGAACATTACTCTCCCAGTCAAATCTGAAATTAAATACCTTGGAGTTACACTAGACAAAACGCTAAGCATGACACACCACATAAAACAGACAGCCAAAACTATATTTTTTAAGCTCAGAACCATACAGCAACTCAGACCACTCATTGACATCAATGATTTCAGAACAGTTGTACAGGCTCTCATTATGCCACATTTAGGGGTATGTTTACTAAACCGCGTTAGTGCAGTTCGCGTTAGGAGCCGAGGTAATAACCAAAACCCCAAATAAGGACATGGGCGGGACATCGTAACCTCTAACGCGCATTCCAAAAACTAACGAGCGTTACAGGGCGCCGTGGCGCTTCACTGCGCGTTAAGCATAAGAAGCCACCCAGACATACATCACCGATACAGAGCTGTAGCACAATGGTTACTGCACTGACTGCTGATACAGGCATAATGGGTTCGAGTTCCCAGGGCACCAGATGCATAAGGCTGGCTGACGCAGCATCCTGTACATTATATAGTGAGTGAGGGGGCATGTATATGTTATGTTTTTTTTGTAGGGCTGCCAGCAAACACCCCTACACAGTGGCGTACCCGAAGGTGCCGCAGAAGGCACCCCATAACGCACACCATAGGCTACATTATAAAGTGGACTGTCCGCTGAGGCACATCAAAATGTCCCCCATAGAACATCCTATAAGGGAACGTAAAGGGAGCCAGATAAGATGACACATGGGGCGCCCTATGAGGCTCTGTAAGGTTATATTACGCTGAGGGGCTGTCGCTGGTAGCAGTCATGTGTATTAAAAATATATAACGCAGCAGACAGCCCTATAAAAGGAGTCCACTGTGGGTCTGAACCCATGACTACTGGCCCCACAGGCAATGAAGGAACCACTGGCCTGCAGCCCCATAGCTGCTAACAACCCCCTGGCTGGCTACTGAAGGGCAGCAGGACACCACCCTAACTGCCTGCTGTGTTGGCTAGGATCTGTACCAATGCAGGCATACCCATGGTGCACAGCACATGCAGACCAGCAGTCCAGAGATGAACACAAGAAGGGGTACGTACCCACATAGCCCCCTGGTATGGTAAGGCGAAATGACTGTGTGCGTCACTGTCACATAGTAGCAACAGACAGTATCCCAACAGGGTGCCCCATAAGAAGCTAGAAAAGGTATCCTGTAAGGCAGCCTGATCCGTACCACAATGGGTAAGACACTGTCAGGTGGTGCAAGGTCTGTGAGTTCAATTCCCCCTGTGTGCCCAAGGACCAAAGCTGCCTGCAACAGTACCCTCCACAAACAGTAGTCACTCATATGTAGAACCAGTCACCACTCTGTTCAAACCATAGATAACCCCATATTTTTGTCGGACACAAACAACCTGAGAGGTGGGAAAAAATGCCCACCTCCCCTCATTGGGAGTGGCCGTTTAATCAAGAGAGCCTCAGCCCCCGAAGGTAGAAAACAGTGTGAATCTGCAGCCAGAACTGGGTGTGTGAAACGTACAAAGTCAAATATATACACAATTCATTTAATAAAGGAAAGACAACGTCAAACTGTGCTTGAAACAAGGCAGGGGACAACCCAATTGTCCTGACATTGTACGCCAGCAGCAAACACCACCACGACATGCATTGTTTGGCCCAACTATGGGCCCTGTACCAAGTGAATGTGTCCCTGCCAGGTGGGCGTATCTGTGGATGAGTGTGCGCCATGACCCTCACACTAGATCAGTGATGTCATAGGTAGTCGGTTGTGTACGTCCAACAAGTTCTGCTGGCAAACACCCACTCACAGGGATATAACCTGAAGGTGTCATATAGGGCACCCTAAAAGCCACACCAGAGGGCAAAGGTTAATGTGCACTGTCCGCCAGAGCACCCTATAGGGCGTGTCACAAAGCGCCCCATAGGGCATGTTATAGGGTCCCTGATGAGTCACTGTGAGGAGTCTGCAGTGTGAGGGTGTTGCTGCTCTCAGCACCAATGTAAAGCAAGATAACAAAATGCCCCTCCAAGGGGCGCCAAATGATCCACTGTGTGCTGAAACCCATGACCTAGGGGCCCCCCAGGCATGGAAGTAACTATTCGCTTATATTGCTAGTGCAAATAACACAGTCCCAATAATGAGGTGGCCAGCTACTGGAGCAGAACTGTCAAATTACCCAAACACCCACACCAGAATCACAGAAGTTGCACTATGTACGTACAAGGGATGCCTGACAAGGAAAAAAAGCAAGGTCTCAGCAAACAAGGGCATATGGCAAACACAATTAAGACCAAGGCCATGATCATTACCAAATATATAAGGCCCAATAACATCACAGACCCCTTTCCAAAACTGAATGTCACTGGCAAAAGCAAAAGCAAAAACAAACATACTATGGTTATTGTGCGCAAGAAAATGCAGATGTCTGTAACACCTGAACCACAAACCCCTGACTGTGCACCGAGGGGCGCCATGTCTTCACCCAAGGTGCCTGCTGGGGTGCTAAGGATATGGGTGTATGCAACAGTACCCATGGTGCACTGCACATGCACAACAGCAGTCCCGAGATGACCATAGGAGGGGATAGGCAACCCCACAGCGCCTGGCCTGGAAGGGAGAAATGAATATGTGCGCCACTGCCATAGAGCAGCAAAAGACAGTAGCCCAACAGTGTGCCCAAGAAGAAGCCTGAAAAGGTGTACCAGTACGGTGTCAAGACAGGTGCCCAAAGCTAAGTGCAATATGAGGTACATAGGGATAGGAGAGTGCTGATGGAACCGTGGCCCATAGCACAATATGGCACGGTGCTCCAAAAATGGTATGTTTGCCAAGGTCAGTGTGCCCTAGGGGCTGCAAGGTGTTCCTGGAGGGCCTGCAGGACCTGCGTGGAACAGAGACAGATGTAGTACAAACACCACCGAGAACCCACAGTAAAGACAATGAACAGGTGACAGATGGAGGGCGAGTAGGGAGTTAATGGACCCTCATCCCTGACAGCATCACACATGTCTGGCAGCAGCGCTGACAAACATGGCGGTGGCAACAGCATCACAGCAAAGGGTGTTGGCACCCTGGAGTACCGGAAAAACAGTGTGTGGCAGGTGAGGAGAATATGTGTCCCCCAGTGCAGGGTGAGGTGGCCAGAGGAGTGAGTCTAAAATGCAGAACAGGCACGGCACCATCAAGCAAAAAGAGATGCAATGCAGACAAGGGTAGCAGGGTAGGATACGGGGCAACAGTCCACAGCAACATACAGGACATCTCACACCACAATGATGCAGATAGATGGACCAAAGGATGGACAGCAAATGTGACTAGGATAATATGAGCGGCCAGGACGTAGAAGCCAAGAAATGAGTGTTACAGCGACCACAGGTACCAGTGCAGAAAAGGCATAAAAACAGGGGAACAGAGAGAGTGCAAAGCTATGACCACTAGGATGGAAAGCACTGCAGAAAAAAAATGACCACAACAACACCCTGAGGCACACAGAAATGGATGCAGACAGGATCACAGCATGTCAACATCCAAAACCACAGCTGCGTGTCAGGCGATGGAACCACAGAGCGTAGCCAAGATGCAGTACACATGTGGAGGAGGGGTCCACAGCCAACAACACAGTCCACAGGTGGGACGGAAGACACATATGAACAGATCCACACACACACCAGGAAATATAATGCAGTGTAAACAACATGCAACTGATCAGGGGAGTGACACATGAGGGGTGGAAGGGGTTAGGCCAATGGAGGGCCATGTGGATGGGCTGTGGAAAGGGCAATGGACTGAAAGAGGAGCATGTTAATGACCAACAAGATCAGGGATGAGGCCCAGGCCAACCAACATCAGCAGCACCAATACACAGGTAGCCCAGCACATGCACCACTCCAGGAGGAGAACTACAATTAGTCCAGACAATGTGGCACAGGGGCAGCAAACATGCCACATGGACATGAACAGCTCAACCATGGATGGGTGGGTGGAGATGTGATGGGGATGCACACATCATATGGCCAAGTAAGCAGCAAACAAGGAAGGAAAAGACAACTGCCAGGTGTCACCCAAAATGTCAAGCACACGAGTGGCAATGAAATGGGGTGACCGAACCCCCAAATATCCAAAACCACGAAGGTGCAAACATCTGTCCCCAACAGTCAATCACCAGACCCAAGGAGAAATCATATTCTGCATTCCGGTGCACCATATTACCTGAAGAACGACATGGGGCCTGTGTGGCAGCCAACGTTGCAAGGACACACCCAAACCACGTTGCGACGCCACCCACCTGTTTCTGCCCATGGAGCCTACATACCCTGACCACCCCCCGCTGGTGCCACCCCAAATCCAAAGCCCTAACTCAGCAGACACTGCAAACAGACCGTAATATGTGAGGTGGAGGTCTCACCATGACATGTCCGCACAGTGTATGCACTCACTGTATGCACAGCAGACACCATCCCCAGCAAACAAATGACTCTGGTGAAAGTATGCAGAGTGACAAGGCCACATGCCATGCCAACAGTGGCGGTTCAAACATCAACAACCCATGTGCAGCTCATCACCCCCCTACTGCAAAAAACGAAACACCCAAACAAGTCATGGCAGCAACGGCAGGCAAGTCACCGCTGGAACAGTAACAATAGTCCAGCAATGAGTCAGAGAAAAAGGCCTGTGTCCCAAGTGCAGAGAACCACCTCCCTGTGGCAGCAACATCCAGAAACATGCTTACATGGGTGCTGTGGCCAAGCACATATGGATGACGGGAACACCAGATGCAGTGGACCACATGTGTCAACATTGTTGTCAGTGTCCTGTGTGAAAAGATGCAGATATCAGGTAAGGGAATGGCACACCCACCCACGACACCTGGAGGACAGAAAGGAGACACACACATAAAAACAGCAACACCCAAAATGCATAGATAGCACCACATGACATGGCCACAACATTGAGCACAGTGCACATGGACCACTGCAGGAGATGTCCCTGAAGACCACAACACCATCCCAATATGTTCATGTAAATGCACATGACACGCATACACCCCAGGGGTCCAGAGCATGTGCAGCAGAGGTGGCACACAGAGATAACAACGAAGGACATCCTGATAGCAATAGGCCAAATGCAGCATCAGGACGTGGTGTATGTCCCAGAGGATGGAAGGTGAGGCCCACCTGAAAGGTATACCAGTGGCCTGACTGGGAATGTCCGTGTCAGGCAAGAGCACAAAGAGCCCCAATAGCGGATGCAGACACCAATGGACGGCAGACATCACCACGTCTGCATGGGTAGCTGTGAGTGGAACATGTCCACGGTGCTTTGTGTTTTGCGGAAACACAATGTGGATGTACATTGGACCACCAGCAAAACTGTAACACATCTGAGAAAACTATATGACACATGTGCACAATGTACATTAGTCCACAAGCAGAAGGTAACATAGGGATGAGGGAACATAATTGGTGAGGTCGCCAAATACATCCCTACAACACAGATAGGCAGGGTAGCGCAGAATGACCGGTCATGTAGACAGGTCAAGCAGAAACAGTAACATACACTGTGTGACAAGGTACGCATGCCAGAAGGTTAAGATGGCAGGACCCCCAACACTGAACGACAAATGGAGACACACATCACAGTACATGCATGAGTGGCACAAATCTCTCAAATGACTCAATGGCAGTGACTGTTCAA
Source organism: Ichthyophis bannanicus (assembly GCA_033557465.1). NCBI lineage: Eukaryota > Metazoa > Chordata > Amphibia > Gymnophiona > Ichthyophiidae > Ichthyophis > Ichthyophis bannanicus. Next base: position 1,099,391,101 of record CM066033.1, on the reverse strand, counting down.
CATACCCTTCAAAAACACACTATCCTGTGCCTGTGTAAACACACAGCCTCACAATATGAAGACTCCCAAGATGTGAGCAGGCAATGGCCACATGTGTGACAGATGGAAGCTAAGGGTGATGGAGCAGTGGTCCAAAGACATGTGCATCACCATAGGAGCAGTGGAGAGAAAACAACATATATGTGTCTAACCGTGACGACAGCAATGCAATCCTCACTATCTGCCAACTCACCCGAGTCAAAAGGAATGGTGCTTATATGAACACACACTCCCCACATGCAGCACAGCTTCAGGCAGCATAGTCAGCCAATCCCTGTGGGCCCGGAACACAGAAGCTCATCCTGTGGAGCCAAGAACAGGACAGAGATATGGAGACATGAGATGGCGGTGCTGCACAATCTGTACACCAGCTCACACATGGCTAACCAAGAGACACGTCCCCAGCACACCCACAACTTACAGGAAAAGAGCTCCTTGATCAGATGTTGCCTGGCTGCCATCCCCGCACGTGTGTCACCATGGCCAGGTGCAGGAGGGCACACAGGATCCATCCTGAGATCCTCATTAATATCAACTGGAACATTGTGCCTGAGAGCAATGTTGTGGAGGATGCAACAGGCTATGATGATCTTTGCCACAGTCAGGGGTCCGTACTGTAAGGCCCCGCCAGTCCTATCCAGACACCTGAAGCGACTTTTGAGAACGCCAAAGGTGCGCTCAATGACTGAGCGGCTGGAGGCATGGGCCTCATTGTACCGCATCTCTGCACCTGTCCGAGGGAGACGCACAGGGGTCAGCAGCCAGGCACAACACCCATATCCTGCATCACCTGCAAACAGAAATGGAAGTAAGGCACATGTGAGAAGAAGAACCTATGGAAACCATGATGTAGCAATGCAGAGATGGACATCAGGAAAATATGGTCACACACATATGACGGCACAGCATTGCACACAATTGTGGTGCACCAGAGTCTGCATCATGGAGATCAAAATCACACTGGCCGGTACAAAGATGGTCAGGTGGGCAAGTCGCTGGGACATGATGTTACATGGCACACAGGGGATATGTCAGTGTACCACAACCTGGGTGGGCAAGGTGGGGGTGTCAGCGCAGACAGGCCAAAGCAAACAGTCATGCAGCAGACATGTGTGATATCAGGTTTGCACATACACCCTGACACGTGCCACCCCCTACATGGCGGCTGAGTAGGCCACATACACACTGTACAGCTGGTCTATGGTCCTGTTCCCCGAGTTCCCCAAAGCCCCCCCCCCCGGCTGGCACATGCACAATCCCGTGGCACATTGGGCATGAGATGGACACAACACACAGGCCGACATATGTGAAACCTTTGCACCATGCATGCCCTGAATTACCATTAAAAAGGATGATAGCGACGTAAACAGCTAAGGCAGGGTAGAGACGACACCACATGGGTGTGGGGTGACACAGATGAGCAAGAATAGGCACATGGTAGGCAAGGGGATGTGTGTTTTCCGCACAGAGGTACGTGAGCACAGTCCAGGTGACAGGGCGTGCTGTGGTCACAGTCCCAGAATAGTCAGCACAAGGACACAACAGCACCATGTCATGCATGCAGAGGACACAGTTGACAATGGTGTCCCCGTGAAGCACATGTGGTCGTTACACACAGGATGCGGGGAATACCTACCCAGCAGGACAAGGTCCTCATATTGCCCGGCCTCAAACAGGCCAAACAGTGCTGAGTTCTGCAGGATATAGGAGTCATGGGCTGACCCTGGGAACCGCGGGACCACATTCAGGATACGCATACCTGCATCACAGACAACCTGCACTTTTAGGGAATGGAAGTGTTTGCGGTTGCGGTACACAACCTCCCTGTCGCGTGGCGGGATGAGGGCAACATGTGTGCAATCTATTGCACCCATCACATGTGGTATCCCTGCAATCTGCTGGAATGCATGTCCCAGGGCCACCCAATGTTGCCTACTGTTGGGAATGGCAATGTAATTCCCAACCTGGCTGACCATGGCCAGCAGTACCTGGTGGAGGCAGCAAGAGAACGTTGGCCGACTCATCCCACCCACTGCGGCCACTGAGGTTTGGAAACAGCCAGAGGCAAAGAAATGTAGGGCAGCAAGGAGCTTGGCCATTCCCGGTATAGCATGTGAACGGGCAGTCATGGGCTCGAGGTCAGGTCTCAGATCCTCATAGAGCTCCCTAATAGCCCCTGTGTCCAGCCGGTAGAGGGAGATCACCTGGGCCTCCCTGATGTTCTGTAGCAACGCCCTGGGCCTGTAGAGGTGTTGCAGGCGTGGCCGTCCCTCAGGACGCCTACGGCGCCATTGTTCCACCACACCCGCCAGTGGACCCTCCACAGCTGCAGGCCTGTGTTGCAGCGGGTGAGGACCCATGCCCAGGGCCTCAGCCCCAGGACCATCATCTCCCTCGGCCTGAAAGCACAGCCCAGCTAGCTCCAGCAATGCAATGACTGCACCACCTGCATTCACAGTCTGAGCCATGATAGACACAGGATGTTGGACAGGTGGCTGTGAAATAGGGCACAGGGCGGGAACACAAATCACACAAACAATACACACCTGGTCAACCAGGGACATCCACCACACCCAACACCCTGTAGTCCGCAAATTCCTGTAGTCGGCAACGCAGCGCGCAAAGGAGCGCGTGTATCCCCCGCATTGCTCCCGAGAAAAGCCACATTGCTCCCGATAAAAGCCAGTCCGATAATAACCAACTCCCTGTGACGCAGCATAGTGTAAAGGTACTGCGAGGTATACACCCTACCAAATAAGGAAGACGCCAAGATGTCACAAAGACGCCAACCGTGTTAACACGCGAGTACACGCAACGCACATACCACGTAATGAACTAGCAGCCAACGCGCGTGGTTACGCACAGAACAAATATACAGGGGCACTCAAAGATAATAGATATGTCCTACTTACCATCACAACATGCATTGTAGGAGGAGGCCACGTGTAATGTGTACATCCAGGGATGAATGTCTGGGGAACAGGCGAAAACCATGCACAGTGCGTCACGTAGGGCACATATTCGCATTACTTCCATGCGTGCTCAGGGGGAGAGCGCGATGTTATGCGCGTACGCAACGCGCTCAGAGCCACACCCACATGGGACCTATATAAAGCTGGGGAGGACAAAATGGCACACACCTCAGCACACAATCTGGATGAATATGACAAGCCAGATGTCTGACAGTGCAGGAGCAGAGCAGATGCCATCGATGGGCACACCCAATGAAGATGGTGAGAGGCCAGGCACATCTGGTGTACATGGAACACCATGTGCACAGGGCACTGCCACAATTGGGCAGAAGAGGCGCAGGCCCACCCTCCCTGAGGAACTCAGCAAACGAGCGGTACGGTTCAGCCAGGAGGAGAATGACCTACTCCTCACCGCCATTCTGGAGCGATATGACCTTCTTTTCGGACACCTGAGCTCCACAACAACTGGTGCAACACGTGCTAGGGCATGGGTGGAGGTACAAGCGGAGGTGGCAACCGCAAATGGGCCGCACAGGGATGTTGAGAGTTTGCGCAAAAGATACTGCGACATTAAAAGGAATATCAGGAATGAGCTGGGAAGAGAGCGCAGAGGGGCTCAAGGCACAGGAGGGGGCCCAGCACAGGTCGCCAACCTGAGTCCACTAGAGCGGCGCTTGGCAGAGCACCTGGGAACAATGTACATACATGGCCTTCCGCCAGAGTTAGACACAGCGCACCAAGGTGCAGGTAAGTGTTTGAGTGATCTGTACCAGTGGGAGCCTGCAAGCGCACATGTGTGTGGGTAACCAAGGGTGGACTGGGGTGTAGGTGGCATGATTGTGCAAAAAGAGGACCCATGGGGCAGCACAGGCATACATCCAGCCTCTGGGCCATGACCCATTGGGAGAGAGGTGTCCATGGTGGTCAGGGAGTGGAATGGCACAGTGGATGTGTGCTGTGTCAAGGGGAATGGTCCCACAGTACCAGCAGGGGCTGTCAATGTGTAGCAGTGGGGAGGGTGTAGGGCTGGTGGGGGCAGCACGGCCACACAGGTGTTGACATGGACGACAGGACAGCAATATGCACCTGGGTTGAACAAGGACTGTGTATGCAGGGCTGATAGCGGTGATGGGGCTGCATGGGGGGCGTGGTAGCATGCACTGGGGGGTGGTTACTTGACGTCGCAGGGTAACGGCACCTCTCGGCAATGGGGAATAGGTGAGGGGGGGTGGGGGGGTGGGAGGGGCCCCCACCAGGACCCATGTGGCTCACCCACACACATGTGCTCTCAGGAGAGTGGGATGGGTGCACACAGGCAGCCCTGACGCATATGACCTATATGATCTTGTGTCCTACAGGTGACATAGCTGCCATCGATGCAGCTGAGGAGGCGCATGGGGACAGCCAGCCCTGGGCGTGCACCCCCATGGACACAGTGCCTGAGGTTTCCAACGTGGAGGCGGAAGCTCCCCTAACCCCCCCCCCCCTGTGAGGACATTGCGACCATTCCTCAGCCAGCCTGTGGAGGGGACATGCACACCGATGGCGCCACCGGGAACGTGTATGCAGAGGCAGGGCAGCAAAACAGTGCTGCGGCGCTGTCCGCAGTGGAAGAGGTGATCCAGCAAATGCAGGCGCACACCGCTGAGGCACACAGGGATTGCGGAAGGTGAGTCTCAAACTGTGTTTCTGTTGACAATGCGTCTGCAAAGGTAGGCGTATTAGTTTCACGACAAACAATGCACTACCTGCTGTTCTCCACAGGTATACGGCATTTTACTGCGTGCATGTCTGCGGGAGCAGCGGGCGGCCAGAGGCATGCGCTTTGGCAGACACCACCGCATGCTGTCCAGGGTCATGATGGGGGTCTCGCGGCTTGTTGTAGCTGCAGAGAGCATTGCGGAGAGCCAGCAAAGCATCGCAGCACACATGGGGGTGACGCCACCACCACCACCACCACCTCCTCCACCAACACCAGTGGAATCAGCGGCAGCAGAGCCACCATCATCACAGGGTGGGAGGGGCCACGCAAGGCGTGGCAGGGGCAGGGGCCATGGAAAATAAACCGCATAACATGCGGATGAAGCACATGTCATGTCTCGTGTGTTGTTTGGGGGGACAGTGGTACGCACAGCCCACACGTGCATGGCCCTGGGGCGTGCCCAATGGGAACTATTATGCCAGACGGTGTAAGATACCGACACTGCTGTGGCCAGCATGGGTTGCCGCACGTTGCTCTTTGGTGTGCACACCAGCAGGCATACACTACACAGCATTTGCAACCAATAGCTGTTCCCCGCATCCTATCCCTGTGTGCAGGGGGGGGGGACATCCGGTCATGGGCTATGGGGGGGGAAGGGTATGACATTAGGTGGGCGGTGGGTGATGGGGGGGTTTGGACGGGTAATGGTCTGTGGGCTGATGGGGGGGTTAGGACTGGCAATGGGCTACGGGGGGCTGACCGGGAATGGTTTAGATGGGGTTAGGACTGGATGTGGGCTGATTGGGGGTTTAGGACAGTAAGTGGGTTGAATGGGGTGGCCTAGGACACGTATTGGGTTTGGGGGATGCCTAGGACTGGAACTGTAATGAGGGTGGCTAGGAATGGATATGTTGCTGCTGCAGGGTCTAGAAGGGAATGGATGCTGGGTGAGGCTGGAACTAGGAGGGAGCTGATGTTGGGGGTGGATCAGAATGGGATGGGGCTGGAGGTGTAAAATGGAGAGGTGGGAAAGTATTTTGTGTGGGAGGGGAGATAACATCTCCAATTGGCCGGGTATTGGTTGTGGTACCTGGGGATTGGGGATGGAGGGGTAAGAGTTGAGTGGATGAACTAGGAATGCGGAAAGAGAATGAGAGGGATTAGTATGTTAAAGCAGATAGTAGTCGAGGGAATGGTGATCAAACTACAAGAGAGAAGAAAGGACACATGGACACCAGACGATGGGGACTTAGCAGAGGACAGGAGGACCTCAGGAGAAAAATGGCTTGAACACTTGCAGCTGATGAAATTGCACAAAAGTAGACACATATCCCTTTGTATTGCATTTCCTATCTGGAATAGGTCAGCGCTGGTAGATGTGCATCATTAACGTCTGCGCTTTGTTTGATACAGGAGCATATGAATGTATAGTTCTATTTCTACAGTGTTGTACATACCATGTTAGGGCTGTTGTGATTCGCAAGTTTAATGGTTTGCATTCCTGTTTGGAATTAGTGGGTACCTGTTTGGTGATGGTGTATGTTTCTGCATGTGTAACTGAGCGGAGGTTGTTCTGTTTAAATGATTCTAATGTGGCATTGCCACTTGTTCTCCCTCCCCAGTGGTTCAGGTATTGTGGTTCTGTGAAATGTGTTGGTGTAATATCTGCCGTGTTACCTTTTGATTGGTAGAGTATGTTTGCTTAGTGAGGTCCTGGTATTGCTGTCAGGATAACAGCGGGTTTTGCAATGGGTTTTACATGGGCAGTGTCCATTAGCCCACCTGCTGTATCCATGCCATCCACCACCCTGAATCTCCACCCATCACAGCTGCTGCACATAGCCTTGCAGGTTGCACCACTGCTGACCACTGGGCACAGTTTACATGTCTGTGCATTGCTACATGTGTGGCACTATCCCATGGACCGGCCGTAGTATCACTAAAATGCATGACACGTGTAGAGTACCCTGCATGCACCCTTTGTATCTCACACTGACACACATGTGTGTGTCCTCATGTGTCTCTCACACAACACTGACCCATAGCACAGAGGGATATCTGGACAGCACAGTTAACAGGTAACAATGTCAAACTTTATTTACAGAACACTGGGGGGTGGGGCATTTCAGTGTCCGACATGCAAACATCGCTGTCATACAGCCCTGCTGCCCTCCATGTGTGGGGTAGGCCATGGCATGGGCTGTCACAGGGCGGGTGTGTACTGTGTATCCAAGCGCTACACACCCCGGGACCCTGTCACATGGTGGCTGTTCCGGCGCGCCCCCAGCTATGTGCTCCTCCAGCAAGCGTAGCCGGTCCGCCACCATGGTCAGGGTCGCCATGACCTGCCCCATATAAGGGCGGTCTGCCTCTGGGCATGTGCATGCGCAAGCACAGCCCCGCGGCCACGCGCAGCCCGCACATGCATCCACACAGACACAGGTCTCCCGTGTCTGTGTGCCTGCATCCACGGTGCGCATGTCCTCGGCTATGTGTGCCATGCCCATGTACAGGGGGTGTGCGTCGCCATCACCATGTTGCAGGTCGCTGGTGCCCCCGTAGCCCTATGACAGCTCATGTAGATGGGCACCCAGCACAAATGCAACCCCCAACCCCCACCCAACCCATACCCCACTAGCGCAACGTTGGGCAGGTCACCCCCTTCAGGCCCCTGTCCCACCACAGCAGGGCCCCTACAAGCCCGAGCCACACTGCACCCGCCCCTCCTCCCCCTGCCCCCCAGCACCTCTGACTCCCCCCCTCCCCCACATTCATCCCCCACCGTATCCGCCACGGGGCAGCAGTGCATGTCCCTCCTCAGCCAGCCCACCCACCCTGCCCCACATCCTCCTCCTCCCCCTTCTGCAGTCCGGACGATCTTATGCCCCATGAGGTGGTGTGTGGCGCTTCCACCACCAATTCCACCGGGTCAGGCAGCACATCCATCTGTTCTTACCTCCTTGCGGTATCCACCGGGCCCCGCACCCTGCACCACCTGTTCCTCCGCAGCGAGTGCATCCACTGTCGGGGAGAGGGGGACCACGTGTCATTCCCATGTTCACACCATGTGCCACAGCAGTAAAATACATCCTTGTGAGTTCATGTCTGGCCACTGGCCCACAGGGCCATGTCACATCACTCACCGTTCTGTTGGGCCAGCCGCTCCCTCTGGCACTGTGGCGCACAAAACGGGGGATACAGTGCCCGCACACTCCCGGGCTTTTTGCGGAGATCCTAGGAACCTATTGGAGTCAGTGACAACACAATATTGACCATTTAGGGGGCAGACACCCTTTGGTGTGGTGGGCCTGTGGCCCGCAACACAGATATATTTATCAGTTGTGCAATATGCAGTGGCCCCACGAGTCACAAACTGGGCCATTCCCCACAGCACCAGGGTGAGGGGTAGGGCTCTGAGGTGCGGCCTACATACTTGCATCCTGGGCGAGGTATGGTTTGTCCTGTGTTCACAGACTGGGCCATTCCCCACAGCACCAGGTGTGAGGGGTTAGGGCTCTGGAGGTGAGCCCTACTGAGTCCTGGGGATGTGGTTTGTCCCTGTGTTCCACAGACTGGCCCATTCCCCACCAAGCATCCAGGAGGGAGGGGGTAGGGCTATGAGGTGAGACTACTGCATCCTGGGGATGTGGTTTGTCCCTGTGTTCACAGACTGGCCCATTCCAACAGCACCAGCGTGAGGGGTAGGGCTCTGAGGTGGGCTACTGCATCCTGGGATGTGGTTTGTCACTGTGGTAACGAATGGCCCATTCCCAACAAAACAGGGTGAGGGGTAGGGCTCTGAGGTGGAGGCCTACTGCATCCCTGGGGCATATGTGGTCTCTTTTCCTGTACTCACAAACCAGGGTCAGATACCATTAGCACAAGGCCTGATGAATGGGCCCTCATTTGGGGCCTGCAGGCATGCCTTGGGCTATAGCTGAAACCCTGTGTGCACAGACAGGGGTCAGATACCAGAGCACAGAAGCCTGAAGGATGGGCCCCTCATTCTGGGGCCTGCAGGCATCCTTGGGCTATAGTTATGATATGTTACTCACAAGAAAGGTGGCATATACCATAGAACAAGGCATGGAAGGATGGGCCCTCCATTGGGGCCTGCAGCATCCTTGGGCTATAGGCTCGAACCCGGTTTTGCACATAAAGGTGTCCAGATACCATAGCACAAGGCCTGAAGATGGGCCCTATCAGTTGGGGATGGCAGCATCCTGTGGGCTATAGTTGATGTCTGTTCATGCACATACTGGGTCAGATACCATAGCAAAAGGAATGAAGATGGGGCCTGCCGCATCCTTATGGCTATAGGTTAGTCTTATACTCACAACAGGGTCGATACCATACACAGAGCCTGAAGATTGCCCTCCATTTTGGGGCTGCAACATCCTTGGCGATGTTTTTATTCTGTGACTCCACTACAGGTCAATAGCATGCACAGGGCCTCGAAATTGGCCCGCATTTGGGTGCCTGCAGCAGCATCCTTGGGCTATAGTTATGTCTTTAACCTCTAACAGGGACAAGTCCCATTGCACCAGGACGGGGGATGGCCCCTGAGGTGGGGGCCTGCTAGAATCCTGGGCTGTCGGTTGACCTTATGAGCGCAGACAGGGCCAGAGGACAGAACCCCTGTGTGTCTTCGCACTCTGTGATGCGGCCTGTGGTCCATGTGATGGATTAGGGCACATCCTTGAGGGACAACAGTGGAAAATAACATAGGAATGTGGTCTGTAATTCACCTGTTACGATGGTGGCAGCCACCCCCTGTGGCCAGGGGGATTCGGTTTGGGGGGGGTGGGACAGACACTCAGATTCCCAGCTGGATGCGGAGACCAACTTGAATGCCTAGTAGGACATAGTTGATTGGGGATGTGGTTACATGGGGTTCCTGGCACATCCTGGGTTGGGGTGCCTGTTTTCCCATGAACCTTCTAAACCTCAAGTGGGTCAGTTCAGAGCTCGGTTGGTACTCTAACCGTGAGGTGCTCCCCCATGACCTTGGACCCTGACCAGCTTCGGCCTTCTGGAGGATCCAGGCAATAGGCCGCCGTCTGTCTAAGGAAGAATAGCTATGTGAGCAGGTAGAGCCTACCTTTGCGTGGAATCGCAGGCTTGCCTTGACTTTGCATAATGTCTTCAAGAACGAATGTCGTGTGCGTAGCCACATGCGTTTCGGTAGTCGTTGTGTGCGGGCGATCGGCTATGTGCGGTGGTGCGGTGCGTAGCCACGTGCCTTGGTGCGGGCGTAATCAGCGTGCGTGGGTTACGTGTGTTCTTCCAGCGTGGGCACTTTATATTACAAACTCTTGCACCTATTAATTATGCTAACAGGTGGAAGTGTAAATGGCCTATGGTTTTATCAGAGCATGTGAGCATTGGCTGGATTTTAAACCCACAGGGGGTTTTCGTACTGCTGAGCTACATCTCCTTGTAAAGTCGTTGGAACTCTTGCTCATTACAGGTTCTGCTTTATGTTTCGAGCCCCTTTTGCTGCACACATCTAGCAATCAGCATACATTTCACCTTCCGTGCCCTAGAGGTGACAATGCGTAAGTAGGCTGTATATGACATTTCTGATGTCCCCTTTTTCTGTAGATGTATTTGAGTGGGACATGTGTGGGAGGACAGGGGCACAGAGGGATAGGTCCCAGCTTAGTTAGATGTAGGGTTGACCATTGGGAACAATGTGGAGGTGCTGTAATTTTGTGAACCTTTTGGGTATATACTAGAATGGTTTGTGGCTCCTTCTCATGTGTGCTCTTTCACCTTTGGACTAGTTCCTCTCTTGGCTTTGTTGCCAGGGAACATTGGCTTTGATTCTCTATACTCACCTCAGATAAGAGTATTTTTGCAGACACCAACTGACTCCCGAGCGGAAACAGCAATTGTGACAGCCCTGCCACGTAATTCGCCACAGGGCGTTCAAAACAAACCATAAACTCGGGCTCCACCGTCGGTAGTAATTTGCAAGCAGGGGGCTTGACGTTATGCTCCTGTTATCTGTAGCATTACTATATGACTGGCTGACTACAGAGGGACGTCAATTACACAACATAGTAATTCCACGAGGTTCACCGGGTTGGATTGGCACCAGTCACACCCATGATGCACTTGACAGCAAATCCAAGCTGTTCACAGATACACCACATGGGGGAAGCACCCCCACAGCACCCTCAGCCTGGGGCGCGCTGGGAATTGACCATGTGCACCCCCACAGCACTTAGGAAAGGTAGGGGTTTCTGAACGCGTGTGTTTATAATGGCACAGAATAGCTACACACCGTCACATTGTGCGGGTACTTGCGCCTCCCACGTGAGGGTGCAGTAAGGCGAACGAGCACCACTGTCCACAGCTCACAATCCATGGAGGAAATAGGCCATGCTGGAACATACACAGCGTTAAGTGTTAATGTGTGGGATAGGTAGTTTCTTTTCGGCACAAACATACCTTGGATATCTCTGTCTGGCTCACTCAGGTGTAGTCCTTCGGGACATAGGGGGCATTCTGGTGGTGAAACACAGTCTCCTCCCTGCAATGGTGGCTATGGAAGGGACCATCACCCCCAGGTTATGCCTGTTTGAGAGACAACCCCTCAGGGCAGTTACTGCAACTCTCTAAATTTCATAGAACAATAGCAGAACAAGACATTAGGGCTGGTATATGTCTAGGCTGGACCCCACCACTATCTGCTATTTTCGGCAGCAGGATTAAGGCCACTGCACCATGCAAGGACTCTCCATCAGGAAACATACCAGCCTGCAACCAGTCCTGATGAGTTGGTCCATGATTGCATGTTCCTGTGGGAAATGCAGGCACCCAGAATGAGAATGGGACGGCAGCATACAGAACAAGCCGGAAGTCGAGTGACTGACCCCCCAAAGGTGACCACATACATATCACATGACAGAACTACAATGTAGCAACTATGGGGCTGCCTAGCCATGGCGGTGGTCACTGCACAGTCAGGGTGAAGATTGATCTACCTGTCAGGACAAACAGCGGTCCACCACCCTGATCTGTGTAGGTGGTTTGTCCGGGCAGAAATATGCCGGTCAGTCAGTGCCCTAGGCGGCTGTGCAGATGCAGATCTGGCCATGCCTCCCTGTCTTGGCTAATACCATGGTACCTTGCGCCTCATTATGCACAGTGGCAGGCACCATACTGGCACAGTGCTGGCAGTGTGGGCGGGTGGAAGGTTGTTTGCAGCCACCCACACACACTGTTAGAGGCAGGACACCACTCGAACACCTATGCCAGCATTGTGCTACTGTTAGAGGGGATTCAGCAGCCCTGCCACCACACCAGTCCTGGTGCACAGTACAGGCATGAGATGGTCCGCAAGACTGTTGGAGAGATCACTCACCAGTGTGGTAAACACTGGTCCAGAGGACCTACTGACCTGTAGGAACACCACAACCGCAGACATCGAATGATTGTTATGATGGAGCTTAAATGCGGCAAAACTGTGCTTGACGTTAGGACTTGCTATCTGACAGTACTCATAGGAAATGTTTTGGTAGGTTGCGTACCGCTACCCAGGTGTAGGGTGCCATTGCTAGGGTATGAATTTGGTTAGTATTGGGAGATGCCATCACAGGGCACCCAATGTCCTGCCATCTTCGCCAGGAGCATGGCAACTGCGGTCCATGGGGGTGTGGTGGTGTGTGTGTCGTGCCCCTGTTGGCTGGGCGCTTTACAGCAGAGGTTCCCAAATCCAGTCCTGGTGTGACAAACACTGTTCGGGTTTTCAGGCTGTCCATCCTGAATGATGCAAATTGGGCCCCCCCCCTACATGGCATAACATGGGGGGGGGGGGCATTTAGATACTGCAGCACAGGCATCTTCATTCGAGGCAAGCATGGGAACCTGAATGGTGTGTGGCCACAGGACTGCATTTGTGGAGACTCCTGCTCTAGGTAATGCGGCTCGTTTCGGTGTTCTGTGCTCGGTGTTTTGTGGTAGTAATATCATATGTGTACTAAAACCATGCGTATGTTCGCAGCAATAAAAGGTTTGTCATTTACCAGTCACGGGATCAGTGGGTGAATCAAAGATGTGGACTGGATTGGACACGGACAAAGCTGGGCTTCGAACCTGTTTGACCCTTCTGTTATTGCACACAAGTTCTGTGTGCACTGCATCACGGTGTTATGTGGCACAGAGGGCGTGTATTCACTGGGTCGTAATGGGACTGTACATCCAAAAGGGCCTGTCTGTTGCTGTGGGAGTGCCAGCGCTGCAAATGGATAGGACACTGTCTGCTGGGACTAGCAGCCCTGCCCCCTCCATCACCTGGTACCCTTCCCGCAACAAATGCATGACATGTCCTGTCTTGGGAAAATGATGATGACCGGATTGGAGGTGTGTGCACTCAGGGAATGAATTTTGGGGGGACTTGGTGTTTGTGTAATGGCGCAGTGTTTATGGTGTGTGTGCGGGGTGTTGGGTTAAACATTAGTGGTTGTATTGAGAAACGTGACTCTGTTCTCTGCAATAAAGGGTTGGCTTGACTATCATCGGTTTTAGTGGTGGGTTAGATATGTGGACTGGGGTTGGCTGCGGGCCCCAGCTGGGATTTGGAGCCTGTGGACTCTCTGGTCCTACAGGTACTGGCGGGGGTCCCTGCTTGCACCAAACTCGTAGCCACAGAGACAGTGCAGTCCCTGGAGATAGGTCACCTGGCCGCAAAGAGTCAGAACTTCCGTTATGGGCACAGTTGTTCCTGTGGGCAGCCTTCAACCTTGTATGAGTGACATAGGTGCCGACATAAACCCCCGAATTATGACCCTCAGAATGAGAGGATAAGGAACATAACAAAGCTGGCCAATAGTGATAT
>CM066033.1:1099341853-1099377043 GCA_033557465.1 Ichthyophis bannanicus | reverse complement strand
TATTTAACTCCACTTTCAATCTATATATGAGGTGCAATTAAAAGTATCAAACTTGTACAATAGCACAAGAAGTATAACACTGACAGTCTCCGTCAAAGTAGTCGCCTTCTGATAAAACACACTTCCTCCAGCGTTCCTGCCACTGCTGGAAGCAACTTTGAAAAGCCCCTTGTTATGCTGTGAAGCTGCTGTGTCAAATTTTGCTTAATGGTCTCCACGATACCAAACGTCACATGATTTTAAAAAGTGCAGGTGTGCTGCAAACATGCTACACTCTGCACATGCAGAGCATATAACTAGGTCACTGCATGCTTAATAGCATTGTGGCGCGACGTTTTGTTATACAGCTACACAAGTCTCGATGCTTTTGATCACCTCGTATTTTTAAAATATTTCCTATTTCACTGTTTCACTTCAGTGTGCCCGTTTCCATCTTTATTATGTATCACTTAAGATGCTTCAATGCATAAATCAATATATATTGTATGATATTATATTTAGTAATATACTCATTTAAAATAAAGAGAAATTAGACTTACCTGCTAATTGTTGCTCCTTGAGGAACTCCAGTCCAGTCTCGCACCTCTGGGTAGTGTACCTCTTCCAGCAGCTTGGAGGCTGAGCCTGTCATCTTTTTGATGACACTAGTGTACATATGCAGCTGGCACTGCCCACCAGCCCCAGCACCTATTGACAAAGCAGACTCAGAGGAGCAACAAATAATAGTTAAACATGCAACAAACGCTTCTACGTCTAAATAAACTAGTACCCCCCCATCCCCTGGGAAGGATACCCCATCCCCCACTCCAGGATGAAGAGGCCTACCTGTTGAGCCTGAGCAACTCCAACCAGCAGGATGCGAGCAACCGACAGCTCTTCTGGTCTGCCCCTCCCCCAAACACTGATTACATACCCCTCCCCGGCTCCTCCGGGCCACTTCCTCCACCAAGGGAACCAGCTTCAGGACCGGGATGTGCACAGATCATCACAAGAAGCACTCAGGGAGGGTTCCGGGACTGGACTGGAGTTCCTCAAGGAACAACAATTAGCAGGTAAGTCTAATTTCTCTTTCCTTATCGTCCCTCCAGTCCCGCACCTCTGGGATGTATCAGAGCAGTTAAACTAACGGGAGGGACCCGCACAACCGCCTGAAGCACTGCCGATCCAAAATGAGCATCCCCCGCCACCTGACAGCCAGGCGAAAATGTTCAGAGAAGTATGCCACCCTACAGATCTCCACCAGCGGAACTAAAGTATACTCTGCCCATGAGGCTGCCTGAGCCCTCATGGAATGTGTCTGCAACCCCACCGGCACTGTTCTACCCTTCAAGATGTATGCCGACGTGATTGCCTCACTGATCCATCTGGAAATGGAGGCTTAGCTGCCGCCTCACTTTTGCGCGACCTGCCTAACAGAACCAACAGATGGTCTGATCTCCAAAAGGACAATGCCCTTTTCACATACCTTCGCAGGACTCTTACCATCCAGGTGGCACAGCTGTGGAGTGGCACAGCCCATACCCGCTCTCGCCCACATCTGCGCTCGCCAGAGCCGGTAAGGAAAACGGCCTGATGTACATGAAATGCTGACACCACCTTGGCAAAAATGAAGGTACTGGGTGCCGGACCACTTTCTCCTTGGAGAAGGAAAAGAATGACAGTGTCCGAAGCTCCAAAATCCTGCGTGCCGAGCAACTCGCCACCAGGAATACCATTTTCAGAGCCAAATCCTGCAGGAAAGCTCAACTCAATGGCTCAACGGGTTCCCCAGACAGCACCAGATTGAGATTCCAAGGCGGTACCCACTGCCCTCTTTGGCTGACGGAGGTGGGTCACCCCCCCCTAGAAAGCTCAGCACGTCTGGCAGTGTACCCAACGGCACCCCGTTGACTTTCCCGTGATAACAGGAAAAGCGCCACCAGTTGCATCCTCAAGGAACTGACAGCCAGACCCTTATCAAAACCGGATTGCAAGCACGCCAAGATGTCCGGGACGGAGGCAGTGGAAGGGCACGGCTGCCTCTCTGCGCACCATGATTCAAAGATGCATCCTATGCAGATGCATGACAGGTTCGTAGACCACACCTCTGGGCCTGTAGCAAGGTCGCTATCCCCGAGCCTGATTATCCTCTCTTCTTCAACCTCGCCCTTTCACGAACCATGCCATAAGCAAGAATTGATCCACCTGGGGCATGCGAAGCGGCTCCTGCATCAAGAGGTCCTTCTGAAACGGAAGCCACTACAGTCAATCCGCCAATCCGAATCAGGTCAGCATACCACGGGCACCTTGGCCAGTCTGGTGCCACCAGAATCACAAATCCCCGGTGCGCCTCTAGCTATTGCACTAACCAGCCTATGAGCATCCACGGGGAAAAACAGAGAAGACCCTCTTCGAGCCACTGCTGAATTAGAGCATCCAGGCCCTTGGACTTCTTCTCTTCTTCTACCGAAAAACCGGCAGGCCTTGGCCGACTCGAACATTGCCATTAGGTCCATGACCAGTGTGCCCCATTGGCGGACCACCTGCTCGAACACCACCTGATTGAGCTGCCACTCTCCGTGGTCCATGCGCACTCGGCTGGGTAGTCTGCCATCACGCTGTCAACTCCTACTACGTGCGCTGCTGATAATGCTTGGAGACAAATCGCTGCCCATCCGAACAGACCTTCGGCCTCCTCCTCCAGGGCTGCACTGCCCATGCCTCCTTGCCGGTTGATGTAAGCCATCGTGGTCACATTGTCTGAGAGGACTTGGATCACCTTCCCCTGCAACCATGGCTTGAAACTTTCTAGCGCCAAGGTCACCGCTCGCATCTCGAGTCTGTTGATTGACCACAGAGCCTCCTGCAGACTCTCGTCCCTGAACAAAGCATCCTTCACAATGGGCTTTCAAACCTGACAGGCTAGTTATCTGAGGAACCCACACCAGGGACTCCTTCCACATGCAGCCACCAACTGAGGGCTCTCCTGGCGCTCAGTGGGCAGGAGAGTACTTGGGACAGGGGTTGACTCTGATGGGACCATCGACGGAGCAGAGCCCTCTACAGCAATTGCATATGCGCCCTTGCCCATGGGACTAGCTCGAGAGTGGCTGCCATGGTCACCAGAACCTGAAGATAATGCCATGCTGATGGTCTTACCCTCTTCAGGACCTGCTGTATCAACTTTCGTAGCTCCTGGGCCCGGCGAACCAGCAGGAAATTCCTGCCCACACAGGTATCAAAGCACGCTTTCAAATACACTAGCTCCTGGGCCGGCCGTAACTGGCTCTTGGCCAGGTAGACCTTAACCGAGACTTTAAAGGAACTCTCCCACCCGTGCTGTTGCTCTTTTTGCTATCGTCCCTGGACTTCGCCTGGATTAGCCAATCGTCTAGGTACAGGTGGACGAGAACCCCTTCCTTGTGGAGAGCTGCCGCCATCACCACCATGACCTTGGTGAAGGTACAGGGGTGGTCGCCAGACCGAAGGGCAACGCTCGAAACTGGAAATGGCCCCTTGGCACCGCAAAGCGGAGAAACTGCTGATGTTCTGGATGGAAGGAAACATGCAGATACGCCTCTGTGAGATCGGAGTCACCAAAAATCTGTTTCCTACCGCCATTACTACTGTGAAAATGCGGTATCTGGACACCGTAGTTCATGCCCTCAAAGCTGAGAATTGGGCGAAAGGAATCTTCCTTTTGGACAAAACGAAATACATGAAGCATTGACCGCAGACGTACTGGTCTCGCAAAACCAGTTCCACAGCTCTCTGCTGCAGGAGACAAGTCAAGGCCTCTTCTACTGCTGCTAACACCACTGCACCCAGTTTGGGCAATCAAAGGAGCTCATTCTTGCTCCGGCAGTGGGTATAGGGGCATTATGGATTGCACCCCTTTAAGGCCAACCTCTGGCAGATCCCACACATCCTGGATCATCTGTCCTACTACTCCATGTACTGGTAAGAATTTCTGCAATTTCCGTACTGCCTGGAACAGCGGATCCTACAGCGCCTCTTCCTCTGCGGGGAGGTTAGCAGGCATATTCAGGGCCTTGAGGGTCGCCAAAGTACACACAGAATGTGAGCCCTTTGGGAATGAGGAATTGTATCAGTACCTGCTTGAAGTGATTGTTAACCGCCCTGATGGCCTTCGGCCTGGGCGGTATATCGAGAAATTGCATAAACATAAGCATAAAGATGAGCGCTGATAGCTCCTCCCGGTGGAAAACCCGAACAATTCAGCCCTGATCCTCCTGTTCTGGGCTCTCTCCTTCTTCCAACTCCTCCTGCAGATCTAACTCCGTGTCAAGGTCTTCCCTATCCAGCCCCCCTGACAGCGGCAATTGCTGCCACTCCTCTAAGCCTCTAGACCGCTTCGACGCCACTGCTCCTGACTCGTGCTCTTTTGCGTCTGACATCCTCTTAGCCCTGTGTTCCGGGGCCAAGGAGCCACTTGGTAGGCAAAACGCCTTATGCAAAAGTAAGACAAACTCCGGTGAGAACTCCCCCGGGAGCCCTATCGCTCCCTGGGCTTGAGGGGTGGATGGTCCGGGCATCGTGCAGGGACCGGGGCCGGATCCGTTGAAGGTAACATGGCACCCCCGCCCCCCGCCCCCATAGTCTCTTGCAACTGGGAGTAACTCTCCTGCCTCCTCTCATCCTGCAGGTCCTGCTCCCATTACCTCCTCTTTCGTGCAGTTTAGGAAGACACCTGCCTCCGAGATCACACCACATCGGGGACTGCACATCTTGAGGATTTTTTAGATTGCACTGCAGTGTTGTATCTTAAAGATATGAAATGGACCTTGCCCTGATCCAATAAAACTGACACATTCTCTGAGTAAAGTTTACGTTTTTATTCTAATACTACTAATGGCTATAAGGGAGTACAGCTTCCCTTACAAGCAATACTACAGATTTAATAGGTACATAATCTGGGCTAAGAGACAAGAGATGATCATGTCAGGTTACTCACTGACCATAGACAGATGGAAGGATTTTGTTTGCTTCCTATCCACTTTCAAATTACATACATTTCTTGTATGCAGGTACTTTCTGTTTTCCACAGAGCTATAGCTGCTACAAACCTATATGTAGTATTTTTTTTAAACACATCTTTATTCCTGTCCCTGACTTTCTATCAGACCCTTCTCAGGAGAAAGGCAGTTGGTTGATACATTGTTTCTTTTAGATCACCTGACCAGGCACACAGGACGCAGCACTCTGAAATTTGCCCAGCAACAAACAATGGCCTATCTGATTAGGCCTTTCCCACATGTCTGCATCAAGTCATTGTGTACTGAATAAGTTTTGAGCTGTATAACACAAGGAATGCTTAAGGATTAAGTGGGGTTCACACCCCTTGATACCATCCTATACCAGGCACTGCGGTCTGGCCGGCATGGTGGGAAGGGCTGGGGTCACCCCTCAGGAACTCCCTCAATCTGTACCCGGGTATGTAACAGGATCCCCAGCAGTGCACCTCCACAGGCTCAGGCACAGAGCACCAGAGTACTTGAACTAAAATAAAATAAAATCGAATTAACTGAAACGAAAAAGAAACTGCAAATGACCCCTAGGAAGAGGCTGCTCTGTCCTGCTTTATTCTCCGGTGGCTGCCTCTCCCAGGCACCCAAAACACAGCAGGAGGTTAAACACATGCGGGCCTGAATAAGAAATCACACCTAAATGCAGCAGGGAAAGTTTCCCACACTGCTGCAGGCTCCCAAACATGCAGCTGCAGGCCGCTCTCTGTCTCCTCATGTTCTGGGTTGCTAGAGGTTTCTGCTGTCTTCCCCCCCCCCCCCCCCCACCACTCTTACCTTGGAGCCTCTTTGCCTGCATGGCTTTTCTACCCCTCGCGCTCAGCCTTCTTTCCTGGCTTCCGCGCTGAGGGGGGATGACTCGGGGCTGCCAGCTTTCACTCCTGTCAAGCAACTGCAGCCCCTGCAGGCTCCTCACCCGATAATGGGTTCGGGAGCAGCCAGAAGTCTCGGACTGAGGAAGGCCCCCACAGAACCCTCCCCCCGAAATCCTGGGGGGGAGAGAGGGAAGAAGGAATACTCTCCCCTCAGCCCTGTTGTCTCTATTCCTTCTAGTTCTTTTTTTTTTTTTTTTTTTTTAACTTCTGCATTTAAAAAAAAATAAACCTGCACCTTAACAGGGGAAAAAAAAGAAAATCTAACTAAACCTATCTCCTTAGTTGTCCTTTCTGGGAGTCCAGCACCCTGGCTCACAACCTCCTCCAGCTGCTTGGAGGCTGAGCATACTGGGGCTGGTGGGCGGTGCCAGCTGCATAGTGTCATCAAAAAGATGACAGGCTCAGCCTCCAAGCTGCTGGAAGAGGTGCACTACCCAGAGGTGCGGGACTGGACTGGAGGGACGATAAGGAATCACCTAAGAACATAAGAACATAAGATATGCCATACTGGGTCAGACCAAGGTCCACCAAGCCCAGTATCCTGTTTCCAACAGTGGCCAATCTAGGTCATACGTACCTAGCAGTTTCCCCAAAAGACACAGGTTCCGCAATGCTTGTACTGGGTCAAGCATTGATATCCTGGGTCCCTTCTTAATAATGATTATGGACCTTTCCTCCAGGAACTTGTCCAAACCTTTTTTAAACCCAGCTACACTAACAGCCTTTACTACATCGTCCGGTAACAAATTCCAGAGTTTGATTACACGTTGAGTGAAAAAATATTTTCTTTTATTAGTCTTAAATAGTTTACCCTGTAGCTTCATTGCATGTCCCCTAGTCTTTCTATATTCTGATAACATAAACAATTGATCTACGTTTACCCATTCCATTCCGTTCATTAATTTATAGACTTCTATCATATCTCCCCTCAGCCGTCTCTTTTCCAGGTTAAAGAGCCCTAACCTTTTTAGCCTTTCTTCATAGGAGTATCCTTCCATCCCCTTTACCATTTTGGTGGCTCTTCTCTGAACCTTTTCTAATAACGCTATATCCTTTTTAAGATACGGTGACCAGAATTGCACACAATATTCAAGGTGCGGTCTCACCATGGAACGATATAGAGGCATTATAATATCTTTTGTTTTATTTTCCATTCCTTTCCTTATGATACCTAGCATTCTATTTGCTCTCTTGGCTGCCGCTGCACACTGGGCCGAGGGTTTTAACATGCTATCCACAATGACGCCTAAATCTTTTTCCTGGGTGGTGGTTCCTAATGTGGAACCTTGCATCGTGTAACCATAGTTTGGGTTGTTCTTCCCTAGGTGCATAACTTTGCACTTGTCCACATTAAATTTCATCTGCCATTTTGATGCCCAGTCTTCCAATTTATCAAGATCCTCTTGCAATTTTCCACAATCCTCTTGGGTTTTAACAACTTTAAATAGTTTTGTGTCATCTGCAAATTTGATAACCTCACTCATTATTCCACTTTCCAGGTCATTTATGAATATGTCAAAAAGCAGCGGACCCAGCACAGATCCCTGGGGTACACCACTATTCACCTTTCTCCATTGGGAAAATTGGCCATTTAGCCCAACCCTCTGCTTTCTATCTTTTAACCAGTTCCTTGATCCACATAGTACACTGCCTCCTATCCCATGACTCTTTAGTTTTGCCAAAAGTCTCTCATGAGGGACTTTGTCAAAGGCTTTCTGAAAGTCCAGATACACTATATCAACCGACTCACCTTTGTCCACCTGTTTATTCACACCTTCAAAAAAACATAACAGATTAGTAAGAAAGATCTTCCTTGTCTAAAGCCATGTTGGCTGTCTCCCATTAGGCCATGACTATCTACATGCTGAGTAATTTTATTCTTTATGATGGTTTCTACCATTTTTCCCGGTACTGACGTCAGGCTCACCGGTCTGTAGTTTCCCGGATCACCCCTGGAACCCTTTTTAAAAATTGGTGTTACATTGGCGATCCTCCAATCTTCAGGTATTAGAGATGATTTTAATGATAGTTCACAGATTACTAATAGCAGGTCTGCAATCTCATATTTCAGTTCTTTCAACACCCTTGGATGTATACCATCCGGCCCAGGTGATTTGCTACTCTTCAGTTTATCTAATAGTTGTAATACATCTTCCCGATGTATCGATATTTCCTTCAATTCTTCTGCACCTTTAAATATCACTTCAGTCATGGGTAACATCCCTACATCTTCCTCAGTAAAGACCGAAGCAAAGAATTCATTCAGTCTCTCTGCTATCGCCTTGTTGCCTCTTAGTGCTCCTTTAACTCCTCTATCATCTAATGGACCAATTGACTCTCTCATAGGTTTCTTGCTACGAATGTACTTGAAAAAAATCTTTAAATTTCACGATTTTGCTTCCGCAGCAAGCTTATTCTCAAATTCTCCCTTTGCCTGCTTTATCAATGCCTTGCTTTTGACCTGCCAGTGCTTGTGCTGTTTCCAGGTTTTGTCGTTTGGCTCTTTTTTTCCATTTCCTGAAAGATGCTTTTTTGGCAACAACAACCTCCTCTCTGACCTCACCTTTAAACCATGCTGGCAGTTTTTTGGACTTCCTTCCACTTTTCTTAAAGCGTGGAATACAGCTGATCTGGGCTTCCAAGATAGCATTTTTCAACAACACCCAAGCTTGATGTAAGTCTTTAACCTTTGCAACTGCTCCTTTTAGTTTTTTCTTAACTATTTTTCCTCATTTCTTTCTAACTTATTTATTCATCCATTCAATTAAATTGAGAAAGTTAATACAGAATACAAAGTTCTAGCAGTGCATTTGACAAGAGTGAGATCTCCTCAAATACTAGAGAAGAACAAAAGAAGGGGAAAAAAGAAGGAACCAAAAAGAAATGAATACATATATCAAAAATTAAAAATCAATAAAACAACATAAGAAAACCCACAAAACAACAAACGATAAAAAACAAAAATCCACCCTCACTATGGGCATGTTTGCTAAACCATGCTACCAGCTAGCGCGGGGTTCAGTGCGCACCAAGTGCATTATGGTTAAATTTACTGTATGCCAAAAATGCAGCCATGCTAGAAACTCATGCTACCCAAGTAGTGCAGGCTGCCATGATGACTGGCCGGTTGAAGGTTTATGTGGGTGTCTTTGGCACATGCTCACTGTCAATATAGCACTTAATGTGGGCATTAAATGGACCTGTGTTGATGGCTCCACACAGAATGTGCGTGGGGTATGTGTGAAACCTATGCAAGCAATATGGGGACATGCCAGACACGTCTCCATTTTTTAATGTGGGTTAAGCGCCACCTTGCGCTCATTTTTGGAATAGAACTTGGATAGACACCCACATTTTAGTAAATGTGCCCCCTATGAGAGATACAAAAGCTGGATGCAAGAAAACTGGAGATAGTTTTAAAGGGGTAAAACACCAGAATGACATCGGTTCCACGCGATTATTCTGTGAATCACACTGAGAGGGAGTAGATCATTAAGTACCAAGAAATGCAGTCCGAGACCAAGAAAATGTGGTAGAAAGATACAGAAATAGGTCTCACTATGCTAGGTACCACAGGCTTGATTACAAGGACTTTCCAAGCACACCTTGATAAATTTACTATGCATGTTGGGCCTGATAGTGAAAGGCATTAACACACTTAGCACACCTGCTAACCATGCTATTTATTTATTTAACCAGCTTTCTATATTGCCTTATCCTTCAATCAAAGCAGTTTACATTATGTAATCATTACAAACAGGTACTGGATACATTCCCTTGTCCCCAAGGGGCTCACAATCTATGTGTACCTGAGGGTTAAATGGCTTGCCCAAGGCCACAAGGAGTGCCTATAGGACTAGAAATCCCAGTCCCTCTGGCCTGAGATTGCTGTCTCCAGATGGGAACTGAACCCCTGGTCCTTCAGCCTGAGGTACTGTGCCCTAACCACTAGGCCTCTCCTCCCTATTGTTAATCCCCTTAGCTGGAATATTTAGTGGCACTCTGATTCCACATGCCAACAAGATTCTACTCAAGATCATTCAGCAGAGACTACAACCATACCTGGAACGAGAACTGCCTGAAGTGCAAGCAGGGTTCAGGAAAGGGCAAGGCATAAGAGACATCATTGCGGATGTGAGATGGATCCTTGAAAAGACAAAAGAATACCAAAAGGATATCTATATGTCTTTTATTGATTAGAGCAAGGCTTTTGACTGTGTAAACCAGTGGTTCTCAAACCAGTCCTCTGGTACCCCCAGGCCAGTCAGGTTTTCAGGATATCCACAATGAATATGCATAAGATAGATCTGCATGCACTGATTCATATCTATCTCATGCATATTCATTGTGGTTACCCTGAAAACCCAACTGGACTAGGAGTACCAGAGGACTGGGTTGAGATTCACTAGTGTAAACCATGAGAAATTTTGGGCCACATTAAGAAGCATGGGTATACTAGAACACCTGATAGTTCTCATGTACAACCTTTACACTGATCAAGAAGCAACAGTTCGAACAGAAGAAGGATAAGCAGGATGGTTTAAAATCAGCAAAGGTACAAGGCTGCATACATTCCCCCTACCTGTTTAATTTACAGTATATGCAGAACAAATCATCAGAGAAGCAGGACTCATTCCTCCCGTTCAGATCACATCACCCCTCTCCTCATTTGTCTCCACTGGCTCCCATTTCAATTCAGAATCCAATAGAAGATCCTCACCCTTGTCCACAAAACCATTCATATCTCTACCTCACAGTATCTAGCTGACCTTTTCCACCTCCGTGCCCCTCCCCTGCTTTCTTTGCGCAGTTCATGCTAAACGTTTATCCCTTACAGCTGCTTCCTGTGCCCATCTGGAACACACTTGTACCTCTGCCTTTTATTTCCTTGGTCCCTCACTCTGGAACTCCCTACCCCACACATTTCGACTGGAACCATTTTTTCAAAGATTCAAGGCAATGTTAAAAACTCACCTTTTCCATCTGGCCTTCGACCTCCCCTCCCTTCATGATTGACTATGCTGTTTCCTTCTCTCCCTTTACCCCACCTGTGTATTTTTCTCCCCTTTTTCTTTACATGACCGTCCACTCTCTATCCTGTTAAATGATGGCGTTGCTTTTACCCTCTATTGTCTCGCAGTATTCTTATTAATGTAAACTGCCTGATGCTACCACCTGGGCAGGATATCAAGTGAATGACTAAAGATAAAAATAAAGACTGTATGAAGACAACCAAGGTGTGAAGATTGGTGGAAAACTCATCAACAAGCTTCGCTATGCCTTGGTCTGGTCCTACCACAGAAGCACTTGCGGATTTCTTTTTGAAAAAGGTTCAGACCCTTAAAACTATACTACCTTCCTTTCCACCTTTTTCACCACTGACAGTTCTTGACGTTACTGCTCAATACCACTGCACACTTGGTCACATTTCACCCTTTGCCCTCACTCAAGAGGGCGGTGATTCCATTCAAAAACAACTCCTCATTAGATCCGATGTCTTCGACATGGCTCGGTGAGCCTAGCCTTGGACCGCTTAATAAAACAAAGTCATAAAATAAAAAAATATATTGCCCTTGATAACGGTCAAACAGAACTATCCCAGACTATACCCCATTTCTAATTTATCTGTTGTTTCCAGATAATTCAGACAACATAGATCCGTCGAGCTCACCATTCCGTTTTCCCCAAAATCAGCGCCCACATCAGAAGCCTGGATAACAGCATACTCCTCTCACATATAAACATGATACAACAGATTGGATTTCTAACGGCACTGCTTGCCGTCAGCTCGCAGATCACTAGATGTATTTCTCCGTTTCGCATGACAGTGTGCAGCAGTTTGGATAGGACTATAATGACACGCTGTAATGACCTGCACTTGGTGCATATGCTGTTCGACCCGCCTGTATGAGCGGTGACATATAACATAGATGGCAGATAAAGACCCCAGGCCTATTGGAAGGCAGAAGAGCACCCTTCCGCTCCTGCAGGTTCCCACTTTAGAAACTGAACACCATCTGTTCCTCCAGTATTATACTGAACTAGATGACATCTCACAGTCGCATCAAGACCCAGGTTGGCACCCCAACGTAGCCACCCTCACATTTGCAGCTCGCCCTCTAGGGCCCCACCCTCTTCATTTGGAGGTATATAGCTGACTCTAACTGTAGATAATTTTGAGCTGCCGACATAGCCGTGACGGCCAGTTAAAATGTACATAGTTACCCTGTTAGCCCTGTATAAAAAAACCCTGTTTATTGTAAGTCCAGTGCAGACCTGCCTGCACTGCACAAATTTTGTTACCTGTAAACCGCACTGATTCTAAATAGCGTGGTATAAAAGAGACATTAAATAAATAAAATAAATCCCCTCCCCATGCCTTTGTTTGGGGGTATACCTACCACTCCGTGTTTGCATGGTTTTGTTCATTTTTACAAAATAGATCTTTTTTAGGTTTGTATCCAAGGGGACACTTCCATCCCCCGGGACATTCTATGTGGCGTCCCCCAGGGTTCCATTTTATCCCCTTTATTATTTAATATTTTTCTCAGTCTATTGGTTACCCAAATACAGAGTTTCTGGTATTTCTTGTTATGTTTATGCAGACGACATCTTACTACTGTTCTCAGCTGATGATGCTTCCCTTGATCTGGCCCCTTTAAATACCTTTCTGACCAGTATCTCTTGCTTGGTTTACATGAAAATTCCTCTTAAGTTGAATCCCACCAAATCCACAGAGTTCCGACTCCGGCCCTCCTCAAGCCCCAGTGTATGACATCCTCCCTTTAGCACTCCATTCTTTGGGGTTCTTACTTTCTCCCCACAGCTGACCCAAGTAACAAAATCAACCATTCTTGGCCTTACTATGTGTCCGTAGCATACACTCTTTCCTTCAACAAACAAAATATGGTCACTTTCCAGAGGCGACTTATTCTGTCATTTTTTTTTTGTTCCGCGTTATCACACTCTGATAATATCTTCCAGATGTGAGGTTATTCCAACAATTGCAAAGCATATCCAGCCAATAGTATTATCTTCCTTGTATACGTCAACAGGTCTCAGACTTATCCGTACCTTGTATTTAAGATTACCGCACTTCTCCCCAATTTTTGTCTGAATATACACCCTAATTGGCACCACTCATGACCTTAGAATGGCTCGCTTAATAGAAATAGCTTTTAACTCTTTACATCAAGACAAAACAGTGCTTAACTTTCAGTGCAAAGTCCTACCCCTATATTAAATCCAATCCCCTCTTTCCTTGCCAACTCTGCCCTTAGATGACTGTACTCTGATTCCTGCATACTGCGATTTCAAAGACTTGACTACTGTATTATGATTTATCTTGGTCTCTCGCAGTTTCAATCTCTGATGCCTCCAGTCGATTTCAACCACTTCTCTTCGTTTACTTGCTCATGCATAAAAAATTTTTTTGATCACATCACTCCACTATTTATTAAATAATTATTGGTTGCCCCTACAGTCCCCCCTCCCCTTTCTCCCTTCCCCCCTCCCCCTCCTCTTCCCTCCCCCTCCCCCCTCCCCCCGCCCCAGCTTGATCAATCTCAGTTTTTACTCCTTGTTTTATTTCTGTGTTTAATTTCTTCATTAGTTTAAGTATTTTCACTAGTAATGTTAATTGGATCCCTTGCTTGTTCTATTTTGTTTATTTTTATATTCCTCTTTGTATGTCTGCAATTTTTGACCTTTCAACCCCCCATGAGAGCGGGAAAACGCAAGTATATCTGGGAAATTGGAGGGCGGGGCGTTTCAAACTTTGGACAAGCCCAGTGAAGCGTGCATTGTGTGGTAAGTTTTCCTGTCCTTTTTCATTTTTGCCTCGTTGGATTTATGATATTTTTGATTTTTAATATAATAGCCTTTGAAAAGTATGTTTGCTCTGTTAACTGGTAGCCTTTATGTTTTGCAAGCTATTTTGATTTGGATACGCAGACAGTGCGATTGCCCTGGGCACTACAAAAATTTCCCTTGCAAGAGTCCCTTAGCCACCCCCCTTTTTCTGGTATTGGGCGCATATTATTGATATGTTTTTTAATCATTATTCTTTGAATTAGATTATTTTTTCTATCCTGTCGTCTCTTCTTCTTTTTCTTCACCCTGAAGTTCTTATGCATGTGCATTTTTCATTTTAACGCAATTGTGTAATTGGTAGCGTTTTGAAATGTAAGGCTTTTCATTCCGCCCAAGTAAAAAATTGCAATGTGCAATGGACGGTCAAGCTTTTTTCATAAACGTCTGTTTATGAATTGTTTCACTTTATAATAATACATTTTAGAAATTTATTTAAGCCTTCCATATGAGTTGGTTTTAATAGTCTATGACCGTAAGTGGGGGATATGGAATGAAAAATTCTCCTTAAAAAAGAAATATTTTTCATTATCTCGGTTGGTTTGTGCAACGTTTTAGGCTGCTACAGTACATTTTAAAGACTATGAGATCGAGCCTTACACAGTCGGAATTTAGTTTCATTTTTAATAGGTTGTGTTTCTCCATCCCTATCTTTACTTTTTCAGAGCTCGACCACTAATTTCATTTTGATTTGCATATTGATGATATTTCAGAAGCATTTTTAGACATATATTATATAATTAGTTTGTTGGTTTTAAGTGCAGATGTTTTTATATCTTGGTATATATTTTAATTGGATTTGCGGTTTCTTTTTCAAAACATCCTTAATGGCATTGCCATACATAAATTTTATGTATTATGTTTCTATGATAACTTTTAGATTTTTATGCTTTTTTTGTTTTGGTCTTAATATTTTATTTATTATATTTATTTATTTATTTATTAATGATCAATTCTTTATTTTTAGTTTTTTAGTGTACCACGTGACAGAAATAAGGTACCTTTTTATGTCCTCCTCATCTCTCCTTTATTTTCATTTTATTAGACTATATGATTTTACTTCTTTAGTCATATTAATATTTATATTTGTATTAATATGTAATTTGTTCCATATTTTTTTTCATTTTTTTGATTCCTTGATGTTTATCTTTTGTATTTTGTTTAAAGGCTCTACATCTTATATATGTTTTATATTTGGTTTTTAATATTTATGATTAATGTTTTTATTACATTTATGATTTCTAATAATTTTTTTAATCAATTTATATTTTTAAATGTTTTACATTGTTATCTTTTGAGGTGTGTTCTCTTTTCAAGACCCCCTGAAGAAGGCTTTCTAGCCAAAATGCATTGGGGCCCAATAAAAAGATGCTTCACCTGAATCAAATTGTCGCCAGTCTTTGTGTACCTGCCTGGTTTGTTCTCTGTCTAGTGTGCAGGTACCTGTTGCTCTTTTTTGGTACCAGTGTGTATGTGTGCACATACATTGCCCTGCCCCACAACAGGCTTGTGGAGCGCCATGTGCACCGCTGGATGTATCCCCTGATTACATTGTGTTGAAACCATGTGCTGCACCGTCCAGCAGACATGGACACATTCACGTTGTCACCGATAGTCAGTCTGTAGCAGGGATGGCACCACATGATAGGATGGTGAGGAGGTGCGGATGTGGTACCCATGATGCAGCCCAGATGTGATGTATGCGGGGATCCACGTGTCTGACAGGCTGTTAGTCGGTGCGGCTCACGGCTCACCACGATGGACTCTGGTGGGGTGGAGGAGCAGCGGCTCACTACAAGCACTGGAGGGGGTAAACAACTGACAGCAGCTAGGTATATCTGTACATCGTGTCTGTCCGCCAAGCATATGCAGTTCGCATGCCACGGTGACACTGGTGTGTGTGTGACAGACAGGTCAGCCATGTAGATAGCCTGATGTGGATGATATGCGGGGACAGAGGGGAGCTATACCCCACAATGTTGGTGAACAAGCAGACATATACAGCAGGTGGCAGGGGGAGGGAGGGTATAACCTCAGGCATATGTATGGCCGTGAACACATGGCACGGTGCATGGCACACAGGGCATGTGTGGACCTCCCTGTCATGTAGAATTCAAAACTTTACCCATAACGAACACACAAAATTATGGTGCCGTTACATCGACGATGTTTTTATGTTATGGAATGGTAGTGAAAATGACTTGGCTAATTTTGTCAACTGGTTAGAGATGATAATATCAAGTTTACATACGCCAGTAGCATAGATAGTCTAACATATTTGGATGTCCATGTTAGAAAAATGGATGAAACGTGGATTACGTCTGTATATACTAAGCCTACGGACAAAAATACTCTCCTGCATTATGAGAGTGTTCACCTTAGACGATTAAAAGACGGACTACCGTTCTCTCAATTTCTTAGATATCGCAGAAATTGTACTCAAACATCGGAGTTTAAAACACAAGCCATTCAACTGAAGAAGAAGTTTCAAGCGAGGGGTTACCCTCCACAAATTATTAACATCGCTTATAAACGGGCATTATTTAATAATCGTGACTTGTTGACAGATAAATTTGGTGACGAAATATTCACCTTTCAGTACCCAAATTCAACGTATATTAAGAAAACATAGCAACGTGCTTAAAAGCACTTTGGGACTGGAGGACAAGTCGATACGATGTGTTTGGAGAAAGAAGACATAGGAAATCTTAAAGAAATTTTAAGTCCTGCAGTGTTGAAGCCTATTTCATCATCAGAGATTTCTTCGAACAATGGCCACTACAAATGTGGACAGTGTCCCATATGTGAAATAACCTTGGAAATAACCACATTTAATTATCATGATAAAACTTATGTTCTTAAACACAGAACGTCATGTACATCTACCTATGTAGTTTATTGCATTTTATGCCCCTGTCGATTGATATACGTGGGCAAGACGAATCGTCCTTTTCATGTTCGCATAAGAGAACATCGTAGCAGACTTAAATGTCAGAGATTGGAAGCTCCCATTGTAAATCATTGTTTACAATTCAAACATAGTTTTACCAACCTTAAATGTTTTTGTATAGATCAAATTTTAAAAGGTACGGGAGGCAAATCTAAAAACCAGACATTACTGTTTCGGGAACAACGCTGGATTTTCAATTTACAATCGACCATCCCAACAGGGTTGAATGCACAGATTGACTGGGGTGTGTGTATCTAATCTACATACTTTGGTAACAGCTCTACTATACACCAAAGCATACAATAGGTTGGAGACCAGTCAGGTGACATCCAGACCTTTAAATCCAGCTGGACTGGACGATACGCATGCGCGGCATTTTTGTAACCGAAATGAGTTAGTTCAGCTGGAGCCATTGAGTATGGTGAGTGAGATCCCCTGTGCTTTAATAATTAAGAAAATGGTCAGCAAAAAGAAATAATACTATATAAAAGATTGAAATTTGATAGTTCTGGAATGCCTTAGTTGCATTATTTTCTACAGGTTTCGCCCGCATTACTACACTGCAGATCCCTGATGAAATGCATAACTTGTGAAACGCTACAGTGCTGGGTTTGCATTGGGATTATCAGAGATGACTGAAAAAGGAACTACAAAAGATAAAAGATAAGCATTTCCATAGAAGATAAGCATCGCTGTTCAATATTTAGTTAAGTAAGATAAAGATTTAAAATACCTGCCGAATAAGCAACATTTGAGGTCATTGATGCGAATTGAAGCTCGGAGTCTAGACATATTGTAAATCTAGACGGTTGCTTTATACCAGTCTGAGACCTTGTTGCTAAAGGATATATATATATCTCATCAGTTGGGCAGAGCGTTTTGTTCTATGTTGGAGAGGTATAGTTAAACTATCATCTTGAAGGTGAAGAAGTGGAGCTGAATAAGTTTTGAATTCTTACATAGTAAATTAAGCTCTGAAAAGTGACTAATTACTACGGTTTGACCTCCCTGTCATGACTGCTGCTGGTGCAGACACCCTACCAGCCTGTGACATGGTAGGGCACATGTGACCATGGTAACCCCAATTGGGATGGCCCACTCATGGAACCCCCGACACAAACAATGGACACGTGCACATCGGTGACCAAAGGTAAAGCGGTCTTTAATGCGGTGGTCGGTCCAACATACAATCACAGACCTACGACTTGTGTGACCGCCCACGCCCATGCCCCCACCTCCTCCCATGACCCCCACACCCCTTGCCGCTGCTGCTGCAGCTGCCTCTTGCGCTGCTGCTGGCTGCAGGATAAGTCCCGCCACGGCCTCGAGGGCATCTGCCAGCTGGCCTATTCCAGCTGCAATCTCCATGGCAGTCCCTCGCAGCTGCCATGTCTCCAGGGTGTGCTCTCTGATGTCCCTGCGGAGCCCACACACCACCCGCGTGAGGGCCTGCCCCGCCTGGCATAGGGCACGCTGTACCTGCTGCTGGCCACGCATTTCCGCCCGGATAGCTATCAGTGCCTGGCGAGTGCCTGTGGGAGGGGAACAGAGTGACCTGTGAGACATCTGTTGCCTACACCCCAGCGTGTATGACCTGCCCATTCCCCACTGTGCCACATCAACCACCCCAGACATGGCCAGGGGGGCATATGTATGTGTGGAGGCCCACTGTCATTGTGCATGTGTGTGGCCTCACCGCTGTGTCTGGGGGTTGGTGTACCACACCAGCACATGCAACCATCCTGCCAGTCGCCCACCTGCAGCATCCCTGCGTGCCGACACCGTATGTGCCCTCAGCTCCTGGAGGATGATATGCATAGCACCCATTGTTGCAGTTGATGGCCCTGGCGGTGGCAATGTGGGGCTGACCCCCACATCCTCGGGCCCCTCCCCAGCCACTGTGGTGCCTGTGTACCCGCTCCACTGTGGTGACTGTTCGTCCTCTTGGGCGGCCACCTCCTCAGGCATCACATCAACCCATGGGGTGTCTGGGGCGTCGTTGGTGGCAGCCTCTGCATGCGGCACCTCTTCGACCTCCGCTGGCTCAGGCTCATCACCATTGTCCTCCTCGACTGCCTTGATGGCCTGGATGTTACCGGGGGGGGGGGGGGGGTGTGGAACAGGGTACACATATGGGGTTGACACAGACACATACGTAGAGCACATTGTAACATCACCACCGTGGGCAATGTGTGTACCGCCTGTATGTGATGTCTCAGTGCCTACACTGGGGCAGCACATGTGTGTCGGCTGTGCTCTACCTGGGAGAGGGGGCAGCATGTTGCAGTGCGTGGGGTGCAGCGCTACATTGTCATGTCTGACCTGGGGGTCGGTGTGGTGAGTGCTGCACATACAATGGTGAGTGCTGCACAGGCGATGCATAGGGTGCATACACAGAACCGTGCGCCACACATGCGCAGACATTACATGTCTCGCGCATGTGCGGCGCACGGTTCTGCTAGCCCCTGTTGTGTGTGGGATAGCCGCGGAACCAGGTGCCACACATGCGCATGCAGGCTATGTATTTGCGTAAGAGGCATACGCATGTGCGGCAGCAGCTCCCTCCATACCAGCCGTTATGGCTTGCGCGAATCCTGGTACAGCACATGCACACACACGTACATGTCTTGCGCATGTGCGGTGCATGGTTTCGCCCACCCCTGTCGCCTGTGGGATGGGTGCGGAACCAGGCAACGCACATGCGCAAGATGTGTACATGTCTGCGCATGTGCGGTGCATGGTTCTGCGTACGCACCCTATGCATCGCCTCTGCGCATGCACAATGTGCGCAAACACGCGCAGACAGCCAAACATACCATAAATTAATGTGAATCCCTGGTACACGCTGAGGGGTTAGTGCAGGCGAGCGAGTTTGAAGGTGTGCGTTATTGGTGGTGAAGCGAACGGAGGGTCAGAGGCAGGTTAGGTGTGGAGAGTGGCAGGGTTGGTGAGCGGTGGGGGAGGTAGGTGGCTTGGTTGTTGAGTGGTGAGAGAGGCGAGCGGCGGACTTGGTGAGTGCTGGGGGAGGTGTGTGGCTGGGTTGGTGAGTGGTGGAGGAGGTAGGTGACACGGTTGGTGGGTGAAGTAGATGGCAGGGTTGGTGTGTGGTGGGGGAGGTAGGTGGCACGATTGGTGGTTGGTGGGGGAGGTAGGTTTGCAGGGTTGGTGTGTGGTGGGGGAGGTAGGTGGCACAGTTGGTGGGTGTGGTGTGTGGCAAGGTCGGTGGTGGGTGTGGTGTGTGGCTGGGTTGGTGAGTGGTGGGGAGGTGAGCAGCGGGGTTGGTGTAGGGTGGGGAGGTGAGTGGCAGGGTGAGCGTGAGGTGGAGGAGGTGAGGGGGGTGGGGTTAATAGTGTCCACTATGGTGGGTTTTGTGGTTGCTTCATGTGCACTGGGGGATGTGCAGGGCTTGCGGTTGCCTGACGAGGGAGATGGTGTCCATGGGGCTGGGGCACGGGGCAGGGGTGCAGTCCCGCTGCAACACCGACTTGCAGCTGTGGGGGCAGGCCAGGCAGGGGATGTGCCGGCATGGCGCAGGAGGCGTGTTGAGGTGCAGGCTCGCCAGCCTTGCTTCTACAGGCCCAGTGCCCGGCTCCAGGACATGTGTGAGGACCAGGTCATCTCTACCGCCTGAGCACACGGGCTATTAGGGAGCTCTATGAGGATCTGAAACCTGACTTTGAGCCCCTGACTGGTCGGTCACATGCCATACCGGGTTTGGTCAAGCTCCTTGGTGCCCTACATTTCTTTGCCTCTGGCTGTTTCCAGTCATCTGTGGCCGCAGTTGGTGGCATGAGCTGCCCCACCTTCTCACACTGTCTCCACCAAGTACTGCGTGCCATGATCAGCCGGGTTGGGAATTACATTACATTTCCCAACACTAGGCAACAGTGGGGGACCCTGACCCAGGCCTTTGAGGCATTTGCCGGGTGACCACACATGATGGGAGCTATTGATTGCACACATGTTGCCCTGGTCCCACCCAGAGACCGGGCAAACACTACCACTCCCTGAATGTTCAGGTTGAATGTGATGCAGGTATGCGTATTCTGAATGTGGTCCCACGGTTTGCAGGGTCCACCCATGACTCCTATATCCTGCGTCACTCAGCACTGTACAGACAATTTGAGGCCAGTCAATTTGAGGACTGTATACTGCTGGGTGGGTATTTGTCATCTCTGACATGCACATCGTATACCCCTGCTAGCCGTCTGCACACATGTCTGTCTTTGACGTGTGTCCCGAGTTGTGTGTGTGTGTGAGAGCTGACGCGGGGGGGGGGGGTCACTCCAGGTCTTCTGTGCTGTGGTGCTGTGTGTTGGTGGCACACTGACATTTGACGTTTCACGCCATTTGACATTGTGTGTTTAGGTTGCCACAGTATGACACACATGTATGCTTCATGTTTATCAACAGTGCAGTATTGTCTATGTCATCCTGCCTGCCATGCTGGGGTACCTGTTCCTGTTGCACCATCTGTGTGTGGACAGTAGCATGACCATCACATGCTTGCACATGTGTGTATCTCTGCCCTTGTCCAGGGTGCATTGCATGTGTCTCTGATGTGTTCAGGGCTGGCGCTACTACCTTTCGGCCTCTGTTGTCTGTCCATGTGTCTGCTGTGGTTCAGGATAACATTGTTTGCACTCCTTCTACCTCCCCCGTGCTCTGTATCTCACACCTCCAGACACTGGCGCATAGTTGTTGTGTCCCATCATGTGTTCCCCTATGTTTCTGTCTGACCTGTATGTGCTGTGGGTTTGCACGTACATTCATGTGTGCATGTGTGTGGACATCAGGTCCTGGTTTAACGTTCAACATTTCTTTCTGCAGGTGATGCAGGATATGGGTGTCGGTCCTGGTTGCTAACCCCTGTAAATCTACCACAGACACGTGCAGAGCTGAGGTACAATGAGACCCATGCCTCCAGTCGCTCCGTCATCGAGCGCACCTTCGGCGTTTTGAAAAGTCGCTTCAGGTGTCTGGATAGGACCGGCGGGGCCTTACAATACCAACCCGTGACAGTGGCAGAGATCATTATTGCCTGTTGCATCCTGCACAACATTTGCTCTCAGGCACGATATTGATGTCCAAATTAATGAGGATCTGGAAGAAGATCCAACGTGCCCTCCTGTATGTGCCCGTGGTGACACATGTGAGGGCGCAGCACTCGGTAGCAGCTGATTGAGGAGCTATTTTCATGTGAGTACTGGATGTTTTGGAAATAACATTTGGATAGATATATGTACTACTACTACTACTGAGCATTGGTATCGCACTGCCAGTCATACGCAGCACTGCACTGACATTGCTGAGACAATGCCTGGCCATCTGAGCTTACAATGTAGTCCAACCGCTAATACAGAAGGTGTGGGCAGGGGACAACAGCGGGTGGCGGTGATTAATGTAGTCAGGATTATTAGGCTTAGGCAATGTGGTAGGCTGTCAGACAGGGTTTTGAGATGGTTGGTGAGGGTGACTGCCCTGCAGCCACAGGTAGTTAGTTCTAGGCGTTGGGTGCTGCAAGGTGACAGGTGTGTGGTCCCACATTAAACAGTGGGGGAGCGCCCATAGATAGGACCAGTTGCCTTGACATGTAGGGATGACATTTGGGGGATGTGAGGGGATTGATTGGATTGTATGCTCTGATGAGCAGGGACTGTGTGTTACATTTTTCGGTATGGCGATGCATACAGGTGGTAGCACTGTTTAAATGCTCAGTAGTAGTAGTATTTATGTGAGTCAAGATACAGGGCAACCACAGTGTGACTGCATGTATAGCTCAGCAGGTGCATCTTGACCTCGCCTGGAGTCTGTGAGGTGTCCTGACAGGTGGAGTATTATTGTCATGCTGAGGCTGTCGGTAGATTAGCCATGCAGCGCAGTGTTGCATACATTGTGGCGGACAGAGATGATTTCGAGGCAGACCAGCAAAGTGTAGGTTACAGTGACCAGGATGGCGGGTGATGAAGGGGGGCATTAGCATTTTATTTGTGTGTTCAGGGGTGACGGCAGGAATCTTGCTGATGTTATCTAGGGGGACACCACAGGCCTTAGCTACATGATGGGTATGTGTGGGGAAGGGGAGCGAGGGGTTGTAGAGAACTGCTACCTTGACGACCACATCGACAGAGGGTGTACCAACCTATACACAGACACTGTAAAGGTTGGAGAAGGTT
The DNA here is from genome assembly GCA_033557465.1 of Ichthyophis bannanicus. Lineage (NCBI taxonomy): Eukaryota > Metazoa > Chordata > Amphibia > Gymnophiona > Ichthyophiidae > Ichthyophis > Ichthyophis bannanicus. The sequence continues at coordinate 1,099,354,149 of CM066033.1, read as the reverse complement.
TAGGGGTACTGTCCAGATGTTCGGTCTTGGCCATGCTCACTTCATGCAGCGGGGGAACCTGCAGCCAGCAATGTCAGGGAGCAAGCTGAGATCGGGGTGTGGATTGCCAAACATAGTTCAGGCGTGGAGAGATATCTTTGGGACACATCAGCGTACAGCTGCTACTGATAGCCAGGGAATGTGCCTGCTGCACCAGGGAACTGGGTATGGGGCCAGGGGAATGTAGCAGCCCCTGCATATATCCCTTTCGTACAGCACCTGGGAGCGGGTTAGCAGGGGAGGTGGACCCACAGGAACACACACTGAATGTGCTATGGGAGACATATGGGGGAAGCAGGATTGTACTGAGACCTTTGGGACGAGCACGTACAGGGTAGCGCCGTGACGGTTGTGGTCAACAGTCTTGAGGGCAGCAGAGAGGTCACAAAGGGGACGGACAAGCTACAGGCCCTTGGACTTGGCCAGGAACATGTCAGTGGCGGGTTTGGGTGGGGGCAATTAGATACAGTGTCATGACAAACTGCCAGACTGTGATGGATCTAGGGGGTTATGAGAGATGAGGACGTGAAGCTGGTGTGTTTGTTGCACAGCTCCAACATTACATACTGTATGTATGTTTCCCTTGTGTTTCTCAATCCACAGGAGATGCTTGGTGACGCTCCTGATGCTGTAGTGCAGTGGCAGCTGTGTGTACCTCATTCAACATGCAGGACACTGGGGTAGGTGGACATACAGGTAATTTGTCTGTGTGGACAGTCAGGAGCAGCACATGTCAGAGGTTATCTGTCAAATGCACATATGTTGTGGATGACCTATTTAGCGTGCTCCCCCGTACTCCATATGTTGGTGTTGGCCACACATATCCACATGTGTTCGTGCCCAGTTTGTCTACTCCAGCACTGTCTCTGGGACACATCCAACAGGGCTGCGTGTGTCTACAGGTCCTAGGTGTTCTGGTGGTGGGCCGCACTTACACCTTTCCCTGACATTGTAACATTGGCCAACAGCTGTGTATCATAGCATTTGCAAGACCTTTATCTTCACTATTCTCCAACTGTGCATATACAGGCTGTATGTTACTGGTCACTATGCTTCAAAGGTGCATCCAAACTCAACAATACACATGGTCTTTACTTAATATTCTTATGTGGACTTCACATTATAGACCAACTGCAACTACTGATTTCTTTAGGTCTCAGACTTCTTCTTCGCATCCCAGCAGGCAAGCCTAGCTAGAGATTGCCGATATTGCATCAACGACCTTTACATAAAGAAATCTGTAGTGCAGTATTTTCTTCTTTCTAAACAAAATCTGTAGTGCAGTGTTCTTAATGCAGAACCAAAAAATGAAGTGCTCAATAAATCCAGCGCGAAGAAACAAGAACTTGTCCAGGTACTTAGCTTTCAAAAAATTCACGCTCAATCTTCAAAGCACTCATTGGCACAATCCCGACGTTCATGCAGGGCACCACTGAGACGTTTCACCGTTTCCGGTTTCCTCAGGGGATCACAATACTAATGCTGCTCAAATGTTCTGTAACAAAAAATGCATCATAAAAAATGTGTCAAGTCTCCACCACTCTTCATACCATGTGAAAAATACTTAAAAATTATTTTAAAACATTTTAAAACACGATTAAACAGCCTCAAACCTACTTTATGAATCACATTTGACACATTTTTTATGATGCATTTTTTGTTACAGAACATTTGAGCAGCATTAGTATTGTGATCCCCTGAGGAAACCGGAAACGGTGAAACGTCTCAGTGGTGCCCTGCATGAACGTCGGGATTGTGCCAATGAGTACTTTGAAGATTGAGCGTGAATTTTTTGAAAGCTAAGTACCTGGACAAGTTCTTGTTTCTTCGCGCTGGATTTATTGAGCACTTCATTTTTTGGTTCTGTATTAAGAACACTGCACTGCAGATTTTGTTTAGAAAGAAGAAAATACTGCACTACAGATTTCTTTATGTAAAGGTCGTTGATGCAATATCGGCAATCTCTAGCTAGGCTTGCCTGCTGGGATGCGAAGAAGAAGTCTGAGACCTAAAGAAATCAGTAGTTGCAGTTGGTCTATAATGTGAAGTCCACATAAGAATATTAAGTAAAGACCATGTGTATTGTTGAGTTAGGATGCACCTTTGAAGCATAGTGATTTATACATCCAGTAAGAGACCTGTCAGACGTTTGTATGTTACTGGTGGCACGCTCACCGTCTCATACTGTGTGTGTGTGTGTTTGAGGGTGGCTCTGTTATGGTACAGTGTGCATGCAATTTGCATTATCATGTGGTGGGCAGGGTCTGCACACCTGTGGAGCGGTGGTGAGTGTGCTCTCTCTACCTTACTGGTGTTAGCCTTGTGCACAGTGTGCACGTGTGTTATGTGTGTTGACAGACCACTGCACAACAGCATTTATGTATCCCAGATATCACCATAATTTAGACATGCGGCAACGGCGGCTGGACATGGGGACATGGTTATTCGACACATGTTGATGACATCTTCTGCCTTTACTGAGACGTGTTGTGGACTTTGCCTGCCTGTGAGGATCCCAAACAGACATTTGCTGCAGACACACAGTAGGTCGCACCTTGGATCGTTTGGGTGTAACAGCAGCCTTTATATGTTTGTGTTTTGCTGTTTGTTTCATGGACCTTTTCTGTTGGGTCTCTGTGCACCAATGCTGATGGACATGGGGTGCAGCTGTGATACGCCTGTGTTACTTGGGCATGGACATGACCATATCTATGGGACGTGCTCATCTGCGGTTGCATTTCCAAATGTCCACAACATGCACAGTGTTGTGTGTTGTTATCATGTTATGTTTGCCTGTGTGACGTTTAATTACATCAATACTGATGTCTGACTCCCTGCAAAGTGCCCTGATGTTGCGTCCAGCATACCAAGACAGTGTTTGTCCTTATTCTGACACAGGGCAGTGGACACACACAGCACATCTACTTAAGTGGATCTGCGGGCGACATCACCCACCTGTTGGAGGACACAACAACACCATTCAACTATCCCTGGGAGATGGTGCCATAGGATGTTTGACCTCTGCGAGTGGGACACCTGTCTATGATGAACATTACTGTTGGACTGCTACTTTCCATATAACAGGCCTGTCCAACACACCGTTGCTACCATTGTCTGGCTGGGTGTCCTGTTGATTGCACAAGACACACATGACCGATAGAGTACTGTGGCAAATTGAGATACCACACTTGACTATGCATGCCCAGTGATTCATGGACAGTCTTAACGGGACATGTGGGGTTGCAGACACCCTTTGCACTGTGGGCACTGTGTACTGGTCCCTATGTGTGCATCATGGACTGGAATAGTCGCTGTATGTTCTACATCCATCTGACATTGTGTTAGTGTATGTTGGCCATGTGTGTAACATGCATCACATGATATCCTCATCTGTTAAGGTCACGGGAGCACAGGGGCAACACTGTATACGTACTCTTGTATATGTCGGCCTACCCTGCACTTGGACATGACATAGTTGTTACCACCACATCAGTTTAATGGCCGCCAACATTTTGGATTGATGTTTGCTCTCACCAAGGGAGTTACAGTGCATCTGGGGCATCACTGTGTCATGGTTCACCGTACACGGTGCATGTGCATGTGACTGAATATGTTGGTACACCAGAGCATGTGGCATTGTGGCTTCTGTGTGGGGTACTGGCCCATGTTTGACCTTTCTTTCACACTCCATATACAGGTCATTTTGTTTGGCCATTGTACAGACATGCTGCTGTACATTGATTTACAAACATAGCATTGCATGTCTGCACAGTCCTCTTTATCCCCTGATGTTCTGCCACTCACCTTCGCCCTTGACATTTGCAGTGTGGCAGTGTGATTGTCCGTTTTCGTCCTTCATTTGTGCATCCCATGTACCATGATCTATGTGTACGGTTCATGTATCCACACCACCCATTGCAGGGGACCTGCTGCATGGTGATATCTCTGCATGTCTGTGAGGTTCCTTTTTTGGTCTTCTCTGGGATCATGTGCTCTTGTACCTGTTACCTTATCCTCATTTTGCATTTGTCCTTTGTTTTGGGTTACATTGGTGATGCTTTCATTGCTATATCAGCCATTATGGGGCAGCTGTGATATATATCTATATCTGTGTGTACACTTGCTTACATGTTGCTACTTATGCTTTTTCAGGCCTTTGCCACCTGTATTGGCAGACGGATATGTTTTTGGGGACAATTCATGACTGATGTGTGTTGGTCCCTCATCATGCACTGCCTAGTGTCTACACGCGACTAGGGCATCTGGGACATGCAACAGCATGTGGGGGGGGGGGGGATACTGCATAGTGAACACCATGCAGCTACAGCACATTATCTCTCCTGCCCATCATCTGCAGACATGCCAGCGACTTTGGGGTGACATGTGGGTAGCTGGCATGCTCAATGTGTTTTCAGTTTGTTCACTGTAAACCAACCACCTTGATATAATGACAGGCGTTATATACAATATGTCTACTGATTGACCACAATAAAAAGTAGGTGTTTGACCCACATTTCTCTCTGCTGCTGCTTGACCACACTAACATGTCTTTCGTTATGTTCTGGTAATGTACATGGCCCACCTGTGCTCACATCCTTGTACGGTGGCAGCTGGCTATGTGGCAGCCCGTCTGACACATCACAGGGTGTGCTAAGGGTTTCCATACCGACATTCCCTTTGAGGGGACATATTTGGGTTGCACTTGCTGTGGTTGCTTGGGATAGTGGTTGCAGGCATGTGTTGGTGCACCATAGGTTGCCGGTTCAAGTCCCACATGTTCCTTGTTTTGTGCTAACCTGACCAGGAACCGATTAGTCACCTCTCCACACACCCTTCCATCTCTTCACTTTACACCACAGTATGCCCTCGATGCAGCCTATCCATTGCATATTAGCTGTTACATATGGCTCTTTCTTTGTACTGTCCATGTCGGCTTGGGGGATTGGCATTGCTGTTGTTGATCTGATCTGGTCCATGTCTGTTTGTAGGTTCATGTCTCACATGCTCCTTTTCCATTCTGTTCCCCATTTTGCCCTGCTCCACAGAGCATCCCCTGCCGCCCATTGGGTTTAGGTTCTTTGCTCTTTTGCATGCTGTGTCCACTGCATAACATTTCATTGTGTGTGTGTGCATGTGTTTATATGTGGCTGTCGTCCCAATTACTGACTGTGATATGAGCTGTACACACCGGTTCTACATGTGCATTGCATCTTCATTACTGTTGGGGTTGCCCTTTCCTGGCAGCCAGCTGTGTTTTGGTGTGGTGCCCTCCAGTGTTCTTGTATGCAGCCTTTGCTGTGGCACTCATGCTGATGTTATAGCCTACTGGTTTGTGCATTGCCATTTGTTGCTAGTGGTCATGGGTTTGATTCCTCTCTGTTCTAATTATTTTATGCCTCTCGTCCACACGTACTTTGCATTCCTGTCACAGTCCTATCTGTGACGATCTGTGCTGCTGGCACATTATACCCTCATCACTGTTACCAAACATCCTTCTGTCAGTCTATCTGTGTCTGCAAGCTCTGTGACGTCCTGCCCTACTGTGCAGGCTCCTACCCCATGTCCTGCACTGGCACTCTTTTCGCATTGCAGCTCTTCATTCTTGCCTCTCCTGTGTCTGCTCTGCATGGTACTACTACTCCTCTGTCCTCCTGTCATTGCACTTCTCCTGCCACCTCTGGCTCCTCTGCTGGACACGTATTCCCATCCTCTGCCACACACTGTCATTTTTGCACTTTACAGTACCATCACCCTGTGCATCGGTACAGCTGCCCCTGATATATTTGTCCACTTTACCAGCTGCCACATGTGCTGCTCACAGATTTGGCAGGTCCATTACCTCAGACATCTACTTCCTTACATCACTTCTTCATTGGCTTTCGTTACTGCTCTATGCAGTATTAGGGTTACATCTGCATTTGACCCATACATTTCATGCTTGTGAGGTGCACCTTACTGCCCTTGGCCAACATTTCTTTGGTCATCTTAACATCCTTGGGGCATCTTTAGCACCACCTTGGGTTTGGCCAGCTTCTGGGGTGCATTATATGATGCCTTGGAGGGTACCACCTGTTCATGCTGCCCTCTGGGCCACATTCTGACCCGCCTTGGTTGCCATGGCACTTAATGATGTGCCTTATGATGCGCCCTAAAAGGTGCTTTAGTTTAGGGCACAGGGATGAGTGTTTTTTGGGGGACACTGCAGATTGTTGAGATGTATCTGACTGTTACAGGTGGGAAAAGGGATTGGCTTAGAAAGCCTAATTACATATCACCACTGTGGAATTGACTCATGACTGCTGTATCAGCAGTCATTGTATTAACCAGTGTGCTACACCTCTAGCCCTTTGATCACAGCTCAGCGTGCGAACTTAGGGTTACCGTGTGATGACGTGCCACGGCACATCTATCGCGTGATGTTGGCCAGGGTGCCTTCTGTCACACGATACCCCACCATTGCTTCCTTTACGCCGGAATGCCCACCACCTTATATGGCATTCCTCAAGTTATCGCTGCAACTAGCGCCGCTAACATTAGGACCGTTTAGTAAACATACTCCCTAGACAAGATTCTCAAGAGCAAAGATGTCTCTCTCGTACAAAGATTCAACTTGTCCAAGCCATGGTATTTTCAATATGGATGCGAAAGTTGGACAGTGAAAAAGTACAAGAGAGTAAAATGAGTAAAAAAAAAAAAGAAGACTGATAATCATTCAAAACAATTATATTTTAATGAATAACATGTAAAACCATTAAAAAAATCAAACTAACCTTCAAATATCTCTGTTCACAGCATTAGGGAAAATTGTGTTGACAAGCCAGTCTGTCTACAAAAACCTGACATTTTTTTCAGGACCAAAGCTGTCCATGATTGACCACAGTTCTTAACTTTTTAATTCACCTGATTTTTTTTTTTAAATGGAAATATTACTGCATTTTAGGAATATAAGAGTTACTAAAATAAAAGATTAATGAAAGATCCTGATGGCAATGGAGAGGTGCAGGGAGACCTGCAGCAAGATCTTAGCAGTAAGTTGTGATGTGAGAATGCATGTATTTGATTTAACTAGGCTTATGTATTGCTTTTCTACAAGTCAAAGCAGTGTACATTCAGGTACTGTATATATATTTCCCTTGTCCATGAAGGGCTCACAATCTATGCTTTTGCACCTGAGCCAGTGGAGAATTAAGTGGCTTGCCCAAGACCACAAGGAGTACCTGTGGGACTAGAAATCTCAGTCCTTCCAGCCCAAGGTTGCTGTCCTATAGCAGGATTTGAACCTCTGGCCCTCTAGCCTGAGATAACTTGCCCAGGTAAACTGAGGATTCTTGTTTGCAGTTCTCCAGAATGTTGGGATAGGTGGATACACAGAACGTCAAGCAGCTGTCATTGTTAATGATATAGCTTCTGTTGCGGTACCAGACATAGTTCCCTCATCACCCTTTTTATTTCTTCTGTTCCTAGAGCCAGTGAGGGAATTAAAAGGTTAAGGACAGATCACCAGGAAATCAAAGAGCTGACACTTACAGGTAATAGTTTCTTAATACTGACAGAACCAAAGCCATCTTTGCAACAGCTATGAAAGATTTTATGTAATTTGGGAAGATTTCCAGGGCTAAATTTTACCAAATCTGAAGCTATTCTACTAAATCTGAACATGGCAAGAGTATGGGGAGAATAGTTTCCTCTTACGGAAGCAGGCTCAGAGATACTATATTGGGGCAGGGCCTTTCCTAAGTGGTTTTATGTGATGCACGTTCTGCCCCTTTTGCAGGGGACATCTTAAATCTCCATAGATGCCGGCTTCTTTGCAAAAGAAGAGAGACTAGAATTCATTTAACGCTTCTACAGAAAAATAAGCAAAGGTGGGGGGGTAGGGGGGGGGAGATAGTCTGCCAAATTTGGTATTACTACAATGCAACTAGCAGCATGAGACATGTGGAGGCCAGTTTCATAACATGCACGTCTGGGCCGTGGGTGTGTCCAAATCGAAAACAGGCTCGATTCACCTTGATTCTGCAGCTGTGGGTATAGACGCACCCACCGTTCCGGGATCGTGGACATAGACGTTTCTGGCGTGAGCAAACCACTATGGAGAAACACGGGCCCCGCTATTATTACGAGACACGGGTATATGCAGTAAATGGTTTGGATGTGCCCTGCACTCACCATATTCTGAAAAGATGGACGTTTCCGATCCTGCCCGCCTCCGCCATATACCCATGGATATTTTTGGATGGCCACGACTCCTCTGTTAAAATATGTATCTCCTAAGCTGCTGCTATCACTGATAGTGTTGTGCAGATGCAAACTACACATAAATACTGATGCTACATAAATATTGATGCAAACTAGACTACATGTACTAGTCTGTTGCATGCCCAGAACAGTGCAAGGTAATGTAATCTCAGTGCACTCAAAGATATAATAACAGCAAGTAGAAAGTGATATGCTTGTCATGACATACCTTACATCAAAACATACATGGCAGTAGAAGAAATCCGTAGTTATTCTTTCATTGATCATCTCTAAAAACAGTCTTCACAATGCTAAGTAAGGAAAGGACCCTTATCAACCACACACAAAATGGTGCTTTAGGTCATGTTTCAGTGCTGTTTTCACTGTTGAATGCTCTGATTCTGAGGGTCTCTTATTATTGAAAGGGATATGTTTTGACATTTAGCTATGGCAAATCTTTTGTGATTTTTCCTGCCCTATCACACTGGCACCTGGTGATGCTGTGGTCATCCCCTACGGTCCAGGTACTAGCCAGGCATTCATATGCCCCCCTGAATTGCAGATGAGCACACTAGATCCTCCCATGCAACCCTCAGACCACGCACACACACACACACACACACACACACACACACACACACACACACACACACACACACACACACACACACACACACACACACACACACACACACACACACACAAGCACCACACAACACACACACACACACACCACACAACACCAGCTGGTATACAGAATAGTATGGAGTCCCAGGATTAAAAATATGACCTCAGTTTCTCACCCAAACAAGAATCCTTTCCATACTCCACTCACATACTATTCCTACATCAACAATCCCATTTTTCAGGACAACAAGAATTGTTAGGGTCCCCTAGATTAGCTCCTTTAGTACAAAACAGCAAATATCAGCATGGTCAGAAATAATCACTATTGCTCTTCTTAATATTTTCTTTCAGGTAGTTAATAATGCCTCTTTAGCTAATAAGGTTCTCACAGCTCTGATTTATATTCTTTACAAATGCATCTTTTGGTGTTTTTCCATACTGCAATCCACTATTTCAGAAACAGTCTAGTCACTACCTTTATACCAGCATAGCAGAATATTTTCTAAGTAGTGGCCTTATTCCATGTCTCCGACAGGTATAATGGACATGTCGGAGGGGATCTCCCAAATGTACATGGACCTTTCCTAAATACACTTTATATGTCTCCATGGCAAACTATGCCCCTGTTTCGCCCCTTCCAGACACGTTCTGAGATCCCCGTGTTAGCAAACTAAACGTCCGCGGGCGCTAGGTACTGGAATACACCCGTAGACGTTTTCGGGAGATAAACATCCCCAGAGCACGTACACAGCCTTAATCGTTTTCTGGAATTTCCTCCATAAAGGATTTGTTATGGAATACCTCTAGTTATTTTCCCCTCTTGTGGAAAAAGTAGTATATATAGCTGTGGGATCATTTTTATGTTCTCCATACATAGGTGAGGTCAGTTTGCCAAATTCCTGAGGCACAGTAGGGTAATCAGGCCTCTTTATCAAACCTTGCACTGGATGTATAAGAAGAAAGGACTGCATGCCAGATCACCCCCTGGCCGACACTGCAAGGGAATGGGAGATTTTCAGGTAGAAATGGATAATGCAGCCTTCCACAACTGAGCAACTACGGAGTTAGTACACATAGCAGATAAGGTAGTTGAAGAAGGAAGGTGCTCTCACAGCAAACACTGATGGAGAGATTCGGATTATCAAATAAGGAATTTTTTTGCTTACTTGCAGTTAAACACTATGGGGTATGTTTTACTAAACAGTGCTAATGTTGCAGCGGCGACGTTATCACACATAAGTAACGTTATCGTGCGATAACGTCGCTTATCGCGTGATAACGTCCTCCGGTGGTGTATAAGGCGCACAGAGGGTGGAGTAAGTCATTCCCAGAGGCGGAGAGAAGGGGTCAATGGGCCGAGAGTGGGGGGGGGGGGGGGAGAGGGTCCAGGCACACTAACTCTGTGAAATCAGGGTCTGAAAATTAACACCAGTGAAAACCTCGCGTTATGAGGCCCATTTGCAGGAGAGAGAAACCATTTCAGCAGCCAATGTACAGCAACAGGCAGGGAGACCATGAAAAGTGATAGTAGTGATACATGTGCAGCAACCAGCATAGTGCCCAAGTACGAAAGGGCACTATGGTGAGGCTGAAATGGGGTACAGAGGACTGCAGGCTTTACATGCAGTGGAGCAGCTTTGGCACAGGGTTGACTAGGCAGATGCCTAGCTGCCACATAGGAATGTATAAACCGAAAACCAGCAAGACAGCAACTGACCAAGGGCAAACATGTCCACGAGTGTGTGTCCCACAGTGCGACAATGGACATTACCCAAGCAAGTAACCGCAAATGGCACATACATAACAATGGCAGATGGTGCCGGGTGAAGTATGGATGCTCCTATGCAGGCAACCCCCTATCTCCCATTATACACAGTCTTACTACCTATAGTGCAGCCGCCTACTCGCAACAGCTGGATGCGCCTGCGGACCTTGCGCACACACCCATCACCAACCGTTCATTAAAGGGGCCTCATGTCAGCAGCTGGGTGGCGGAGTGGTGTGCTGTTGTGGTGGAGGTGGGCAGTGGCATCTGCCCTACAGCCATGACCAGTAGGCCAACGCCCTGTTTAGGTGGCTGCCGTGCACTGCAAAGACAAGGGTCTGTTCTGACAAACAATAATTTTACTTCCTCCTAGGAATGACTTTCTCTCTATTGCATAACAGTTTGGTTGCCATTACACCTAGGCCAGTGTGTTCAGGGGCAGGATAGGTCACAGTTTCATGTCCCCAGCTGATATCTCCTGCAGAACCATGTCCCTTTATTTTTACCCAGCTACTCATCTTTGGTAATAAAGAAGGAACACTTTATTGCAGATAACATAATTCTTCTCTCTAACAGAGCACATACACAACATCTACAATGTGCAGGTCCCTAGAGCAGAGGTTCCCAACTGCAATTCCTGGAGAGGGCCAAAACACCATTCATGTTTCATGATTGTCCCCTAGAAATATGCTTGAGATGCATTTGTAGGCACCGCTCTTTACCCCGCTCCCTTCCCATTTTATCGCAATTATGGATCTCATTCACATATTCATTATGGACAGCATGAACAAACTGAATCGTGTCGGGCCCACCCCTGAGGCCCCTTGATGTACCGCCAGTTTGGACGCTCTGCCGCTATAGCATAGGCCAACAGGGGCAAAACAAACCACCACACCCACAGGCTCCACTATCCACGAGCCTCATTGGATAGCTCTCATCTGTTGGGCCCTAGCGCGTTACAGAGCATCTACCAACACTAGCACCTGCAGTAACCTTAAGCCATGGTGATATCGCCGTCATAAAAAAACATGGAACCACAACTGTTCCACATATATCAATAAGGTTGCCTTATGATCAATGTCAGATAACAAATCGTCTCTAGTACAAGTACAGAAACACAACAATTTGTTAACAGCGCATTCTTCATTAGCAACCTTTTGATATATGTGTGTTCAATCATTTTGTTACTGACAGTGTTTACCACCCCGGAGAGTGACCCTAACAGTATTGAGTACCATAGCAATGCCTGCACTGTGCCCAGGACTGGTGTGGCGGCCAGGGCTGCCAACCACCTCTCTCTTTGCACAATGCTGACATAGGTGTGGGAGTGTGTGTATGTCTATCCAGTGTTTTGTGGCTGCCTACACCTTACTGAGCCCACAATGCTTGCACTGTTTCCAGTGTTAGCCTGCCAATGTGCATAATGAGGAGCAAGGTATTGTGGGTGTGGCCCGGACAGGGCGGTCTGGGCAGGATGCATCTGCACAGGGCTTAGGGCAATGGCTGGGACATTGTAATGCCCAACCACCACCTGCACGGACAGGGTGGCCACAGCATGTCATGCTGGGAGGTCACTCTCATCCTGACTGAGCAGTGACCATGGCATGTCCAGGTTCCCGCATAGTGC
>CM066033.1:1099282264-1099341353 GCA_033557465.1 Ichthyophis bannanicus | reverse complement strand
TCTCCACCTCCTTCCCCACAACCATCAAGCATCTCCCCTTCCCCTCTGTCTTTTCCCTCTCTCCCCTCAAACACTAGTCAGCAATCTCCCAGTCCTCACTCCTCCTCCCACTTAACACCTTCCAGCATCCTCCGCTTCCTCCTCTCTCCTCCTACCCCAGAAATATCCATCATCTCCCCTTTCTCTCACCTCCTCCCCCACAACCATCTAGCATCTCCCCTTTCTTCTTCTCCCCCTCAACCATCCAGCATCTCCCCTTTCTCTCTCATCCATCCCTCAAACATCCATTAGCACCCCTTCTTCTCTCATTCTTCCTCTCAACCATCCAACATCTCCCTTTCCTATCTCCTCCTCCCCCTGAACCATCAAGCTTCTCCCCTTCCTCTATCCTTCTCCCCTTCAATCATCCAGCATCTCCCCTTTCTCTCTGGTCTCCCTCAACCATCCAACCTCTGCCCTTTCTCTCTCCTCCTCCTGCTCAACCATCCAGCATCTCCTCTTTCTCCCTCCTCCTCCCCCTCAATGATACAGCATCTCCCTTCCTCTCTGCTACCCCTCAATCACCCAGCATCTCCCCTTTCTCTCTCCTCCTTCCCCACAACCATCCAGCATCTCCCTTTCCTCCGTCTTTCTCCCCTCAACCATCCAGCATCTCTCCTCCCTCACTCCTCCTACCCCTTAACCATCCAGCATCTCCCCTTCCTCTCTCCTCCTCCCCTTCAACCATCTAGCATCTCCTCTTTCTCTCTTCTGCTCCCCCTCAACCATCCTGCATCTCCCCTTCCTCTCTCCTCCTCCCCCTCAAACATCCAGCATCTACTCTTTCTCTCTCCTCCTCCACCACAAACGTTCAGTATTCTCTTTCCTCTTTCATCCTCCCCTTCAACCATTCAGCATCTCCCCTTTCTCTCTCCTCCTACTCCTCAGTCATACAGCACTTCCCCTTCCTCTCTCTTTCTCCCCCTCAACCATCCAGCATCTCTCCTTCCTCCCTTCTCCCCCTCTACTAACCATCATCTCCCCTTTCTCTCTCCTCCTCCCCCTCAACCATGCAGCATCTCCCCTTTCACTCTCGTCCTCGCCCTTCAACCATACAGAATATCCCCTTCCTCTTACCTCCTCCTCAACAATCCAGCATCTCCTCTTTCTCTCTCCTCCTTCACAACCATCCAGGATCTCTCCTTCCTCTCTCCGCTACCCTCACCCATCCAGAGTCTCCCCTTCCTCTCTCCTCACCACCTCTACCATCCACCATCTCCCTCTCTACTCCTCCCCCACAAATATCCAGCATCTCCCCTTCCTCTCTCGTCAACCTTTTCTCTCCCCCCCACAAAAATCCAACATCTCCCCTTCCTCTCTCCTCCTCACCCTCAACCATCCAGCATCTCCACTTTCTCTCTCCTCCTCCCCCACAAGGATGCCACATCTCCCCTTCCTCTATTTTCCCCCAACCATCCAGCATCAATCCTTTCTCTCCCCTCCTCCCCCACAACTATCCAGCATCTCCACTTCATCTCACGTCCTCCCCCTCAGCCATCCAGTATCTCCACTTCCTCTCTCCTCCTACCCCTCAACATTCCAGCATCTCCCCTTCCTCTCTCCTCCTACCCCTCAGCAATCCAGCATCTTCCCTTCCTCTCCCCTCCTCCCCTTCAACCATCCAGCATCTCCCCTTCCTCTCTTCTCCCCTCAACTAACCATCATCTCCCCTTTCTCTCTCTCTTTTTCACCCTCAACTATCCAGCATCTCCCCTTTCAATCTCCTCCTCCCACTTCAATCATACAGAATCGCCCCTTCCTCTCACCTCCTCCTCAACAATCCAGCATCACTTTCTCTCTCCTCCTTCCCCACCACCATCCAGCATCTCTCCTTTCTCTCTCCTCCACCCTCACCCATCCAGTCTCCCCTTCATCTCTCCTGACCCCTTCAACCATCCACCATCTCACCTTCATCTCTCCTCCTCCCCCTCAACGATCCACCATCTCCCCTTCCTCTCTCCTCCTCTCCCAAAAATATCCAGCATCTCCTCTTCCTCTCTAGTCAACCTTCTCTCTCCTCCACCACAAAAATCCAGCATCCCTCCTTCCTCTACCCTCCTCAGCCTCAACCATCCAGTATCTTCCCTTCCTCTCTCCTCCACCCCTTCAACCCTACAGAATCTCCCCTTCCTCTCACCTCCTCCTTAACAATCCAGCATCTCCTCTTTCTCTCTCCTACTTCACCACAACCATCCAGCATATCTCCTTCCTCTCTCCTCCACCCTCAAGCATCCAGTCTACCCTTCCTCTCTCCTCACCCCCTCAACCATCCACCATCTCCCCTTCCTCTATCCTCCTCCCCCATAAATATCCAGCATCTCCCCTTCCTCTCTCATCAACTTTCTCAATCCTCCCCAACAGAAATCCAGCATCTCCCCTTCCTCTCCCGTCCTCATCCTCAACCATCCAGCATCTTCCCTTTCTCTCCCATCCCCATCCCCCCACAACTATACAGCATCTCCCCGTCCTCTCTGCTCCTGCCCCTTTACGATGCGACATCTTCCCTTCCTCTATCCTCCCCAACCATCCAGCATCTCCCCTTCCTCTCCCCTCCTCCCCCACAACTATCCATCATCTCCCCTTTATCTCACCTCCTGCCCTTCAACCATTCAGCATCTCCCCTTTCTCCTTCTCCCTCTCAACCATCCAGCATCTCCTGTTTCTCTCTCCTCCACCCCTCAAACATCCACCAGAACCCCTACTTCTCTCATTCTCCCTCTCAACCTTCCAGCATCTCCCCTTCCTCTCTCCTCCTCCCCGTGAACCATCAAGCATCTCCCCTTTCTCTCTCCTTCTCCCCCTCAACCATCCAGCATCTCCCCTTTCTCTCTGGTCCCCCTCAACCATCCAACATCTCCCCTTTCTCTCTCCTTCTCGCCCTCAACCATCCAGCATCTCCCTTTTCTCTCTGGTCCCCCTCAACCATTCAGCATCTCCCCTTTCTCTCTCCTCCTCCCCCTCAATGATACAGCATCTCTCTTCCTCTCTGCTCCCCCTCAATCATCCAGCATCTCCCCTTTCTCTCTCCTCCTTCCCCACAACCATCTAGCATCTCTCCTTCCTCTCTCCACCTCCCCATCAACCATCCAACATCTACCTTTTCTCTCTCTTCCTCCCCCTCAACCATCCAGCATCTCCCCTTTCACTCTCCTCCTCCCTCTTCAACCATACAGAATCCCCCTTTCCTCTTACCTCCTCCTCAACAATCCAGCATCTCTTTCACTCCCTCCTTCCCCACAACCATCCAGCATCTCCCCTTTCTCTCTCCTCCTCGCCCACAACTATACAGCATCTCCCCTTCCTCTCTCCTCCTGCCCAACAATCCAGCATCTCCCATTTCTCTCTACTCATCCCCCTCCACCATCCATCATCTCCGCGTTCTCTCTCCTCCTCCCCCACAATGATGCCATATCTCCCCTTCCTCTATCCTCCCTCAACGATCCAGCATCTCCCCTTCCTCTCCCCTCCTCCCCTTCAACCATCCATCAGCTCCCATTTCTCTCTCCTCCTCCCCCACAGCCATCCAGCATCTCCCCTTCTTTTCTCTTCTCCCCCACAACCATCCAGCATCTCCCCTTCCTCTCTCCTCCCCCCAACCATCCAGCATCTTCCTTTTCTCTCTCCTCCTCCCAATAATCCAGCATCTCCCCTTCTTCTCTGCTCCTCCCAACCATCCAGCATCTTCCTTTTCTCTCTCCTCCTCCACAATCATCCAGCATCTCCCCTTCATTGCCCCTTTTCCCCATCTATCCAGCATCTCCCCTTCTCTGTAATCCTCCCTCTCAACCATCCAGCATCTCCCATTTCTCTCTCCTCCCCTCAACCATCCAGCATCTCCCCTTCCTCCTTCCCTCAATCATCCAGCATCTCCCCTTTCTATCTCCCCCTCCCCTGCCAAATATCCAGCATCACCCCTTTCTCTATTCTCCTCCCCAACAACCATACAGCATCTCCCCTTCCTCTCCCTCCTCCCCGCAATCATCCAGCATCTCCCCTTTCTATCTCCTCCTCCCCAACAAAAATCCAGCATCTTCCCTTCCTCTCTCCTCCTCCCCCTCAACCATCCAGCATCTCCCCTTTCTCCTTCTCCCCCTCAACCATCCAGCATTTCCCCTCTCTCTCTTCCGCCCCCTCAGCCATCCAGCATCACCCCTTCTTCTCTCCTTCTCTCTCTCAACCATCCATCATCTCCCCTTCCTCTCTCCTCCTCCCGCTCAACCATCCAGCATCTCCTCTGTCTCTCTCCTCCTCCCCCCTCAACGATATAGCATGTCCCTTCCTCTCTGCTCCCCCTCAACCATCCAGGATCTCCACTTTCTCTCTCCTCCTCCCCCTCAACCATCCAGCATCTCTTCTTCCTCTCTCCTCCTCCCCCTCAACCATCCAAAATGTCCCCTTCCTCTCCCCTCCTCCACCACAATCATCCAGCATCTTCCCTTTCTCTCTCCTTCTCCCTAACAATCCAGCATCTCCTCTTCCTCTCTCCTCCTACCCCTCAACCATCTAGCATCTCCCCTTTCTCTCTCCTCCTCCCCCCTCAGCCATACTGCATCTCCCCTTCCTCTCTCCTCCCCCTCAACCATACATAATCTCCACCTTCTGTCTCTTTCTTCCCCACCACCATCCAGCATCACTCCTTCCTCTCTCCTACACCCCCACAACTATCCAGCATCCCCCTTCCTCGCTCCTCCTCCTGCTCAACCATCCAGCTTCTCCCCTTCCTCTCTTTTTCTCCCCCTCAACCATTCCGCATCTCCCCTTCCTCTCTTCTCCTCCTCAACTATCCATCATCTTCCCTTTCTCTCTCCTTTTCCCCTCAACCATCCAGCATCTTCCCTTTCATTCTCCTCCTCCCCCCTCAACCATACAGCATCTCCCCTTCCTCTCTCCTCCCCTTTCACTCTCCTCCCCCTCAACAATCCAGCATCTCCCCTTCCTCTCTCCTCCCCTTTCACTCTCCTCCCCCTCAACAATCCAGCATCTCCCCTTCCTCTCTCCTCCCCTTTCTCTCTCCTCCCCCACAAAAATCCAGCATCTCTCCTTCCTCTCCCCTCCTCATCCTAAACCATCCAGCATCTCCCCTTCCTCTCTCCTCCTCCCCCACAACTATATGGCATCAGGGTTACTAAACAAAATTAAACTGAGATGTTCCCTGAAAATTTGAAATTTCCTTGAATCTGAACTGACAAAATATTTTTAATTTCAGTCTGGCAGCATAAAGAATGCAAAACTGCAAATCTCAAAAACACTACATATTCCAGTACCTCCCCCCAACCAACACCCTACCGTTGACCTCACCAAGAACCCAGAATACAGGATCCATAGAGTAAATCTACTATTCCATAACAGCACTAACTTTCAAAACTCACACAACATGGAGTGTACCCCAAAAAAGGGCAATACCATAAATATTGCAGCGGGCCCTAGAACATCCATACACCTGTTTGAAAAGCTGAACAAGCCAAATTACTATAGTACAGTATAGATCCCTATGTACAAACTCCATTTTAACAGAATACCTGGCCTCAGTCACACACTCAGAACACAGACCCTCACCAAGTACGGAATAAGTGACTACAACCTAAAATAAAAATATGTAGACAGAAATTAAATTGACACCCCAAGAAGCCAGACTCCGCATGCAGTGCAACATCAGATAGAGATGCAGTTCCCCGTATTGTGTAAAATATAAAGATAGCACAAAGTCCAATCACTAAAATGAAAATAAAATTATTTTTTCTACCTTTCTTGTCTGACCATTTTATCCTCTGATCATGCAGGTCCTGATCTGAGCTTCTGCTTTCCTGTCTTCTCTTAGCTCTCTTTCTGTGGTCTATGGTCCATCTGCCATTTCTTATCTCTTCTTTTGTTTTCTTCACTTCTTTCCATCAGTCTATTTCCAGTCCCAGTAACCATTCCGAGTATCAGCCCCTTTCCAGTCCTCCCTCCCAGTACCTTCCAATGTCAACTTGCATTCCCATGACTGCCACTGGTGTCCATTCCCTTCCAGTCCCCCTCCTTCCCCACTGTCCAGTCCCTTCTAGTCCAAATACCATGGCAGCCCCTCTCAGATCCACTCCCTTCCAGTTCCATTCTCCTATCCTCTCACATCAGCCTATTTGTAGCCCTAACCCCCAGTTTTCTTCCAGGGCTAGCAGCTCTATCCTCCTCCCCGCCATCAGCCCATTCAAATCCTAGCCCCCCTATCAGCCCATTTCCAGTAGAAGCCCACAATCAGCTCACTTCCAGTGCTAGCCCCCCATCAGCCCATTTCCAGTGCTAGTCCCCCCTCAACCCATTACCAGTGTTAGCCTCCACTAATCAGCCCATTTCCAGTCCTAGCCCCCCGATCAGCCCATTTCCAATGCTAGCCTCCCATCAGCCCATTACCAGTCCTAGCCTCCCCTAATCAGCTCATTACCAGTCCTAGCTACCCTGATCAGCCCACTTCCAATGATAGTCCCCCCCAACCCATTACCAGTGCTAGCGCTACTAATCAGCCCATTACCAGTCCTAGCCCCCCCCTGATCAGCCCAGTATCAGTCCTAGTCTTCCCTAAATAGCCCATTACTAGTCCTAGCCCCCAATCTTCCCATTTCCAATGCTAGCCACCCCCGCCCATTATAACCCTAACCCGCACTGTCTCTCCCCTTTGTCCAGCATTTCTCCCCTGTCTCTCCACTTTGTCCAATATGTCCCCCTGTTTCCCCCTTTGTCCAGCATTTGCTCCCTGTCTCTCCCCTTTGTCTAGCACTTGCCCTCTGTCTCCTCCCTTTGTCCAGCACTTTCTCCCCTGTACCTCCCCTTTGTCTAGAACTTGTCCCCTGTCTCCCCCTTTGTCCAGTATGTCCTCCTGTCTCCCCCTTTGTCCAGCATTTTCCCCGTCTCCCCCTTTGTCCAGCATTTGTCCCCTATCTCTCCCCTTTGTCCAGTATGTCTCCCTGCCTCCCTCCTTTGTCCACCATTTGCCCCGTCTCTCCCCTTTGTCTAGCACTTGTCCCCCTGTCTCTCCCCTTTGTCTAGCACTTGTCCCCCTGTCTCTCCCCTTTGTCTAGCCCCCTGTCTCCCCCTTTGTCCAGCACTGGCCCCCTATCTCCTCCTTTGTCCAGTATTTTTCCCCATCTCCCCCTTTGTCCAGCACTTACCCCCTATCTCTTCCCTTTATCCAGTATGTCCCTCTGTCTCCCCCTTTGTCCAGCATTTGCTCCCGTCTCTCCCCTTTGTCTAGCACTTGCCCCCTGTCTCCCCCCTTTGTCCAGCACTTGCCCTCCTGTCTCTCCCCTTGTCTCTCACGTCCTCCTCCTGTCCCCACTCCCTCCACCTGCACCTCTCATCCGGCACTCTGGTTGTTTTTATTTTAGATTTGGCCGCCTCTGGCCTGCCTCTGCCTTCCCGCCGCTTTTTTTTCCACAAGAATGCTTGTAGCGAGAAAAAAAAAAAGGGGGCGGGAAGGCAGGCCAGAGGCAGCAAAATCTAAAATGAAAACAGCCGGAGTGCTGCCATCACTGCCACTGCTCAAATTAGCCTGATTGCTTGCAGGGTTCCTGCAAGCGATCAGGAAGATTTGTCCTGCGATGACACTCCGGCTCTGTTTTCATTGTAGATTTTGCAGCCTTTGGCCTGCCTCTGCCTTCCCACGTGGGAAATCAGAGGCAGGCCAGAGGCTGCAAAATCTAAAATTAAAACAGAGCCGGAGTGCCACACCCATCAGACTGCCACCTGAGGCCATCGCCTCAGGTGGCCTAATGGAAGAACTGCCCTTGCTTATGGCCTTCCTTCTACCTTTCTAATAGCATGGTCTGGTCTGGGCTTCCAAAATAGTATTTTTCAAATAACTCCCAGGCCTGATGTAAACTCTTAACCTTTGCAGTTGCTCCTTTTATTTTTTTCTTAACCATTTTCCTCATTTTATCATAGTCTCCTTTTTGAAAGTTAAATGCTAACACAGTGGATTTCCTTTTTATCCTCCCTCCATTTATTAAACTAAACACAATCATGTTATGAACACTATTGCCAAGCGGCTCCAACACCTTTACCTCCCACACTAGTTCCTGCATTCCACTAAGGACTATATCTAAAATGGCTTCCCCTCTTGATGGTTCCTGAACCAGCTGCTCCATGAAGCAGTCATTTATTTCATCTAGAAACTTTAGCGCCCTAGCATGGCCTGATGTAATATCAGTCAATATCAGGGTAATTGAAACCTCCCATTATTACAGTGTTGTAAGCTTTGTTAGCTTCCCTAATTTCTGTTATCTGGCCAGGCGGATGGTAGTACACTCCCATTGCCATTCCATTCAGGGCTGGCCCGTCCATTGAGCAAGAATGTTTTTTGCACAGGGCCCCACGTTTCTGGGGGCCCCACGCAAAAAACATCTTGCATCAGCCAGGTAGGTTAAAAAAATACAAACTGGCTGCTGCTGCTGCTGCCGCTGCCGTCGTGGCAGCGGCAGAATCGAGCATCCCGCGGGGCCCCCCTGCCCTGCAGAGTCCTCCATGCAGCCTCAGTGTTGGCTGTCAGAGCCGTGTGAAGAGAGAGAGCTTCTTCTCTCACGGCTCTGTTAATCCCGCTGCGGGGCTGATGGGATTTCCCATCAGCCCCGCAGCGGGATTAACAGAGCCGCGAGAAAGGGAAACTCTCCCTTCGCGCGGCTCTGAAAAGCCCATGCTGAGGTCCCATGGAGGACTCTGCAGAGCAGGGGGGGCCCCACGAGATGCTCGATTCTGCTGCTGCCACGGCGGCAGCGGCAGCAGCAGCCAGTTTTTATTTTTTTTCTAACCTAGCTGGTCTTATGGGGGGGAGGTGGTTAGGACTGGTAATGGGCTATGGCGGGGGGCTAAGACTGGAAGTGGCCTGATGGGGGGAGGGGATTAGGACTGGTAATGGGCTATGGGGGGGGGGCTAAGACTGGAAGTGGGCTGAGGGGGGGTAGGGGGATATTACAGGTAATGGTCTATGGGTGGGCAAAGACTGTAAGTGGCCTGATGGGGGGAGGGGGTTAGGACTGGTAATGGCCTATGGGGGGGGCTAAAACTGGAAGTGGGCTGATGGGGGGAGGGGCTTAGGACAGGTAATGGGCTATGGGGGGCTAAGACTGGAAGTGGACTGATGGAGGGGTTAGGACTAGTAATGGGCTATGGGGGGGCTAAGACTGGAAGTGGGCTGATGGGGGTTACGACTATTAAAGGGATATTTGTGGGGAAAACACTTGAAGTGTACTGATGGGGGGTTATGACAGGTAATGGGCTATGGGGGGGCCTATGGGGGGCTAAGACTACAAGTAGGCTGATGGGGTTAGGACTGGTAATGGGCTATGGGGGGGCTAAGACTGGAAGTGGGCTGATGGGGGGTTAGGACAGGTAATGGGCTATGGGGGGGCCTATGGGGGGACTAAGACTACAAGTGGGCTGATGGGGGGGTTAGGACTAGTAATGGGCTATGGGGGGTTAGGACTGGTAATGGGGTGATGGGGAGCTAAGACTGAAAATGGGGTGATGGGGGGTTAGGACTGGAAGTGGGCTGATGGGGGGCTTAGGACTGGTAATGGGCTATGGGGGGCTAGGACTGGTAATGGGCTGGGGGGTTGCTAGGACTGGAAATGGGCTAAGTGGAAGGAGGGCTTGAACTGCAAATAGCTGATGGGGACAGGGGCTTGGAATGGAAATGGGCTGAGTGGAAGGGGGCTTGAACTGCAAATAGCTGATGGGGAGGGGGCTTGAAATGGAAATGGGCTGTGAGGGGAGGGAGTTAGGACTGGAAATGGGCTGAGTGGGGGGGGCTAGGACAGGAAATGGGCTGATGGAGGGGCTAGGATAGGACTGGAAATGGGCTTTTGGGGGATGCTAAGATTGGAAATGGGCTGTGGTGGGGGCTTGAATTGAAATGGACTCATGGAGGGGCTAGAACTGGAAGTAGGCTCATGGGGGGCTTGAATTGGAAATGGGCTGAGTGGAGGGGAGCTAGGATTTGACATGGGCTGATGGTGGGGCTAGGAAAGGACTAGAAATGAGCTGATGGGGGGCTGGGATTGGAAATGAGCTGATGGAGGGACTCGGATAGGACTGGAAATGGGCTGATGGTGGGGCTAGGATAGGATTGGAAATGGGCTGATGGGGGCTAGGACTGGAAATGGGCTGATGCAGGGACTAGAAGGGAGCGGATGCTGGGTGGGGCTGGAACTAGAAGGGAGCTGATGTTGGGGAGGATTAGAATGGGATGGAGCTGGGATAGTGAAATGGAGAGGGAAAAATATTTTGTGTGGGAGGGAAGACAAATCTACTATTGGCCGGATATTGGGAGAGTAAGTGGGGATTGAGGATGGAGGGGTAAAATTTGAGTGGATGAAATAGGAATGAAGAAAGAGCAAAAGGAGAAAGATTAGTATGTTAAAGCAGATGTAGAGAGAGAATGGAAAAAAACTAGAAGAGAGAAGAAAGGACAAATGGACAGCAGACGATGGATAGTTAGCAGAAGACACAAAGAAACCAGAAGAAAGTGGCTGGAGCAATTGCCACTGAAAAAAAAATGCACAAAAGGTAGAAAAATATCTCTTTATTTTGAAATTTTTAACTGGAATATGTCAACTCTTGGAAATGTGCATCATTAACGTCTGTGCTTTGTTTAGTACAAGAGGAAATTAATTTCTGGTTATATATCTACAGTGTAGTACATTCCAAGTTTGGCTTTTGGGGTTCTCAGTTTAATTATTGTCTTCCTGTTTCTAAATTGTGATTGCATGTTTGGTGATGATCTATGTTCTGCATGTGTAACTGAGCTAAGGTATTCTGTTTATATAATTCCTATTTGACATTGCCACTTGTTCTCATTCCCCAGTAGGTCATGTATTGTTATTCTCTGAAATGTATTGGTTTAATATTTGCAGTGTTGCCTTTTGATAGGTAGGGTATGGTGCTTTGTGAGTTCTGGTAGTGCTGTTAGGATACGGCGGGTTTGCTATGGGTTCTAGATGGGCAGTGTTTGTAGTAGTTCCTAATGTGCCTGGCGGTTGGCACTGGATTATAGTAATGTAGAAATCTTTTAGTCTTTCTTTATCCATACACTCATTAAGAGGCATGCTTTCTAAAAGTTAGTGTATGGTAACATTATGCAAATATTTATGCAAATTAGGCACCTTATGCAAATGAGGCCCCGCACCGAGGCTCCGCACATGGCCCCGCATCCCCCTTGGGCCGCCCCTGATTCCATTCCCCTTTTTACATGGAATTTCTATCCATAGTGTATTTCTATCTGCAGTGTATTTTGTTTCCTGCAAAACCTTTATCCTATTTGACTCAATGCCCTCTCTAACATAGAGCACAACCCCACCACCTTTGTGATCCACCTTATCACAGTGTCCCATTGGTTATCCTCCTTCTACTAGGTCTCTGAGATGCCAATTATATCTAACCTTTCATTCAGTGATATATTCTAACTCTCCTATATTATTTTTTAGACTTTTAGAATTTTCATATAGACATTTCAAAGTTTATTTTTTGTTCATATTAACAGTCTGGTTATCGGATGACAGGGGCAAATTGGAATCTTTCAACTCTGTCTGGTTTTTACTTGAAGGCACCTAGGTTACTTTTCCCTTTATTGGAACCTTTCTATTGGGATGCTCTAACTTCCCTATTTTGTTATCATCTTTCCCCTTCCCCAGAATGTTGACGAGCTCCTAACAAATACCAGACCCTTTTCCTTGCACCATCGTCTTATCCATGCATTGAGACTGGAGTTCTGCCTGCCTTTTGGGTCCTGTGCATGGAATGGGAGGCATGTCTGAGAATACTACCCTAGAGGTTTTGGATTTCAACTTCCTACCTAAAAGCCTAAATTTAGCTTCCAAAACCTCTTGCCCACACTTTCCTATGTCATTCGTACGAACATGTATCAAGACTACAGGCCTCTCCCCAGCACTATCTAAAACCTTGTCTATGTGGCGCATGCAGTCTGCTACCTTTGCACTAGGCAGGCAGGTAACCAGGCAATCCTCATAACCACTAGCCACCCAGCTATCCACATGCTTAATGATTGAATCGCCAACTATAACGGCCATCCTAACCCTTCCTTCATGGGCATATGGCCCTGGAGACACATCCTTGGCCCTGGAGACACATCTCTTGGGGGACAGGTCCTAGCTACAGGATCACTTTCTGCCATACCAAGATGATGTTCTCTTTTCACATGACCTCTCTCCTCCATGGCAGCATAAACACTGCCAGACTGGATGTGGGACTTCTCTACTACATCCCTGTAGGTCTTGTCTATATACCTCTCTGTCTGTCTCAGCTGTTCCAAATCTACTCTAGCCGCCAGAGATTGGACTCATTCCCTGAGACCCAAGAGCTCTTTACACCTAGTGCACACATAACATCTGTCACCAACTGGGAGAAAATCATACATGTGACACTCTGTGCAAAAGACCGGATAGCCCCCATCTTGCTGCTGGACTGCTGTCTGCATCTTAGAATTAAAGATTTTATTTTAGCTATTTAGAGTTGTTCAGTTTTTTAAAGTTACTAGGTGAATAAGGATACCTGAACCAATAGAATTATACCTAATATATATAAGGGACTATAAGTTTTCATTCAAGGTGAACTGCAAAGACTTAATTAATCTATTCCTAAGGCCTAATAACTTGCTGATTTATAATCGGTTAAACCTGAAGTGAGTAAGATCACTAATTTCCCCTTAACTGGAGGCTATATATCAAGGATTATGCCTGGGGTGGATGGGAGTCAGGGTGGGAGTGATGGAAAGAAACATTATTTAAGCCCTGACTGATTTGACAAAAACGCTACATTTTAAGATACACAGATTTGTTCAGCTTTAACACAAATAATTCCCTTTTCCCCAAGATGTAGAGAATTTCTCAGCAGGCTAATATTTACGAGTGCAGATTTCTTCCCAGCAGTAGCAGTCCCTCTTGGTAGTCCTTCAGTATCTCAAATAAACATCTCCATAGGTTTCCTCTACTGACCTGTGCACTTATGTGACTTTCCTGCCTGTTATAAAATCCCTCTTAGATTGTAAGCTCATATCAGCAGAGGCCCAAATTCCTATTAAATCTGTAAACTACCTTGAATAGTATTTGGAAAGGTGGGCTAAAAATCCCATTTAGAAATCAAGTTTCATTTGTATGTATGAAGGACAGGTCTAGTCTGGAAGCCATTTCCTGGTAATCCTTCCTCTCTTCAAGCTCTTTAGTTTCTAGTCTGTTTTGATTTTCTGAAGCTCTGTTTCCTAGCCTCAAACAAAATCTTCAGCATGCAAACCAGCCGCTGTATCAAATGGGGCAGATTTCCCAGTCGGCAGACTAGAAAACTGCATTTGGACAGCCAGCCAATGCAACTTCAAATGGGGGATGCACCCCTCCCCACCACTACTCTGGCAGCCAGGGGGTAAATCCATCACTGATATCAGACAGAGAGTCTCTCTCCTTTCATCTATAATAGTCTGCTCTGTAACCCCAATTAGGGAATCCATGGCACCTGAAATGTGTAATGGGAGCGGTGCCGGGGGTACTCTCTGCCAAAACTCCAACCCAAGTACTCTTTACTTTCAGAACATCTTCCGGCTTTTTTGCTGTTGTCTCTTATTTTCAAAAATAGAAAAAAACACTCAAATCTGGGCCAAAAATATATAAAACATGCATATCAAAAAATTGGATATATTCATAAAAATATTTAATACACTAGCGAAAAAAGACTCAAAAAAGCCTTTTGTCACCACCTCGGAGATCACGGGTGGTCTTATTGGCATCCTAAATATATGCCCTCCACTCCTTTAAGTCATCATTGCGCATACCAGTGTTGTACCAGTGTTGTTGACCTAATACCCAAATTCTTAACTCAAACAGAGGGGCAACAATGTAACTCCCACACTTAAAGCTGTAAAATACTATGTATCAGTTTGCCAAAAGTTAAACACTTTGCTTTCAAGCCTTCAGAGATCCATTGCTATGTATGTAGCACCTGCTAAGACGCTTCTAGTCATCGTCATTTTACAAACTGCTGAGCAACATTAACCACAGCCAATGGTTTTGTTAATCTGTCGACTTCCTCAGAACAAGACTCATATCAAACTAAGAATAATTCCTGCTGTACATACATGTATATACAGCATGTAAATAGTTTCAGTTAACAATGTCCCCCATATGTATCCAAGTTGCTCATACCTGTTCTATGTAAAACCTGTTCTATGTAAAACCAAACAGCTTGTTGCTCTGGTCTTTTTGTTATATTGTAAACTGCGCTGATGCTAAATAGAGCGGTATATAAGAGCCTGTAATAAATAAATAAATAAATATTATACGCCTACAAAATAGAGAAAATGGATTAAGAGTAGGTACTCACCTGTAACAGGTGTTCTCCAGGAGCAGCAGGAATCTGTCCTCACATATGGGTGACGTCGGCATCGATGGAGCCCCCATGTGGAGCATTTCCCCAGCTTTCAAAGAAAGCCTTTGGGAATGCAGGCACGCATGCACGGTCCCCTTCCCGCCCAAAGGTGCCATCTTGCCTCGTCTAATGACATAGCTAAAAGACAGCACAAAAAGAAAATGAACTATATACAACTGCAACTCCAAGGGGAGGAGGGAGGGTTGTGAGGACTGATTCCTGCTGCTCCTGGAGAACACCTGTTACAGCTGAGTAGCTACTCTTTCTCCAGGACCAAGCAGGAAGTCAGTCCTCACATATGGGTGACTCCCTAGCTCTGGGCTACCAGAAACCCAGGCTGAAAAATAGAGCTCCCTCTAGAGCCCCAGCAACAATGAGAGAATCTCCTCCAGAACCACACCTGAACGGTAGCCCAACACCAGGGCCGGAGGGTAGGAGTTGCCTAAACCTCAAAGAGATTACGGAGTACCGCTTGCCCGAAAGCACTGTCCCTACGGGACTCCCTCTCGAGGCAGTAGTGGTCCACAAAAGTCTGGCTTGAAGACCAAGTAGCTGCTCGGCAGATGTCTGCCAATGGAACAGAACGGAAGTGAGCTACTGATGTGGCCTTCGCCCTGACCCGGTGGGCCATGACTCGACCCTCCAGGGAGAGGCCGGCTGCCCTGTACGCCCAGGCAATACAGTCCGCCACCCAAATAGACAACATACGCTTAGTGACAGGCAACCCCAGTTTATTAGGGTCAAAGGAAATGAAGAGCTGAGAAGCCCTTCTATGCCCCTGCGTACGTTCTAGGTAAAAGGACAGCGCCCTTCTACAATCCAGGGTAAGCAAGACAGTTTTGGCCCTACTGGCATGCGGCCTGGGAAAGAACATCGGAAGTACCACCTCCTGGTTGAGGCGGAAGGAGGACACTACCTTGGGAAGGAACTTAGGATGAGTCCGCAAGACTACCCTGTTCCTATAGAACTTGGTATACGGCCTCTCCGAGACCAGGGCCTGAAGCTCACTCACCCGCCTAGCCAAAGTGAGTGCCACAAGGAACAATACCTTCCAGGAGAGGAAACGTAAATGGCAGGTTGCCATTGGCTCAAAAGGTGGGCGAGTCAGTTGCTGTAAGACCACATTGAGATCCCACTCAGTGGCCGGTGGATGAATAGGAGGCTTAAGCAGAAGCAGACCTCTGAGAAAGCGACACCAGAGGGTGGCCTGAGAGAGATTGTCCATCCACCGGTGAGTGGTGAGCTGAGAGGGCACCGAGGTGAACCTGGACAGAGTTGGACTGGAGTCCTAGGTTGGAAAGGTGACACAGGTATTGTAGCACTACCTGAACCGAGCAGAAGAAGGAGTCCTCTTGCTGTTGAGAACACCAAGCAGAGAACCTACGCCACTTCAGAGCATGGGCCTTTCTAGTGGAATGTTTCCTGGAGGCCAACACCACCTCTTCAACCTCCCCTGACAGGAGCAAGGGAGCAAGGACTAGCCTTTCAGCAGCCAGGCCATCAAATTGAGAGATTTGAGGTTGGGATGCAAGAGGGACCCCTAATCCTGAGTTAGAAGGTCGGGTTGCAACACCAGAGGAAATGGAGTATCCACTGCCAACTGTAGAAGAAGAGGGAACCACGGCTGCCTGGGCCACCTGGAGGCTATGATGATCACCGTGGCTCGGTCCTGCTGTATTTTGAATAGAGTCTGGGCCACCAGAGGTGTGGGAGGAAAAGCATACAGCAGGCTCTCTGACCAGGGGATCAGGAACGCATCTGGCGCTGTTCTCAAGGGATGTGGTTGCCTGGAACAGAACCTGGGTAGTTGCCTGTTCAGCGGACTGGCAAAAAGATCCATGGTCGGAAGACCCCACTTCAGAAAGATCTGTTGAACCACCAGAGGATCCAACTGCCACTCGTGAGGCTGCAGGAGTCTGCTTAGCCTGTCCGCCAGGTAGTTTTCCTGGCCTGGGAGGTAGACCACCCTGAGGGTCATGCCCTGATGGATAGCCCAGGAACGGAGAGCTTGTGCTTCCAGGCACAGAAGTCTGGATCCTGTGCCTCCCTGCTTGTTGACATAGAACATAGCCACCTGGTTGTCCGTCTGAACTAGGACAGACTGGTGAGACAGGATCTGAGAGAAAGTCCGTAAGGCTAGTCGAATGGCCCTCAATTCCAACAGGTTGATCTGCTGGGCGGCCTCCCAGGGAGATCACAGGCCTTGGGTGCAGGCCCCCTGGCAGTGTGCCCCCCAGCACTGCAGGGAAGCATCGGTTGTCAGTACCTGAGTGTGTGGGGAGGCCTGAAAAGGAACCCCCCTGACCAGATTTGGGAGATGCCTCCACCAGCGTAAGGAGTCCTCCAAGAGTTTGGACACCTTTATTCTGTCTAACAATTTCCCTGTGGTCTGCAGCCACTGTGCCCTGAGGTGCCACTGAGCCGGCCGCATGTGCAGCCAGGCATGTGGGGTGACATGCACTGTGGAAGCCATGTGACCTAAGAGCCGGAGGAAGTGTCTGGCAGAGACCAGACAGCTCACCCGAAACTGGCCGGCCAACTTTATCAGCCTGTGAGCTCTGTCCACAGGCAAATAGGCCTTGCATGGATGGTATCCAATCTTGCCCCATGAACTCCACATTCTGTGAGGGGACTAAAGTGGACTTGGAGAGGTTTATGATGAACCCCAGGTGCTGAAGCAGGGATATGGTTCTGAAGGTGGCCTGCCTGGCCTCCTGTGGAGACTGGCCCCTGATAAGCCAGTCGTCCAGGAAAGGGAACACAAAGATCCCCTGGTTCCTGAGATAGGCCGCAACCACCACCAGGCATTTTGTAAAAACCCTGGGGGCGGAGGTGAGGCCAAAGGGAAGCACTCTGTACTGGAAGTGCTTTCCTCCCACCACAAATCTGAGGAATTGTCTGTGACTTGGATGGATGAGGATGTGAGTATAAGCATCCTTCAGGTCTAAGGAGCATAGCCAATCTCCCTGCTGGAGGTAGGGCAGTAAGATTCCAAGGTAAGCATCTTGAACGTTTCCCTCTCCAGAAACTTGTTCAGATTTCTCAGGTCGAGGATGGGTCTGAGGCCTCCTGTTATTTTTGGTACCAGGAAGTACCTCGAGTAGAAGCCTTGCCCTTCCAGGTGGTGAGGCACCAGTTCCACCGCCTGGTCCCTTAGTAGACCTTCCAACTCCTGAAGGAGTAAGTTTCTGTGCAGAGGGGGTCTTGGAGGCTCCCCTGGAAAGTAGGAGGGGGGTATCTGGGTGAAGTGGAGCAGATAGCCCCTTTCGATGATGCTTAACACCCAAGTATCCCCTGTGATGGCTGGCCACCTGTCTGCGTACAGGGTCAGCTGACCTCCTGTACCCTGGAGAGGAGGACAGGCTATGCTGGCATAGTCAAAAAACCCCTCCCTGCTGAGCAGGAGCCGGAGTAGGAGGCTTGGGAGCCTTCTGCCTACGGGGCCTTTGACCCTGCCCCTTGGTCTGCTGGCCCTGTTGGGGAGCTGCAGAGGCCTGGTAGTGAGGGTAGGTTTTGCAGGCAGTGGTCTTTCTTGGGTAAAAGGTCTTTTTCCCCGAGCCCTTCTTCTTCTGAGAAGGGGCAGACGTTTTCCTGGACAGTCTTGTCCGGGTAAGAGTCTCGGTCTCGAGTTCTGCAGCCTTTTCGGCCATCGGCTTGCCAAAGAGGTTTTCACCTCAGCAAGGGACATTGACCAACTTGTCCTGTACCCAAGGTTCGAGGTCCGAGGATTGTAGCCAGGCCTGGCGGCGTGCACCGATGCTGGCCCCTGCTACCCGGGCCGAAGCCTCAAATCCATTGTAGGCTGCTCGAGATATAAACTTCGAGCACTCTCGAATACCAGAAGACAAGGCCTTGAACCTCTGCAAAGGTTCCTCGGACAGACCAGCAGAGAACCCGGCAATCTCCTTTGCCAGGTCTCGAAGGTACATGCCCATGTACAGCTGGTAGGTCTGGACATGGCAAGCAAGCATAGAGCCCTGGAAGCACTTTCTACCGAGGGCATCCAGGTTCTGGGCTTCCCTGCTGGTAGGCACTGAGGAGTGAATTTTCTGACTCTTCAGGCGATGCATGGCCGATTCCACAACCATGGAGTGGTGCAGTAGCTGTGCCTTTCAAAATCCGGGGCTCTTGCAGACTCGATAAATGGAATTGACCCGCTTGCTTAGAACTGGCATTGAGGCCGGTGCCTCCCACATGTGGAAGAGCAACCGCTCCAGCATCGGAGGAACCAGGACAGTAAAGGCCTCCTTGGGAGGAGAGTCATACTGCAGAGCCTCGAGCTCCTCAGCTCAAGGCTCCTCCTTGGGGTCCGCAGGGAATGCCAGTGCTTTGGCCATGTCCCTTACGAAATCCGAGAACCTGGTATCCTCCGGGGGGGACCTTGTCCGAGGCTCGGATCCCGGTGAGTCCGAAGGGACGCACCGAGTCTGGAAGGTGTCAGGGGACTCCTCCTCCTCCGTTTCCCACGCCGATTCCTCCGAGGAGGAATCGAGCGGCTCCGAGTGGGCTGGCGGGCACCGACGCCAAGGGAACCGGCGTCGACGACCTCGGTCCCGAACGGGAGGCCGAGGGTGATCTCAGTCGTGGATCGACTCAAGATCGCATGGTCTCGAGGATCGGCTCGACCTCCAGGGTTGATTTGGACATCGATGTCCCGGTGGTCGGGGCAGATACGCCGGTGAGACCGGCGATCAGCACCCGCTGCTGCTCCATGAAGGCAGACAGTCTGCTCTCCAAGGCCATCAACCTGAGTCTGAGATCAGGAGACCCAGCAGCCTCCGACTCGGGCCCCGATGGCGTCGGGCCCGACGTTGGCTCCCCCAGAGGAGAGTCCACGAGGACTACAGTACTCACATGACTCGGGGCCTCCGACTCTACACGAGGATGCTTGGCAGGCCTCTCCAACTCCGAAGACCCGGAACGGCGATCGGGGCTATGCGACCTGGCCCTCGAGGAGTGAAGAGCGTCCACTGATGCCGCCCTCGCGGGTTTCTTCTTCCTTCAGTGCTCCCTCGAGGGGGACTCCCTTTCAGAGGAGCCCCGACGATGCTCGGGGTCAGACTCCCGAGACGTCGAGGCCTCTGACGAAGTCCGGACCCGTCCAGAGGCAGACTCAGAGAAGATCCTCTCACGCTGGTGCTGACAGCTCTGCAATGCCTTGGAAGACATTTTGCCACAGGGACTACAGACCGTAGAATCATGGTCTGGACCCAGGCACCGGAGGCAGCAGTCATGTGTGTCAGTGAGAGACATCAGTTTCTTGCATCGATCACACTTCTTAAAGCCACTGGCAGCCATCGGGGGAAAAAGTGCCCCTGCAAGATCAAAAAATTGGGCTGCCAGGGAAAAGAAAAAAGGTGCGAATGCAGTCTCTAAGGACAAAAACCGAAAAAAGAGATCCGGGCTCGGCACCGGTGTACCGAGTCCAGGCGGGAAAGGTACCGACGTCGAACCGAAGAAAAAAACTTGGCCCAACGCAGAAAAAATCAACTTTTTTCATGGGTGACAAGGACAGGCATCCATAGGGCTCCGCAGAAAAAAGAAGACTGGGCAAGATGGCACCTTTGGGCGGGAAGGGGACCGCGCATGCGTGCCTGCATTCCCAAAGGCTTTCTTTGAAAGCTGGGGAAATGCTCCGCATGGGGGCTCCATCGACGCCGACGTCACCCATATGTGAGGACTGACTTCCTGCTTGGTCCTGTAGAACACACAAATTCACATCCAACCAGCAAAACTGAAAATATTCCCCTGCATACAGAGATTACTCACCACGACTTGCATAAACACTGACTTTCAAAAAACATGGCCCAGCTCACCACTGACACATCACCACTTTTACAATGCATCAAAATCCTTCCATTGGTTACTGCTGAGAAACCCTAATCCTGCTCTCTCTTCCCTTAAAGGGACAGATAAAGAGACTAAAAAACTGTAGGGCAAACACCTAGGGTGCCTTCCGTACTCACCTAGAACAAACGCGAAACTCTGCCTAGTTTTCTTGGGCCCTGCTTTGTGGAATTCCTTACATGCGGACGTCTCGCTCCCGAGGTTTAAAACTATGCTGAAAACTCACCTCTTTCACCTTGCATTTGATCTCCCGCCTCCCCAACCATGACCGCTTGCCTCTGCTGCCTCTTGCCTATCTGTCCTCTCACGCTCATACTGTCCTGTCTGAATTATGGCGTTACTTTTTTCCTTACAGCCTTTTTGTAATTGTAAACCACTCTGATGCCAAGGTGCCTAGGGCAGTATACCAAATGCTAATAAAGATAAAGAAGACTGTTCTGATCCGTCTCCTTACAATATATGGCAGTTTGGAACACATCCTGAGCCTTGGAGATGTAAACATCATCCTGAGCGAGCAATGCAATGGCCTTATACCTGGGCATGATTTGAAAATAGAGATCTTTTGTTGGCAAGCTTGGCTAAAACTGATTTTCATGGACACACTTGTGTTTTACTCTATTCCTCCCAGGCTTTTTAAATCAAACAAATTATCCAGAGACACTGTTTTTTTATTTACTTATTTATTTTTTATTTATTTAAAGGCTTATATACAAGTACAAAAAGAAGTATCTGTACAAACCACACATGGAATACTTGCACAAGATATCAACACAAAATCTTCAACCAGAACAACTGCTACATCACAGCCTTTTTTTTCCTTTATGCTCAGAACCTCATTATCACCCAACTTCCCCTTCTCACCCTCCCCTCCCACCATCCGCTCATTTCTCTACTTCCCTCTACCCCACCCCCTCCCCTTCCCTTCCCTTCCCTTCCCCCCTCATCCCCCTCCCTACCCATCCTCCCCACCCCCTCCCACTCCCACCTCCCCTTTGCTACATATTCTATATGTTAAGGTGTATTCTATCAGTCTAACAATGCTAGGAAAAGGGGGGATGCCCATCCCTCATGTCAAGAGAGGTTCTCATCTTACACCCCCCTCTAATGTAGAAGCGTCTCAGCTTGTGAACCATAATTCATAACACAGGCCTCCTATACCTGCTCAAATTGGGGCAGGCGCATCCTCCTGACCGCCACCCCCCGCTCCCACATCCGCTCCAACCAGCGTGATAATGCTGGAGGTGATGCCTGTTTCCAGGCGGCTGCCAGGGTC
This sequence comes from Ichthyophis bannanicus, assembly GCA_033557465.1. NCBI lineage: Eukaryota > Metazoa > Chordata > Amphibia > Gymnophiona > Ichthyophiidae > Ichthyophis > Ichthyophis bannanicus. The sequence goes on along the minus strand of CM066033.1, from coordinate 1,099,319,794 downwards.
AGGGGCATCCTCCCGACCGCCACCCCCCGCTCCATTGTATATAGGTCAACATCCGCTCCAACCAGCGTGGTAATGCCGGAGGTGATGCCTGTTTCCAAGCAGCTTCCAGGGTCAGGGGCATCCTCCCGACCGCCACCCCCCGCTCCATTGTATATAAGTCCACATCCGCTCCAACCAGCGTGGTAATGCCGGAGGTGATGCCTGTTTCCAAGCGGCTTCCAGGGTCAGCCGAGCCGCATTCAAACTATGGCAAACCAGTGCCATCCGGGGAAGCCGTCCACCAGGGACTTTCTTCCCAAAGAGAACAATACCTGGGTCCCAAAGGATGTCCAAACCCACCATTTGCTTCAGGCAATAATGTATCCCCCTCCAAAAGACTTGAACACAAGGGCAAAGCCACCACACATGTGCCAAGGTGCCTACCTCAGCACAATTCTGCCATCACATATCACATACCCCCGGGAAGGCTCGAGCCACATGCACTGGTGTCATATACCACCCATAAATTAGTTTATAGTTAGTTTCTCGGGCATTAACAGCCACCGAACTTCTCCACAGCCAGCCCTCAATCTGTTCCCACTGCTGTTCAGTGTATGAAAGATGCAGCTTCTGCGTCCACTGAGTCCTGTGTTTGCCTTCTCCAAAATGCTGCTTCTGTAAGTGAGCATACAGGGCTGCAATGAGGCCCTTAGTGGCTGTGCGTTCCTCACATAGGCGCTCAACATCTGTCAAGTCCCGAGCAACCTGCTGCCTAACATCTCGATTCCCCGCCCAATGTGCCACCTGCGCATACTGGTAAAGATGTTGGTCTGGGATATCAAATTCCTCCTTCAGATCACAAAATGAACGGAGCACGCCATCCTCAAATAGTTGGCCCATACGACTAAGTCCCTTATGCCCCCACTATCAAAAAGCTAAGTCACCCATACCCGGATGGAAGGATTTATTATTAACTATAGACGCTAATGGGGACAACACCATCCCTTGTGGCCAAAAAAATTGATCCCAGCAGTGGAGAGTATGAGTTATATATGGATTAGTAGCATGCACCCCCCCCCCCCAACTTAGGGCCCAGCCACAATCGATCCCCCAACCCAGCCCCTCCCGCTAAATCCATTTCCATTTGTACCCAGCACTTAGAGCTAGTAGAGTTCATCCATTCCACCCCTGCATGACACTGCACCGCTGCATAGTACCAATGAAGGTTTGGGATCCCCATGCCCCCTCGCCCTGAATGGGCATATAAAATCTTGCAAGCTATTCGAGGGCGCTTGAACTTCCATATGAACGTCATAAGCAGCCCCTGCTAGGACTCCAAGGCCCCACGCGGCAGGGGTATAGGGAGCACCTGGAAGAGATACAAAAACCGTGGAACTGCCACCATTTTCGTTACAGCAATACGTCCAAACCAGGACAGCATCAGGCCCGCCCAAGATTCCAAATCCCGTTTAACTTGTTGGATTAAGGGTCCATAGTTTGCCCAATACAATGCAGTCCTAACTACTGTAAGATTCACACCCAAATAACAATGGGATTTATCTACCCATTGAAAAGGGAAACGGGCTTTCAATTGTGCACAGGTCGCCGCTGGGACCCCTATATTCAAGATTTCTGACTTAGCATAATTAATTTTAAACCCAGAAACCTGTGAAAAGTTTGCAAGCTGCTGGATTGCCTTGGGCAGGGAGGCTTCAGGGTTTGCCAATGATAGTATAATATCATCTGTGAAAAGTGCTATTCTGTATTCATGTGAGCCCACTGGGTATTCAGCTATCTCCGAGTGCTCGCGAAAGCTTTGCACCAGAGGCTCCATCACCAACGCAAACAGCAGCGGTGACAATGGACACCCCTGCTGAGTTCCCCTCTTCAATTCAAAATTCTGCGATTGACCCTCATTAACTTGAACACTAGCTTTGGGCTCCTGATAAAGACTGTGCACCCATCTAGTGAAATTAGGTCCAAACCCCATCTTGTCCAATACATGCCATAAGAAGCCCCAGCTAACCCAATCAAATGCCTTCTCGGCATCAACGCCAACCAGTAATGTCGGTTGGGATCCCTAGCGTGCGGCATGTATCACTTGCAACATCCATCGGACATTATCTGCGGCCTGCCGGCCAGGTACAAAGCCAACTTGATCAGGATGCACCAGATCAGGAAGGGCCTGGTTTAATCGAGCAGCCAGCAGAGAGGCCAATATTTTAACATCAGTATTTAACAAGGAAATAGGGTGATAAGGGGCCACATCCTGAGTTGGTTTGCCCGGTTTAGGTATCACCGCAATGACAGCTTCCCATTGTGTAGCGGGTAATGGCAATCCTCATAACACTTCGTTAAAGAGCACCGCCAGAGTAGGTGATAACTGGGCGCTATACTTTTTGTAATACTGTGAGGGAAACCCATCACTACCTGGCGCCCTCCCAGCCTTCAAACACTGAACAGCCCCAGCCACTTCCTGTGCTGTAATTTCTGCCTCCATCTGTTCCTTAGCCAGGTCAGCCAGGTATGACAAAGAGATATCACTTAGACAACCATCCATTTGGGCTGAGTCAAAAGGTTCAGCCTTATACAGTTGCGCCAAGTAGTCTGCTAACACTGCGTGTATCTCCCGGGACACCACCTGCAAGCCCCCCAATGAATCCCGAATCTCACGTACCACTCGCGAGGTATGTTGCTGCCAGAATCGAAGAGCAAGATATCGCCCAACTTTATTCCCCCTTTCATAGAAAGTTTCCCGCAGTCTACAAGGCATATTTTCTAAATCCCTTTGCATATAGGCATCCAACCGGGCCCGCGTTTCACGCCACTGGCGCCATACATGTTTAGAGCCAGTCCGTACATGCTCTAACTGGAGGCGCCTGACTTCTAAACATTGAGATTTCCGCGCCCAAGCTTTCCTAGTTCGGGCTGCTTCAGCCATCAGACGGCCACGAGCTGTAGCCTTAAAAGCATCCCACACCACCGGCAATGTAACCTCCATAGTGTCATTCAGTTCAAAGAATTCTTGTATAAATCATCTATGATCTTGAACTGCATGGACCCGATGGAAAAATCTCCCGTCCAATCTCCACAACCGCTGCCGCTCCCCACCCAGATCACCCGGAAAGGAAACCCAGCACGGAGCATGATCTGACCACGTCAAAGCACCATGTCCCGCTTCCACTCCTCCATCCATCAGACGCTGGTCCAGCAAAAGTAATCGATACGCATATGTATCTGATGGACTGGTGAATAGTATGTGTAGCTTTTTCCCCCCGATGAGTATCCCTCCAAACATCCCACAGGCCTGAATCGGTCATGAACGTCCGTAACACTCGACTAGTCCCATGTCCTTCTCTCACATTCCTCCCCGTGGAGTCTAAATGTGGCACCATGTGAGCATTGCAGTCTCCCCCCAAAATGATAGGGCCCTTTGCAAATTCTGCAACGAGAACCTTCAGCCGTGCATAAAATTTCACCTGGCCCTCATTAGGCACATATATGTTAGCCAAGGTGATAAGATGCCCCTCCAAATGGGCATTCATAAGGAGCCAATGCCCCAGCTGGTCCTTCTTAACTTCCTCTACCCATAGGGATAGAGCCTGATGAAACAGCATGGCCACTCCACATTTCTTCCGGCCTCTTTCATCTGAGGTTACCCCACTTCAAAGTAGGGCTTACATTTTAGCCAACCCTGGTTATTACTACGGAGGTGCGTCTCTTGCAGAAACACTATTTCCCCCTTCAAGGACCTCAGCTCCTTAAATAACAGCGAACGTTTTCGAGAAGAATTGAGGCCCTTTACATTAAAGGAAACAGTCTTCAGCATAATATGTCGTCTTCCCCCCTTCTCCCATCTCTTAATGGCTCCTGCCCCATGCAGTCTATCAGGACTTCAAACCCTATCAGCCATTCCTCCCTAGCCTGCATCAACTGCCCCCTCCCAACTTCCCCTTGAGCTCAATCCTCCCCCCTCCCCAGTATATTGTTCTCAAACCCCTTCCCAAACCCTCTCCCAACTCCTTCCAGCCCTCTCACTGTTCCTCATCCCCCCTTATATCTCCACCCTCCCTCCCCATCATTACCACTTGCCTGCCAACTTGACAGGTCATGGAATGGATGACCCGAAAACTAAGTCACCCAGGTTCCCTTCTTTCACACCAACCCTTACAGCAGTAATCAACAAACCCCAACATTTCCAACAATTATCAGAATATCAGAATAAGAAAAAGAAAACACCAATTAGGAAAAAGGCAAAACATCTGACCAATACACTTAGTCCAAGTATTTACCCTCTAATAGGGTTTGTCCATCTCCACATCTTCAACAGCCTCAGCCATCAGCTCAATATACAGCTACCATGTCTCCTGCATTCTGATCCATCTTTCTCCCAAATGTCAGCCTTGCAGGATAATTCTATCCCTGAAATTATTGAGTGCTTCTTCCCACCCGCTTCCATTTCACATGCTGGGATTTGTGAACCGCAGTCACTGATGGTGCATTATCCTCCACGAGGCCAGCTGCTTGGAGACATCTCCACGCCTCCATATGATCCTTTGCAGAAATGTTTTAATTTCCCAGCATAAAATTCATGCAAAAAGGAAATGGCCATGAATAGCGGATCTGCTCTCTATTCAACAACTCTATAATTGGCTTCATCTCCTGCCGACATACTAGCGTGAAGGTCGAGAGATCCTGGTACAGAGAAACAGCCACATCCTGATACTGGACAGTCTTCTTCTCACGGCCTCTCCTCAGCAACAGCTCCACATCAGAGTGTCGTAAGAAGTGAGCAATGACATCCCTCGGTTGATTATTAGGAGGCTTTCCCAACGCCCGATGTACCGTCTCAATCTCCATGTCGGTTCCACGAGATGCAAACTCCTCTGCTGTTAAAAGGCTGCTAGCCAATGTTTGCATCACCTCCACCAAGTTCTCTGCCCCACCAGCAGCCTCCAGTATTCCTCTGAAGTGCACGTTGTTTCTGCGTGCCTGGTTTTCTATATCATCAATCTTATATGTAAGTTCCACCACCTGAGAACGCTGCCTGTCTGCCGTGCACTGCAAGCTCACCATAGTCTCAGCATGATCCTCTATCTTAGTTTCCACCTCATCCACCCAGTGTCCCAGTTCTTTAATATCTCCGCAAAGCTCCGCAATCGTAGTCATCACCTCCTCCCGCATAGACTGGAACTTGGTGGCCAGCTCTTCAAAGCCCCTCTGGAGTTCTCGCTGCAGTGTGGAGTTTGTTGCAGGTCCCTGCTCTAGTTCACTTAAGGTTTCCTCCCCAGACTCCTCCGATGCCTGCCTCCACGGGGAACTGCCATGCGGTCCAGCCTTACTCATCAACCGCTGTGAAGCACATGGCTTTTCTTTCGCTTCTAGTCCCTTACTTTTTGTAGCCATTTATTTTCAGCTCTTCCCAGCACCATGCTGTACCATTTTTAGCGACTCTCCAACTCTGACAGGCTTTTTACCTCCACTGGGCAGCAGGAAGAAGGATTCAGGCCACCAGTTGCCTCAAGGACAGAGCCAGCACGCTAGCCAAACTTTTAGCAGTTTGTAGATATTCCACTAGTTAGTATGTGAGCCAGAGCACATGAGAAACATTGTCAGACAGGCAAAGTCCCACTGTCTGCCACCAGAGGGCACTCCAAGCTTGCTAAGTGCACAGAATTCCTCTAAGCTAGTTAAAACAGAGGAGATTAGAAAGCAACACAATTTTAGGTAGCAGTATTCAGGTCCCCACTCGGGCATCGGAGAAAGGAAACAGGCACTGCAGGTATGAGGGATCGTCTGTCCACACAAATCTGCAAAGATATTTCATTCGGGGCACTAATCGGAAAGGAGCCGCAGCAACCAGAAACAGGCTCTTCCCGCTCAATGAAGACACTTCTGCATTTCAGTGGTGCGTTCCAGAGCCTCGTGTCAATGGCCGCAGCAGCACACGATCATGAAGTTACAGCAAAGCAGCCTTACACCGGGGAAAGGGCACCACCATCACTCCCACATTCCACCCGATCGTCAGATCTTCGCAGCACAACACTTTCAGGACGATCAGGTAATTATAGCTGAACTCCGGCGCTCTCCTTGACCCCGCTAAGCAGGACACCGGCTGTCAGATGCTTCAAAGCAGTAGCGGCAGCAAAGCAGCCAGGTTTAGGCAGTGCATGAGATGACACGGGGCTGCCAAGACTGGCAGAGATTCATTATCTACACCATGCTCACCAGAGTTTCAGCGGGGGTATCGACCATGCATCCGGTTCTATCGGTGCTTTCATCAGCTGTCTTTATAATAGCACGGATCTGCCGATCAGCACTGCAGTGGGGCCAGGGCTCACAAGCACTTTTACCAGAGACCTCCAAGCTTAATAGCAGTTCAAAAAAAGCTTTTCTGCCATTTTTCTCGGTGCTATTGTTGAACCTGGGTGCAGAGCTTTTCTATCGTGCTGTCATCTTTCTGCTGACACTGGGGGGTTTTAAGGGTTCATCCAATATTTTGTGATATGCCTCAATTTGCTTATTGTAGGGGATGCAATTTACGGGATATGCTTGTACACACACATTATGGCCAGAGAGTGGAGAGGGATGGGGTGGGTGGACATAGTCGGTGTCGTAGGTGTGTGATTTGCAAATTTACTTTGGAGGTGTCAGAGTTTACATATCCATCTTTAAGATGACCTTTTAAATTGAAATCCTTCACTTCCTGCATAAGTGTGGGCATCGTATATGCCATCCAATGTCCTTGCCAGAAATTGTACATTGGTTAAACTTCACAAATGTAAGAATTGAAGGCTTGAAAGCTAGGGGCCCAATATTCAAGTGAGATGGCTATGCGCCACTACGGTGCATAGCCGTCGCCACCAACCTTTAACCTCGGATATTCAATGACGGTCTCATATGCGGCCTTATCACTGAAAATCCAGGGTCATGATGCAGAAGCTAAGCAGGTAGCGGCAATATTGCACTGCGCCCGGTCAGCTCCCGCGGGTAAAGCTAGGCCAGCTTTTGCTTTGTCTACTTTTACATGCAGGTCATTAACTGGGTAGCAGTGCAATATCGCCGCTACCTGGTCAGCAACTGTCACTGCCCACAACACGCCCCAGAATGCCCTGGTGCTAACAGTTAGCATCGGGACATATAGTGCATTAGTTGGGGACATTCAGCAGCACTAACCGTGTTAGTTGCAGGTCAGTAAACCATGTAGATGCCTTTAGAATATCAGGCCCTAAGGGTGTCATTCTGTCCCGTGAATAGCGGGGATAGACATCCCATCGAGGCATCCATCCCCGCTATTCGTGCCCCTGTCTGCCCCATCAATACTCTCCCCGTACATCCAGCGGGTTTCTATGGGGAGGCCTAGATGGGGGCAGGAGGGGGCATTGTGGAGGCAGAGCGAGGGCGGAGCATGGGCAGGCTGTGACGCCAGACATACAGGGCCGATTCAGAGGTCGGCCCTGTATGTCCGGAGCCTTGAATCTAGACAGGGGACTTATTCCACCTCAAATGTGGAATAAGTCCCCCTGGATGGAGGAGGATCGTGGTGCGGGATCCAGGGATGCAGATGAGGGGGTGCAGGGGGTTCCCCGCAATCCAACCCAGGCTTTGGCAGGCTGCATTGGAGGTCGGGCTGTGGGGAACAGGCATCTGGTTTGGTGGGCCAGGATTGCGGCTTGTGAATGGAGTTGCAGTGCCATGGCTGAGTTAGCCGGGTAGTTGCTGGGACATACGACTGCACAAAATCAGGTCCAAGCCTGCATGTTCAGGCGCTAGCCCGATTCTGATTCCATGGGGGCTGCGGGATCGGAATTGGGTCTAACTTTGCACACCCGATTCTACTCGACCGTACAGGGGGCTGGATGTGCATTAATGGAATTGGCCTCTAAGTGTTTAACTTTTGGCAAACTGATACATAGTATTTTACAGCTTCAAGTGTGGGAGTTACATTGTTGCCCCCTCTTTTTGAGTTAAGAGTATTAGGTCACAACACTGGTATGAGCAATGATGACTTAAGGGAGTGGGGGGTGTATATTTAGGACCCAATAAGACCACCCATTGAGCTCAGAGGTGGTGACCAAAGGCATTTTTGAGTCTTTTTTCTCTAGTGGGTTGGTGCCCCTGTGAGCAACAGCGATCATCACACGGTGTGGTTTGAGTCCAATCATAGCAAGCTCAAAGTCCTAAACTTCAAAAACACGGACTTCAATAAAATGGCCAAGTACCTGAAGGAGGAGTTGGCAGGGTGGGAGGGGATAAGGGAAGTGGAATTGCAATGGGCTAAACTAAAGGAGGCAATAAAAGCGGCAACAGATAAATATGTAAAAAAAAGTAAAGAAAAACAAGAGGAGAAGGAAACCTATTTGGTTCTCCAAAGAAGTGGCTGCTCAAATAAAGGCAAAAAACACAGCTTTCGCAAGATTCAAAAGCTTGCAAACAGAGGAACACAGAAATGAATACAGGATCAAACTCAAAGAGTCAAAAAGAGAAATAAGGATAGCAAAATCAAAGGCAGAGGAAACGATGGCTAAAGATGTTAACTGTGGCAACAAAACTTTCTTCAGGTATATTCGGGAAAGGAAGAAGATCAGAGGTGGAATTCCAGAACTCAGAAGTGCTGGAAACGGACTCGTGGAAAGAGACATTAATAAAGCAAAATTGCTAAACAAATACTTCTGCTCCGTTTTTACTACAGAAAATCCTGGAGAAGGACCACCTGTGACTCCCAAATATAAAAATGGGAATGAACTAGATACCACACCATTCACAGAAGATGCAAAACTGAAAGTGAACAAGGACATGGGACCGGATGGGATACATCCCAGGATACTGAAAGAGCTCAGAGAGGTTCTTGCAGGGCCGTTAAAGGATGTTTTCAACAGATCCTTGGAAACAGGAGAGGTTCCTCAGGACTGGAGAATGGCTGATGTGGTACCTCTTCACAAAAGTGGTGACAGGGAAGAAGTGTCAAACTACAGGCCCGTGAGCCTTACCTCGGTGGCGGGAAAAGTAATGGAGGCGCACCTGAAAGAGCGAATAGTGGACTTTCTCAAAACCAACAGGTTGCAAGATCCGAGGCAACATGGTTTTACCGAAGGACAATCTTGCCAAACAAATCTGATTGAGTTCTTTGACTGGGTGACCAGAGAACTAGATCATGGGCATGTGATGGATGTCATCTACCTGGATTTCAGCAAAGCCTTTGATACTGTCCCTCATAGGAGGCTTATCAATAAACTCAGTACTTTGGGATGGGTCCCAAGGTGGTAAACTGGATCAGAAATTGGTTGACTGACAGATGACAGAAGGTGATAGTAAATGGAGCTCACTCGGATGAAAGGAAGGTGATTAGCAGGGTGCCCCAGGGTTCAGTCCTGGGCCCGGCACTGTTCAATGTATCTGTGAGTGATATAGCTGTAAGACTGAATGGAAAGGTCTATCTTTTTGCAGATGACACAAAACATAGAAACGTAGAAATATGACGACAGAAAAAGACCACATGGCCTATCTAGTCTGTCCTTCCATATCAACAACTACAACAGGTCCCGTTTTTTCCTTTAGAGATCCTCTGGGTTTGTCCCATGCTTTTTTGAATTGTTACTGTCCTCATCTCTACCACCTCCACTGGGAGACTATTCCATGGATCCACCACTCTTTCCGTAAAGAAATATTTCCACAAATTACTCCTGAATCTTTCACCCTCATCCCATGTCCCCTTGTAGCAGAACTTGCTTTCAATTGAAAGAGGCTCTCCCCCTGAACATTTATGCCATGGAGGTATTTAAACATCTCAATCATATCACCTCTATCCCGCCTTTCTTCTAAGGTGTACATATTAAGATCCTTAAGTCTGTTCTCATATGCTTTATAATGAAGACCACTAATCATTTTAGTAGCCACCCTCTGCACCGACTCCATCCTGTTCATATCCTTTTGAAGGTGCGGTCTCCAGAATTGCACACTATACTCCAAATGAGGTTGCACCAAAGACTTATACAGAGGCATTATCACCTCCTTTTTTTCTGCTAGCCATTCCTCTCTGTATGCACCCAAGCATCCTTCTAGCTTTTGCCGTCGCCTTTTCTACCTGTTTAGCTACTTTAAGATCATCAGACACAACCACGCCTAGGTCCCGCTCTTCTTTAGTGGACAAAAGTACTTCACCTCCTATACTATATTGCTCCCTTGGATTGCTGCAGCCCAAATGCATGACCTTACATTTTTTAACATTAAATGCCAGTTGCCAAGTTCTAGACCATTCTTCAAGCTTAGCTAGATCCCTCCTCATGTTATCTACACCTTCCTGAGTGTCTACTCTGTTGCAGATTTTGGTATCATCCGGAAAAAGGCAAACTTTACCCGACAGCTCTTCCGCTATATCACTAACAACGATGTTATTTTTATTTATTATTTTATTTATTATTATTTCTTCTATACCACGCTATTCACATCAGTGTGGTGTACATCAAACAAAACCATATACATTGCAGGCTTGCTGCAATGCATTCACATTTGAACAGGGATTGAAACTTGGATACATGTTAAAAAGAATCGGACCAAGGACAGATCCCTGGGGCACACCACTGGTAACATCCTTCTCCTCAGAGTGAGCTCCATTTACTTGTACTCTTTGTCGCCTCCCACCCAACCAATTTCTTTTTTTTTTTTTTTTATTTATGAATTTCATAATTACAACCAAGTAAAAAACTTGTACAGAAAAACTACAACTTGTGCAGCAGAATATATTATGAACAAAGAAAAAATAAACAATCAAAACAAATCTGCTACAAGAGTATAATTAGCCCACAATATATGGCGGAGTAGCACAGGAAAAAAGGAACGAGAGTAGGTGAACCACTCGAACCTAAACAATGTATTAAATAACAGGAAATACTCTTAGGCGGTGATAGTGAGCACAACTATCTAAGACAAACTCTTACTCAAGAGGCGAAGAGGCTATTATAACATGAGAAGACACAAAGGAAGACAAGTCCTCTGGCTGAAAAAAAACATACTTAACCTGTCTAAAGTAAATAATACATTTACATGGAAACCTCAATATGAAGGTAGCACCTAATTGAAGCAAAGCTGACCTGAGAAGCAAAAAGGCTCTACGCCTCTTTTGCGTTTCTCTAGAAACATCTGGAAATACCACAATCTTTGTACCCATAAACATAACAGAGCGTCGCTTAAAGTATAGTTTCAATATCCAATCCCTATCAGACGGAATAGCAAAGGAAACCAACATTGTAGAGAATTTTAAACTTCCTTCCTTTGGAGATTGCAATAGGGCAGAGACATCTAGCACCTCCATTTCTACTGAGCCCACTGCCCTCTGATCCATCTTTTTTCCCTGAGGCAAAAAATATGCTTTAACAATTGGAGGAGTTAAATCAGTAGGAACCAACAAAACCTCATGCATATACTTCTTAAAAATTTCTACAGGGGAGATATCAGGCACAATTGGAAAATTCAAAAGGCACAAATTTGACGCCCGAACAAGATTTTCAATGTTCTCCAATTTCATTCTCATTGCCATATTATCTTTCATAATAGAGTCAGTGAGCAAAGAAACCTTTTCAACTTTCTGCTCCCCTGCTACCATCTTCTCACGAATGTCAGCAAGATCCTTACGAAAGCCACCGGATAGGGTGTCCAAATGCACCCAACCAATTTCTAACCCAAGCAGTAACTTTAGGATCCATCCCTAGGGTGCTCAGTTTGTTTATAAGTCGCCTGTGAGGAACAGTGTCAAAGGCTTTACTGAAATCTAAATACACCACATCTAGGGCTCTCCCTCGGTCCAACTCCCTGGTCACCCAGTCAAAGAAATCAATCAGATTTGTCTGACAAGACCTGCCTCTGGTGAATCCATGCTGCCTCGGATCCTGTAATCCGCTGGACTCCAGAAACCTCATTATTTTCTCTTTCAGCAGCATTTCCAACAATTTACTCACCACCGAAGTTAAACTAGCTGGCCTGTAGTTTTCAACCACATCCTTACTTCCGCTTTTGTGTAAAGGCACCACATGAGCCTCTCTCCAGTCCTTTGGCACCACTCCCGACTCCAACGAGGCATTGAAAAGGTCAGTCAGTGGAGCTACTAATTTGCAACAGAGGGAGTGATTAACATGAGGAAAGATCTACAAAAGCTGGAAGAATGGTCTAATGCTTGGCAATTAAGTCTGAATACTGGGCAGACTGGATGGACCATGCTGGTCTTTATCTACCGTCATTTACTGTGTTACTATGTAAATATTTTTATGAATGGGTCCAGTTTTTTTTTATATACATGCCTCTTATTTTCATGCATGTAGCCCTGGGTCTCAGTTATTTTGAACAGCAAACCTCCACCCTGCACAGGTTCCCCACATCATGCGCTCAGAAATAAACTTGTGCTCAGCTGAAAAGACTCACTGCCTCCTGATCCTCAAAGACAGAGAAGGAGAAGAGTTTGAAGTTCTTCAGCACCCGCCCCCAGGAGCAGGTACCACGCTTCAACCCATGGATTACAATCACAGTAAAAATGCTGCTAGTGATAGGGGAAACGACAGAGAGTGACACATCACCTGTCTTCAGCCAATCAGCTCACATGATTTAATAATAAGGTAATCAGGTGAGTTCAGGCCATCCAACCAGTCCTGGCTTTGTTTTATTCTGTAGCTGCATCCAAAACAAAAAATAACCCCACCAGTTGGCCAAGATTGTAAATAATTCAACCAAGTGCACATCAGGTCAATAAGCACAAAAACAAATTAATAAATATATGTAACGAAAGCAAAGAATGAAAACAATAATGTAAGACAACTTCTTAAAAGGATTTCCAAATAAAGCCCATTAAAATCATATTCACAGGTTGTTGGTTTGATATTATTAAACATATATTTATTGAGCTGCATTGGATTGATGGGACTGTTGCTTGGTTTTGGGCAGCCCCATTATCTGTCTTCTTTGCTTTATTCTATGCTTGAACTTGGGCTCTTTGGCCCAAATGGGGAACAAGCGGGACTTGGATTCATCTGGTAACCCTCTAAGAGGCGCGACATTGCCCCTGCACCTGCGCTTTGTCCTGTCCATGCTCACTCCCTTTTCCTTTTTGCCTTCCAGTGTTTGTCACTCTGACCTGCGCGTTCCGCTATGGCCGTGATGACTTGGAGCTGATTGGCCTGAGCTTCAGGAAGGACCTGTACTCGCTGGCGGCTCAGGTGTACCCACCACAGCCAGAGGAGAAGAGAGCCCTTACTCCTCTGCAGGAGAAATTAATGAAGAAGCTGGGCGACCATGCACATCCCTTCTACTTCCAGGTGAGGGACCACCTCTGTCCCGTACTTGATGATCAGCTATGTTGTATTGGCCGGTCACAAAAGAATATTCTAGGGGCATTTGGGAACAGGTAGAAAGAGCGAGGGGCATGTCATAAATCCCCAGTAAGATAACATGAACTAGAAGGATTCTTGCAGGATAGAAAAAATGACCTTTTATTTTAACTTGATAAGATGTAAGACATCAACCATTGTAAAGGAAGGCCGCCATTCAGAGTATATCAAAAGCTATGTGCTTGACAAATGAACTTTTAGGGGTCAAGACATCATTCAGAATTATCAATAGATTGAGCCCTGGATGAAAAATAATTTTAGGTCAGACACCCATACTGTCAACCTGCAGTCTATCATTTCCAAGCACTGGGATATCCACGGGGCTGAGGCGTGTCGCGGCGTTCCAGGGTGCAACGTTGGTGGCAGCTCAGCATTGAAAACAATAGTAATATATCTCCACATATGATCCCCGACATTGACTATCCAGTCAGCACCAGCAGCTAGCCGTGTCAGTGCTGAATATTGGGCCCCGTGTAAATGTGCTCTCCTCCCCGACCTAAGCAGGTATAATTATGCATGGGTAGTGCCCCCCAGGTAAAAGGAACTGTTCACTGCCAAGGGAGGGGTGTATCTGGCACAAGAATTAGCATATTCAACCTCCTCCTCTTGCTCACAAAGCCCAGCTGAAGACACAGTAAAAAAGGAGTTCTTTTCCGTAAGGGGGTCAGAGACTGGTCATAAACCCAGTTTCCCTTCAGACTGCTCTGTTATGGAGCTTAACCTTGAGTCCCAAAGAGGTTACTGGAAGCAAGTAGCCACAGACACCAGCATGGAGTTTAGTCAGACAGTAAAATGCTGAAGAGGCAGTGACAAACATTTATCAGTTATCCAGGCATCAATCAAATCTATTAAATGAGTAAAACACAGTCCTTCGGTGCGCCATTCAGTAGAACTGAGTAAAATGATGTGAACAGGCAGGTGCTGAGCTGAGTCCCCACACATGGACGAAGCCTCTATCACACTGCAGTGTACGCGGAGGTGTCACAGTCCGTGACCTTCCCCCTCTAGGATACTGCCACATATGTAAAATACTCACAATAGGCTTCAGAGCTCTGCTTTGGGGTTATGACCGTGTCTCTCTCTCCCCTCATCTTTGTTAGCTTTCTGTCCATATGGCAGTCAGTTGCAGCTCTTTGTGTGTTCAGCTTTGAGCCTTGTGATGTTGTCTAATCACAGATAAGCCTTTTCCACCCCTTACTTACAGCATGCAGATAAGCAGATGCCAGTCTCTCTGTCTCTCCCTGGCTGGTGCTGGTGATCTAATGAATGGCCCAGATGGAGTTTGGCAAGCTCCCTCTCTGTCCCCTTGCTAGGAGCATCCAGGATCCACCTGCAGCCTTCCTGTTCCCTCCAGCAAAATACTACAGAATTCAAATGTGTCTAGTTATATCTTTTCAGGTGCACTGAAACTTGCAGGGTTCCTCTGCCTTTCATGGTATCATACTATATGACGGCACATAAAGGCCAGTATGGTCCATCCAGTCTGCCCAGCAGGTGGCAAGAGGAGGCGCACTTGCCATTCCGTGCAGGTCATCCCTCCCCATGCCTTTGTTTAGGGGTGTACCCTTCGCTCCTTGTAGGTCACCCCTATTTGTTTAGATATAAGAGATAGTTATGTTTATTTTGATGTTATCCTGTTGCTATAAAAGGGATCCACTGTGTCTGTCCCATGCCATTTTGAATTCTGTCACTGTGTTTGCCCCCACCACTGCCATCGGGAGGGCATTCCAAGCATCCACCACCCTTTCAGTGAAAAAGTATTTCCTGACGTTGCCTTTCAGTTTACCCCCTTGCAGCTTCATGTTATGCCCTCTAGCTTCCCTGTCTTTGGAAGAGGTTTGTTTGTTCATTAATACTCTTTAAGTATGTAAAGGTCTGAATCGTATCTCCCCTGTCCCTCCTCTCCTCCAGAGTATACATATTTAGGTCTTCAAGTCTCTTCTCATAAGGCTTCTGACGCAGGCTCCAAATCATTTTGGTTGCCTTCCTCTGAACAGTTTCCAGTCTTTTTATATCCATTGCAAGATATGGTCTCCAAAACTGAACACAGTATTCCAAGTGAGGCCTCACCAGTGACTTGTACAGTGGCATTAGTACCTCTAACCAGCGAGACAGCGCTTACCTGCCCATACCAACACTGCATCGCTGTTTCCTATCTTCCGCTTCGGCACAGACGTCCGGGCTGCATAAACCAGATGTCTGCACCAGCGGGGGGAGAAGGAAACCACGACACAGCGCCAGCGTGGGCCGGGCAGGTAAGTGCTGTGTCGCAGTTTGGATCTTTTGCTGCTGCTGCAGGCCGTGGAGATGGGTGGCAGTTCTGGAAATGGGGGTGGTGGGGGGACAGGATGGAGGGCCTGCCTAGGACACCTCTAGTCCTTGCACTGATCCTGGTCACATGTGTCTCTTATTTTTTTTCCATCCTGTGATTTTTTTCTGCCTCTCGCACTTAACCCTGCAGTGTCTAGCTGACAGTCACGGGTAAGTCATTTAGAAGGCAGGTATTCAGAAGTACACGACTCCCGTTACACCATTAACAAAACAGTAAACTAGTGCATACACTGATCTCCCTGTATCAGCAGCACAGAACAGGGGTGGGGACCTTTGTCAAGGGGGGCACATGAGGATTGGCTATATGTACCTACAAATGTAATGGACAGTTTTCAGATACTCCATTTTCACACATGAAACTCTCTTTTGTGTGCAGAAATACCTTGGAAAGTTACTCTTTAAATGAGTATATTTCTAAAGGCTTTAACGCGTCTAAAGCCTGTTTCATATGTTGATAACATTTCTGGGGGCTATGTGTGGACGGTGCAGTTTAGTTTATTTGCAAAGTTGGAATACTACTTTATGATCCGAAGCCGTTTACAGGGCAGAGCAGGGAAATAGTGGTGCTACAAATGCAGTGTGTGCCTTCACGTCAATGTTGACTCCTGGCAGCCCAGCAGCATCTGGGTTTTCTTGGCAGTGTGACTGGAAGTAGTTTGCCACGCCTTTCTTCCAAGGCAATGGAGGGTGAAGTGACTTGCTCAAGGCATGCCAGTGGGAACTGAACCTTGGTCTATCAGTTACCAAGTCACTTCTCTAATCACTAGGCTACTCCTCCCCATAGTAATGATGTGCGTGTTTATTTTACAAAATAAGTGAGCATGCACAAGACACACAAAGTTATGCCATCTCCGGCAGAGGTGCAAATTTGTGGAAGAAGATTTGTGTCGACTGGAACTGGTTCTGGGAGCCATGCAAGCACTTGTGTACCTTTATAAAATAGCCTCCTCCTAGGACTTTTTCACCTAGGTGTCCTCTTACAAAACTGTCTCTGTAAAGATCAAAGAGGTTGTTTTTATTTCACCTGGTGGTTTCCTCATCTCTGTGGGCTTTCTCAGATCAATCAGAACAAGGATCTATCGAGATTACCCCACCATTAGTCTTCATTCGCAACTACTCCGCCCCCCCCCCCCCGAACCTCCTTCTCTTCCAGGCTCGGTCCTGGATCACAGTCTGACTCCTGAAATCTGTCATGCTCCATGAGTTTGGCTTCCAGGTGTCACTGTTGTACAGTAGCTGGGCCTTCCTGGCCAGCTCTAGCCAGACTCAGAAATCAAACACAGTTTAGGTCTTACATGCTTCTGTGTAGCGCTGTCACTAAGTCGTCGCGCCCTGCCTTGTAAGGAAGAAATGCTGGCCTGCATTCAGTTCTCTGGGCAGGAGCTGTAAGTTGCAGCCCAGTGAGACAGAGGCTATGTGAAGGAGCGGGAGATGCTGGCATCTAAGCGATTGAGTAGATGGAGGAGGTTGCGAGGGAGGGAATGAGAGGGGCTAGCTCAATGGCTGGATTTGCTGACTGCTAGAATTCTCTTCTTAGCTGAAAAGTATGTTAATCATTTTTCTAGCTGTGGACTCTTAAACTCCTCTTCCTCCTCTAGATGGCAACAAATCTTCCCTGCTCAATCAGTCTGCAGCCAGGGGCAGAAGACTCTGGAAAGGTAAGCAGAGAACTTTGAGACAAAACACTATGGGGTCTATTCTGTACCACGAATAAGGGGGCTAGACGTGCCCCGCGGGATCAGAATCGCGTCTACCTCTGTGTGTCTGCTTCTGACCGGATGCACAGAGGCCTGGCATGTACAGATTGGAATAGGCCTCTATGAGGGTAACTTTCAAAAAAACTCAGTCACATATTAGATCATGAAAAAAATCACCCCAAAGATTGCTGACCAAACTCCAAAATATAATATCAATAAAGATCCCAATAATAAAGAGACAGACTTAACTTTTTATTTATCAGATTTGCCATCAAAGGAACAGGAGGATTCTAAGCCATCTACCCGCAGTGGCAGCTCCTTTTTAATTATATTGTAAAGGCAACTTAGCTCAAAAGATGACTGCTCTGAAATGGGTAATGGACAGTAAACAAAATCCTGCATGCAGCATGTCATGTTACAAGTCCTATCATAGACCCTGCTTCGGAAAGCTATTGCCCAGCACATATGCAAACTGAATAGAAACCCGTCAGTTTGATAAGAGCAGCATCTGATGTTATTAATGACCAGCTAAGGAAACCCTCAAATCAAACACCAGAGGCGCTCCATGGAAGGGAACCTCCTAGGAATCCAATCCAATTCTAGATTTAACCTGTCTGGGATGACAGTATGAAGTTTAAATATCCAGAATTGTTCCCATCTCCGAAGTTGGTAAGATCTGTCACCACCTCAAGGAGGTTTTTTTTGGAATAAAATCAATCAGGGCCGTACCGAGAGTAAATCGCACCCTGTGCGACTTGCTCATAGGGTGCGTGCCCCGCCTCCGGGAGGGAGAGAAGAGGCACGCCTGATGTGCAAGTCGCCGGCATGCTAAGCAGATCTGTCCCTCTCTGCTAAGCAGATCTGTCCCCAGATCTGCTTAGCATGCCGGCGAGAAGACTTAAGGGGTGCATTTTAGCTGTCTTCTGTTGCCTGCCGCCGCTCTGAGAAGAAAAAGTGGTAGCGGCAGGCAACAGCAGACAGCTAAAATGCGCCCCTTAAGCCTTTGCACCCTGTGCGGCCGCACCGCTCGCACAGGGCTAGGTACGGGCCTGAAATCAATTATACACCAATATAGCTGTTGAAAGGAATGTCCTTTCAAAAGGCAGTGTTCAACTGCAGGAGCTGCCTTGTTGGCGGTGCGTAATCAGGATGCATGCTCGCCCATTCGCACCTTACATTGTTTTGTTGTTCAGCCCACATAGTACAACTGACAAGGACAAATGATCAAATAAACCACAAAGGCTGATTTACAAGAAGTCTACCAATGAGAATGTAACACCAGCCCTTGGTACAGATCCTGCCAAGTGTCACCTTCCAAGGTCAATCCACAATCTCTACAATCACCACAAGCGTAGTGGCTAGGGTCAACATGCCCCCTAAGGGGTCTATCAGCCTGAGCAGTAGAATGAACCAATATGTCCCGGAGGTTTGGACCGCTAGAAAAAGCCAGCATTAAAGGCTGCCTAAAACAGGCATGTAAACTCAAAATGTTCCAATGCTGCTGCAAAAGCTTGATGATCTGATAGGAATGCTGCATATAGGGTAGTATGCCTACTATCCAATCGTCTCAGCATATTTCACGTCCTACCTGAGAGTCAGTAAGGAGCCAATCCCTATGGGTGTATCGAGCCCGTTTGTAAGCCTGAGCTATAATTTCCAAGGAACCCCTAGTTCTTAAACATGCACATAGTTCTTGAGCATGCTTGTTAAATTCTGGTAATATAGAACATAAACGTCAAAGTCTTAAAAATTGGCTATATGGCAATCCTCGCTTTAGAAGGCCAGGATGGAAACTATGGTACTGGAGTAGCATGTTTCTTTGTACCAGTTTACGGTATAATGATGTATTGAGGGAATCAGTATTTAAAGTGATGGTAATGTCCAAAAACTGAATAGAATCCACTTCGAACTGTGTCGTAAACTAATATTAGATTTCACGGTGTTAAGCCAGTGTAAAAACCTAGTAAGTGTTTGAGCTGAACCAGTCCAAAGAAAAAAATATGTCATCCAGGAATCTTTGCCAGAAAGGAATAAATTTAAACCATACAAAAATGTCTCCTCAAAACAAGCCATGTATATAGTCGCAAGGGAAGGGGCTCCCATTAAGATACCAAAACATTGATGATAAAACTTGCCATCATAGAGAAAATAATTCTTAGTAAGAACCAATCGTAAGAAGTCCATCAAAAATGCCCTAGGTAAGCGGGGGGTGGGAGGGTAACACTATCGGGTATATCTTGAGGCACTGTAGTGCCTCCTGCTGATCAATATTTGTATATAAGGATTGTACACCAAGAGTTACCATATATGTGTATGACTTTACTTCAGTTCAAGTTGCCAACTGCACCATAAACTGGGAAGTATCCCAGATGTATAATTTAACATGAGATGCCGCCCGTTGGAGAAAATAGTAACAAAATTTGGAAAGGGGTTCCAGTACTGAATTCCTACAAGATACAGTTGGCCTGCCCAGTGAGTGTGATAACAGTTTGTGAATTTGTGTAACCGTATAAATAACGGGGATCCTAGGGTTGGCCGCAACTAAAATATCCTTCTCTTTGTTGGTTATCCATCCTGCCTAAGCAGTGGAAGAAATGGTATCCCTAATGATAGTCTTAAAATCCGAAGTAGGATTGTCCTCTAACAATTTATAATAACGAGAGTTCAACAACTGGGATATTAGTTCAGCATGATAGCTTTGCTGAGATTGAAGCACAATAGCTCCGCCCTTATCTGCATTTCTGATGACCAATTCTGCTGATTGCATTAGGGGCTTTAAGGTTCAGATTCTCCTCGTGTCAAGTTTGAAAATGAACCACAAAAATGTTGTTCAAGGCCCTCCAAACCGGACAACACCAAATTCTGGTAGGTCAGAAGAGCAGGATCTACTTCCCCTGGTGGAAGCCATTTAGAGGGGTTACATAAAATTGATTCGTCAGATGGACTGTTCTTGTCCATAAAAAATGTTGTAATCCGAAGTTTACAAAACATTTTGTGCAATGCCTCTCTCATCCTAAATGGATCGTATCGGGTAACTGGAACAAAGGACAGGCAAAGATTCAAAACACGTTCCTGATCAGCTGTCAATATCTCTCCAGAGATATTGACAACTGGCATGCCCTCGTCCTGGACCTGGTTGTGGGGCATCATCAATAATTTTGGAATGGCCCCACAACCAGGTCAAGGTTGTGATAAGGAAGCTTATCATAGCTCAGGAAGGAGCTATAGAAAAGGTGAAGTGACTCTGAACAAGCAACCTGTCAGTTCTGGTAGAAATAAGAAAACAGAATTTTGCCATAAAAGACTACCAGTCCCAGAATGCACCAGGTTTCCAACAGCCATTAGAGGAGCTGAAGTGGGGAAACGTGTGTTCAATCAAGAGGGCTATGAGGTAATCCCCAAGCACTCATCTCAAAGGGCAGGGCCTGATTCAGCACAGCTGCGCTGTGCTAGGGTGGAGCACTCATCAAAGCAGAATAAAGGTAGAGTTTATTCTACAGAGAATTATCCTCATCCTCAGTTTCATCTGGGAGATCCTCAGTGTCTTGATCAGCTTGGATATCCTCATCTTGGACAGCTTCATCATCTGGAGGATCATCAGAAGCAGAAGCCAGAGCGAACGGACAGAAAGGGCAAGAAACCCTTTGGAAGAAAGAAGAGAAAAGCATTTGGGAGGTCTAAAGGAGTCCAGAGCAGTACGTATACTGGGAGACATTCAAAAGGCCAGCATACACCATTGGACTGGGGAAAGCCAGAGGAATGGTGCTGCAGGGCTAGGAATCTCCAGACGGTACCTGTGAGGGAGACGGCTGCACGTGGAAGGGACCCTAAGACCCGTGCCAGAAGGTATGTGAAGAGAGATCCAGTGTCCAGGGATCTGGATTGGAAGGCTGGACATAAGAACTGGACTACATACTGGCCAGGCTATTTAGAGAGGAACTCTAACAGCAATGGAAGCTCAGGTATGAACACTGATCTATGCCCTAGCTATAACCTTGAAAGACAGCAGGGAAACAAGTATTCTCCTGAAAGTGCTCCATTGAGAAATTCCTCTGTGCCAATCCCTGATATTGAACCCATGATTGTTGAAGAAGGGGAAGGAGAAGTCTTAGATACAGGTTGTGAATACATGGATTGCTCTCTGTCTAAACTCCTTTGGTAATTTTCTGTTACAAAGTGCAACAACCATCACAAAGAAATACAAACTTGTTCTTTAATCTACTCAGAAAAGCTACTGAGTAGGATTTTTGGGCCACGCAGTAGAAAGCAAGCCAGCTAAGGGGTTTCAGCTGGATAACTGCTAGCAATTGAGCCTTACCTAATTGCTTGTGAGCTCTGAGGGAATCACTTCTGAATCTATGTGTGAAGATATAAGAAGTTAACCTGAAAAGAACAGTTTTTCCCTTCTTTGTGGGTTTTGCTTGTTGTTTGAAACACTGCTAAGAAAATATTAGCTAAAGCCTACAGAAAAGACCAGTTTGTTACCAACCAGGTCTTTATTCTTTTCATTTGATTGCCTGACAAGTTCAGATGTTGTTTTCCTGATTTTGTTTTTCTAAGTTTAACACTGAAAGCAAGTATCCTGTTTTATGTGCTACCAAGCATATCTGTGTTGGGAGAAATAACCCCATAAATAAATATCTTATTGGCTTTACACTCAAGCACAACTAATTATTGTGAGCAGCTGTGTCTGGTGTGAATGGACTGCATTTCCCACAATCCCTTGCAAATCATATTGATATATGCACTTGCCAAGACTGTGAACATTCTCACCCAGGCAGCCGTCTGACAAGGTCAAGGGCACGGCAGTTGTCAATATCTCCGGAGAGGTATTAACAGCTGATCAGGAACATGTTTTGAATCTTGGCCTGTCCTTTGTTCCAGTTACCCGATACGATCCATTTAGGATGAGAGAAGCATTGCACAAATTGTTTTGTAAACTTCAGGTTACAAACTTTTTTATGGATAAGAACTGTCCATTTAACGAATCGGTTCTACGTAACCCCTCTAAATGGCTTCCACCGGGGGAAGTAGATCCTGCTCTTCTGACCTACAGAATTTGGTGTTGTCCATTTGGAGGCCCTTGAAAAATAATTTTCGTGCTTCATTTTCAAACTTGACATGAGGGGAATCTGAGCCTTAAAGTCCCTGATGCAATCAGCAGAACTGGTCATCAGAAATGCAGATAAGGGCGGAGCTATTGTGCTTCAATGTTAGCAAAGCTATCATGCTATACTGATATCCCAGTTGTCAAACCCTCATTATTATGGATTGTTAGAGGACAATCCTACTTCGAATTTTAAGACTGTCATTAGGGACACCATTTCTTCCGCTGCTCAGGCAGGATGGATAACCAACAAAGAGAAGGATATTTTAGTTGTGGCCAATCCTAGGATCCCCGTTATTTATGCGGTTCCAAGAATTCACATAACTGTTATCACACTCACCGGGCAGGCCAACTATATCTTGTAGGAATTCAGTACTGGAACCCCTTTCCAAATTTTGTGACTATTTTCTCCAACGGGCAGCATCTCAGGTTAAATTATACTATTCTCTCCAGTGAGTGACATCTCGACATCTCAGGTTAAATCATACATCTGGAATACTTCCCAGTTTATGGTGCAGTTGGCAACTTGTACTGAAGTAGAGTGAAACACATATATGGTAACTCTTGATGTACAAGCCTTATATATGAATATTGACCAGTAGGAGGCACTACAGTGCCTCAAGACATACCCATCAGAACAAAGCTCTTTTGCTTACATTGTAACAGGATTGGTAACTTTGGGCTGTAACAAGGGTAACTATATACAAACAACAACCGAGGTCATTGTAACCATTTACAATTTATATTGCAAGGTTGGATCGTAATGCAAGAGACCATATCATAAGATCGTTTTGAGTGTGCTTGAGGGTGGGTCTGTTTTGTGTATTGTCAAGAGTTATGTTGTTGGGATGTCAGAGGCTGTGTGAGTGAGTTGAGGTGCAGGAGATGATTGTGTTAGGTTGGAGAGGCCGAAGTGAAGGCAGAATAGATGGTGTTTAAGGGCTTTTCTGAACTGTGAGAGGTCACTGATTGCTTGGATATGAGGTGGGAGATTGTTCCAGCACCTAGGGGCATAGAATGTAAAGGCTCTGTTCCTTGTTGTTTGAGTACATTTGGTAGAGTCAAGTGGTATAGTCAGCTTATTGGTAGCTATTGACCTCCTTAGCCTGTTTGTAGGAGTGATGGTCAGGAGAGCAGAGAGGGATGGAGGGGATATCCGATTAATTGCTTTAAATGAAAGGAGTAATGCCTTGTAGGTGATCCTGCATTGTAACGGAAGCCAGTGTAGTTCCATAAGTATGGGCGTGATGTGATCTCTTCTGGATACGCCGCAGAGAATGCGGGCTGCTGCATTCATCGCCATCTGTAGTGGATTGAGGGTGCTCTGAGGGAGGCCGTGTAGGATGATGTTGGCATAATCGAAATGAGGCATTACAAGTGTCTGAAATATTGTTCTGAAGTCATATGGGGTTAGTAGAGGTCTTAGGTGTCTTAGTGTCCGTATTTTATTATAGATGGACTTGGTGGTGTTCTTTATGTGATCTTTGAAGTTGAGCTGTTGGTCTATTGCGACACCCAGGTAGCATATTACGGATTTACATGGAAGCTCTGCATCTCGCACCTTCAATGAAGTGGGGGGAGAGAAGTTCTTGTTTTTGGTTATGAATAGTACTTCAGTTTTCTTGAAGTTTATGCGTAGATTCTGTGATAAGAGCCAATCAGTGATTGTGTTGAAGCACTCTATTAGTGGGGAGAGGTCAGGGTGCATGATTTTGATTGGTGTGAATATCAAGACATCGTCTGCATAGATCAAACTGGATATATTAAAGGAGCGGATTATATCACAAATTGGTTGCATATATATGTTGAAAAGTAAAGCAGATAGGGAGGATCCTTGGGGTACTCCTTGTTGTTGATGGAATGGTTCAGATGTTGAGGGTCCTATCCGTACATGTTGCCAGTGGTCAGCTAGATAGGATTCCCAAGCCGAGCCATGAATTCCCTTTTCCTGAAGGCGAGAGAGGAGTTGCTCGTGGTTAACAGAATCAAATGCAGCGGCAATATCGAGGAAGATGAGTACAAACCCGTCTTCAATTTTGTTGATACCTCTGGATAAGGTATTGATAAGTAAGGTGAGTAGAGTCTCTACACCATGGGATTCTCGGAACCCATGCTGGCAGGGGTCAAGAGGGGCTGATATGTTGATGTGTTGTTGCAGTTGTGTTTGAACCACCTTCTCAATAAGTTTGGCTAGAAGGGGTATGCTAGAGATTGGACGATATGAGTCTGTCTTTGTTGGGTCAAGTTTATTGTTCTTCAGGAGAGGGCGTATAGACGTTTGTTTAAGAGCTGCTGGGAATGTTCCTGCTGAGAAGGAAAGCGTCATGATATAGGCTAATGTTGGGCTGAGTTCTGCACGCATCGTTCTGATCCAGTAAGCAGGGCAAGGATCATTTGGGGCTGTAGTGGTGTTAATAGTAGTAATAAGGTCAGCGATGTATTTCTCTGCTGGAGGGATGAAATTTGTTAACGGTGTCTGTACCTGGGGAATGTAGCTGGGTGAGGAATTTGATGCAGCAATTGTTTTAATGATTTTAGATTGCAGGTATTCGACATAGGGCTGAGGCTGAATTGATATCGTTTGATTGGAGGAAGGTGCTTTGGTTAAGGACTTAGCAATGTTAAAGAGGTCACGCGGTTTATTCAACGAGCGGAGGAGGAGCTCCGTGTGGTGTTCTCTCATTTTTTCAGATATTTTCTCTCGGTGTTGCTTTAGGGAATTTTCATAAGCCATTTGATCAGTTGTGGAACGAGAACGATGCCATTTTCTTTCTTGCTTTCTTAGACGCTGAAGAGATGACTGTAATTCAGTGGAAAACCAAGGGGCTGGTTTACTGTTTCTTGGTGGTTTGATGGAGGCAAGTAGCCGCGAACAAGAGTTCAGGGTGGTATTCCATATGTCGATCATGTCGTCAAGATTTTGAGCTGGTTGAAGGAGTACTGGAAGGGCGCTGTTGATGAATTCATCCTTGACTAGGGATTTGAAGCGGGTTGTCAATCCTGAGGAAGCTGTATTTACTTGGCTGGTTGAGATTCAATTTTGTTGGAATGGGATTTGGAATGAGATTAGGTTGTGGTCTGACCATGGAACAGGCGTAAATGAGAGGTCGATATTGTTGTTTGATTCAGATTGGGTACCAATTGTGAAAAAAATCCACTCTAGTGCTTTTTTTACTTTTTTTTTGTTTTTTCAACCTAAATGCTTCTAACTCTTCTCCACCGGTCTCAGATAAACGATTTTGTCTTTTACACCTTACTAATGGGTATGGTGATTAACCCAATGTGGTGTTCGTTT
Organism: Ichthyophis bannanicus; assembly: GCA_033557465.1. NCBI lineage: Eukaryota > Metazoa > Chordata > Amphibia > Gymnophiona > Ichthyophiidae > Ichthyophis > Ichthyophis bannanicus. The sequence continues at coordinate 1,099,294,012 of CM066033.1, read as the reverse complement.
ACATCAATGACCAGGATTATTTTCTTAAACAAAGTTTCCTTCTGCTTTCTAAATGTTTCTAAATTTTCTTATCAACTGAAAATTCATTTAAAACCAGAACACAACGCCATTCTACTTATCTGAGGCAGAACGGTGCTTGTTCAAATGCCCCTTTGACATACGATGAAAATAGAACACCCCTAGATTGGGGGCAAAAATGAGGTCAAGAGCATTTCCCTTGAGGTGAGTAGGCGAATTCACTATCTGTGTATAATTGAGATCAGTCATAGCATCAAGGAATGTGTTAGCGGAGGTGGGTTGTAGTGAAGCGAGGTTAAAGTCGCCCATCAGCCAGTTAGGCTTATGTGGGCTTACAGGGTTGCAGGCCAGGTCAATTATGTTAGAAAGATCTTCTGGTTGTACAGGATGTTTCCAAATTCTTAACTCTATAGAAAGGGAATTTGGAAACATCTGAAGAAGCGATTGAAATTTTGAAGAACTGGAGAGAGGATGCGTTTAAGGAATTAAGCCCCTGACGAAACAGTTTGGCAGTGAAACGTAGCAGCGCTGAGACTGGCGTTGGGCATATTTACGATAAGCACATATCCTTTTCCTTTTCAAAGTTATCAGCGGCTTTTTAAAGTTACAACTTAATCATTGAGCAACGATAAGGGTCATTGATGCAAACTAGAGCATTTGGTCGATGCCAAATTAAGACCGTATGTCTTAGAAGTCTGAGACCCATTGCCTTAAACAATACTGGTTAAAATCAGCTTGTATTGCATGGGAACGTGTATAAAAGAAAAGTTCTGGTGATAATATTGGGGCATTATTGTATATGTGTAGCTCAACAGCTATTTTGCTCTATTGAATTGACCATAGTTCAGTGTTCTGACATTCAACCAATCATTCCTAGGAGGTTCCCTTCCATGGAGCGCCTCTGCTGTTTGATTTGAGGGTTTCCTTAGCTGGTCATTAATGACATCAGATGCTGCTCTTATCAAACTGACGGGTTTTATACATGCGCTGGGCGATAGCTTATGAATTCCGGGAATCCTGTTCAACCTGAAGCAGGATCTATGATGTGACTCGAAACATGACATGTATGCAGGATTTCATTTGCTGTCCATTACTTGTTTCAGTGCAGGCATCTTTTGAGCTAAGTTGCTTTTAAAATATAATTAAAAAGGAGCTGCCACTGCGGGTAGATGGCTTAGAATCCTCCTGTTCCTTTGATGGCAAATCCGACAAATAAAAAGTTACGTTTCCGTCTCTTTATTATTGGGATCTTTATTGACATATTAGATAATGGCAGATAAAGACCAATATGGTTCATCCAGTCTGCCTAGGAGGGTTGCTGGCTCAGAACTTGCGATGCAGGACAGGTTACTTTCTCCATGCTTTTTTAGTTCCCAGCCTGCCATGACTGTCATTCTGTTCCCAACCAGTCCAGGGACCCCACACCATAGCGCATGAAAGTCCATGTATGGGCGCAGCTATCCCAACTGCACCACGCAATATGAAATCAGTCTAGTCTAGAGCCACTTATCTCATAGCACCCTGAGCAAGCCAGCTATGGGGGAGAAACATGCATGCTTAGCTGCACAAACAGGGAGAAAAGATATCCTTGGCCCGAAGCAAATGTAATTTTGTGCCAAAGCTTCCAGGGAGGTGATACAAGGCACACAGGCATATCTTTAACTTTACATGATAGCCCTCTGTGGGGATAAATTTATAAAAGGCAGATAGACATTTCTTGGCTGGACTGTTCCACTATGGAGGGGAGAGAGCCAACCTCTGACCAGGAAGGTCAGTCCAGTTGCTCAGAGAGTCTGCTAAAGGAGCACCTGGCTCCAGGTTAGCATCTTGACTGTTAGTTTTGTTATTTTATTAAAGAGAAAAAAAGTACTTGGTAATTTGGCACAAGGTCAGTTAACTACAGTACCTTGTGGAGAGGCTACAAAATCAACCAGTTCCAGTGGGTGGGGCAAGGTCCAGAGGCTGCTGTTGTAGTAGCTGCTCTCCTTCTCTCCCCCCCCCCCCCCCCCCACTGCTTCCCAAGGGCTTGAGGTCGGGTCGGTAGCATAGCAATATATCCGGTCTCCTTCACAACTGTGAGTAACAGAAGTGCAGAAGTGCAATTGCCGCCGGGGTTGCGACACTGTGACAGTCAGGCTGCATGGTGCAATCTTGTTCCCGCTGTTTTTCATTGATGCTACAGCACACACTTACCTCTGCTCAATATGACCAGCAAGCCCCCTCGATGCGGGGTGTGCAGGAAGTGGCATCGGGGGCTGGTTGACTGCATCTGTGCCGTCTGTCCTGCCGATCCCAGCCAGTCTTTGGTCTCAGCCTCCCGATCGGCAGCAGAGGAGGGGTTAACCATGTAGCCGGCCCTGATGGCATCACCAGCTTTTTTGGTGCTGCTGAGGGATAGAAGACTCAACAGGGCCCTCTGAGGGGGCCAATATGTCTCAGCCCACTCTTTTTCCGCAGGCAGGGGAGGACCTGAGTGGATTGCAGGCCACACCTTCCAGTGCCAAAAGCAATGCAGCGGAGTTTGCCATGCTTTTTAGGCAGGTGTGGAAAGTGTGGAAGGATGGCCAAGATAGCAGCCCTCTGGGATCCACACGTCCCCAGGTGGACCCCAGCGGTATGGGGTCTGTTAGGAAGTGCAAGAAGGACACCAAGACTTGTCTGGGATCGAAACGGCAACGCAAGACCCTCGCCTGGGCTCTTGGGCACTTGGAGGATAAGGAGCAGGATTTGAGAACATCTTCTCCCTTGGGTTCCAGCCTGGAAGAGGGCAAGTTTTGCCATCAGATGATGACACCACATCTCGCATGGTCCAGCTGTTCCATAAGGAGGAGATTTCAGTGCTAATCTCTGGTCACATCGGAGCTCCGTATACCTGAAGCAACCAAGCCTGTGGACCAGTCTACATCCGACCTGATCCTTTGAGGTATCAGGGCACCAATCAAGGCCTTCCTCTTTCCGCCTGAGCTGCAACAGTTGGACAAGGAGGAATAGGACACACCAGATGCCTCCTTACAGACAGCCCACAGACTGGGCAAAATTTACATTTGGTCTCAGGAGGACCTCCAATATTGGTTACGTTACCCGAAGGTGGATTCTTTGATCACGGCAATGATCAAGCGGACAACCATTCCGTTGAGGGGGGGGTAACAACTATCCGGGACCCCCAGGAGAGGAATGTGGAAAATCTCCTGAAGACCACCTTTTCGGCATCTTTCTTGGCAGTCCAGACCTCAGTATGAGGGGGATTAGTGGCCTGTGCTTTGCTGCAGTGGATTCAGCTGCTGCCAAAGGACACACTCACCTGGAATCCATCACCGCCTTCCTGGTGGATGGTTTCTATAACTTGTTATGCCTGGCCGCCTGGGGGGTAGCTGCAGCTAATGTGGCCTGTTGGTGGCTCTGGCTGTGGAATTGGTCGGTAGATGCAGCCTCAAAGGCCCGCTTGGTTGGCTTCCCCTTCAAGGGTGGACTCCTCTTTGGAAAGGACTTGAAGAAGTTGGTTAAGGACCTTGGCGAGATCAAGCCACAGCACCCACCAGAAGACAAGCTGAAGACATCCTCTCAGTGCTTGATATCTGCCAGTTCCAGTGTCCCTCACTCGATGTACACAGGGTACTGAGAATCACGGCAGTATTGCTCAGGCCAGCAGTCGTCTTCATCCTCTAGATCTGGGAATCGTGGCTAGCCCTTTTGAGGAGCTCATCGGTCGCAGGATTTGACTGGAGGACCCAAGAAATCAAGGAGATCTTCCTCCCAATCTTCCCACTGACTGGCAGGGGGCCTTTTCTGGGGTTCTATGAGTCGGGGGCAACTCTGGCTCTTCTACCTGGAATGGGCTCACATTACCTTGGATACCTTGGTACTGGAAGTCATCTGTTGAGATTACGCCCTAAAGCTTGCCTGACCCATTCGAGACCCTTTCATGATCTCTCCTTACAGATCGATGCTCAGCACCAAGAGGTTCACATCACTCTTCAATGGCTGCTGTGCCTTCAAGCGTTGGTTCCAATGCCGCCTGATAAACAAGGTCAGGGGTGTTACTCCATCTACTTTGTGGTCTCCAAGAAGGATGACCCCTTTCGACCGATTCTCAATCTTCAGGGTGTCAACCACAACTTGAGCATCCCTCGTTTTCACATGGAGATGCTATACTCGGTCATTCAGGTGGTAAGACTGAGAGAGTTCTGGTGACTCTGCACCTGACAGAAGCATATCTGCATATTCCCATCCACAAGGAGCATCAGCTCTTCCTCTGGTTCACCTTCCTAGGACAGCATTTCTAATTCTGTGCCCTTCCCTTCACTCTTGCTACCGCCCCACAGACCTTCTCCAAGATCATGGTATTGGTAGCAGCAGCGCTCCAGAGCAAGTAAATCTGCATGCATCTGTACCTGACAACTGGCTCATTTGGGCTTGTTCATTCTCCGATTCAGAGTGCTTGGTCCAACAGGTACTATAGCTCCTAGAGCAGCTCGGTTGGGTGGTCAATTACAACAAGTTGCCTTGTTCTCTCACAAAATTTGGAGTTTCTGGGGACATGCTTCAACACCTGCAAGGGAAGGGTATCTCTTTCGGAGGAATGATGGCAGAAGTTACAACAGCAGGTACTCGAGTTTCAGATGAACCCGGATCTTCGAGCTTACGACTATCTCCAGATCCTCAGGGCGATGGCAGCAACCTTGGAGGTTGTGCCATGGACCAGGATTTATTTATTTATTTAATGTCTTTTTTTATACCGCACTCTTTAGAATCAGTGCAGTTTACAGTTAACAACTTCTGTAGTGCAGGCAGGACCTACACTGTACTTAGAATGAACAAGGGTTTCTAAACGGGACTGACAGGGTAACTATGTACAGGCAAGCTGGCTGTCACAGGTGACGTGGTCAGCTCAACACTATTTACAGATTGTTTAACTATATACAGATTGACCAGTCAGAGTATGTACACATTCCACCTGCAGAGTCTGTCGTGATCTAGAGAGTGGGGCTGCAATCGTGCAGGGTGGCTGTGCTGGGGATGATGGCCTGGTTCCTGGGTGTGACTGGTTGTGAGATGTCATTTGAATCGGTATAGTGTTTAAGGAAAAGATGATGCTTCAGCGCCTTCCTAAACTGGGCGAGGTCGGTGAATGCCCAAATGGTGGGTGGAAGGGCGTTCCAGCATGTCAGTACGTATAGCGCAAAAGCTCTGTTTCTTGTTGACTGTGAACATTTTGTGATCGCCTTCAGGAGTATCAGCATATTAGCGGCAGCTGATCTCCTAGCTCTGTTGAGGGGGGTGGGCTGGATGAGGTCCGTGAGGGAGGTAGAGGAGCACTTGTTGATGGCTTTGAAGTTCATTAATAGCACTTTAAAGGCAACTCTGCAGTGTACCGGCAGCCAGTGCAGGTGCTTCAAGATTGGGGTTATGTGTTCCCTCCTGGAGGCTCCATGCAAGATTCTAGTGGCTGCATTCATTGCAAGCTGCAGTGGCTTTAGCATGTTCTTCGGGAGTCTATGTAGTATTGCGTTAGCATAATCAAAATGTGGGATTACTAGGGCTTGATAGATTGTCCTGAAGTCATCTGGCTCGAGCAGCTGTCGTAGGTGACGAAGCGTCCTTATTTTGTGGTAGACCGCTTTGACCATGTTACTGATCCGGGCTTTCATGTTGAGCTGTTGGTCTAGCGTGACCCCTAGATAGCGTACCGTGGGCTTGCTGAGGAGCTCGGCATCTCGTACTTTCAGTGAGGTGGGCGGGGTGAATGCTGGGTTCCTGGTGATAACGAGGACCTCCGTTTTGTTGAAATTTATTCTAAGCCTCTGCATATGTAGCCAATCAGTGACGGCATCGAAGCAGGCTGTTAGTGGTGAGAGATCTGGATGCTCTGTTGAGACAGGCATGTAAAGCAGGATGTTGTCGGCATAGATCAGGCAGTTGATATTGAAAGAGCGGATGAGAGCACAAATGGACTGCACGTATACATTGAACAGTAGGGCTGAAAGTGATGATCCCTGTGGCATGCCTTTCTCTTGTGGGAAAGGTTTGGAGGTAGAGGAGCCAGTTCGAACGTGCTGCCATCTGTCTGATAAATTTGACTCGAACCAGGTTAGCCCTGTACCGTGGATGCCCTTCTCCTTAAGACGCGATAAGAGTATTTCGTGGCTGACGGAGTCGAAGGCTGCAGCGATGTCCATGAAGATCAGGGCAAACCCTTGCTTGATGTTGTCCAATCCGATGGTTAATGAGCTGATTAGAGTGATCAACAGGGTCTCGATGCCATGCGGCTCCCTGAAACCATGCTGACATGGGTCGAAGGGAGCTCTTGTCTCAATGTGGTGGTGAAGTTGGCATTGGATGACCTTCTCAATAATTTTTGCCAGAATAGGGATACTTGAGATTGGCCTGTAGGAGTCTACCTTCGCTGGGTCCAGCTTGTTGTTTTTTAGGAAAGGTCTGATAGCTGTTTTCTTCAGGCTTTGGAGGAAGGTCCCAGTCAAGAATGACAGTTCTATGAGTCTGGCCAGGGACCGGCTAAGGTCAACACGCAGCGATTTTATCCAAAATGCCGGGCAAGGGTCGTTTATGGCTGTGATGATGTCTTGAATGCCTTTCTCGGTTGGGGCCGAGAAGGTGGTGAGGATGTCACAGGTGTCCAGGAGGGCACATGCATCCACTACAGAGTTTTCTTCTGAGTCACTGGTCCCCTCACTCTCTGGACTTCATGGTAAGGCTCACAGCCTTTGCTGGTGGGGCTCGCGATGAAACCTGCTTCAGGGGACCCCACTGGACCAGCAGGAATGGATGGTGGTAACGACGGATGGCAGTTTGTCTGGCTGGGGGTCCCACTGTTTGGGACGGTCTGTGCAGGGCACCTGGCCACCAATGGAAGCATGTGTGCCATTAATTGACTGGAGGCTCAGGCCATTCAGTTGGCCTTGCACTAATTCCAACCCCTGATTCATGGAAGAGCGGTACGAGTGATGTTGGACAATGCAACAGCGGTAGCCTATGTCAATCGTCATGCGGGAAATGTGCCTCCTCTTCCCCTGGGACAAGTGCTTTCTCCAAGCCCTCTCTGCTCAGCATATAGCGAGGGAGGACAACGTCCAGGCAGACTACCTCAGCCAACATGTCCTCGACACAAGCAAGTGGGAGTTAGCATCATGGGCCTTCCAACACATCGTGAATCGCTAGGGCAGCCCAGCACTGGATCTCATGGCCAAAGAACGTGAAAACCCCATCCTTTTTCACCAGAGTGGCTGGGATCCACCAGGGTGGATACCTTAGTCCAATCATTGTTGGCTGCTCGCTCCTGTATATCTTCACATCATGGCCTCTGATCCTCATGGTTCTTCGATGCATAGAGTACCACTCGCATCTCATCATCCTCGTGGCTCCCAATTGGCCATGTCGTCCCTGGTATGCAGACCTGGTTTGGCTCCAGGTGGTGCAGTCCCTTCCATCGGGGATGCAGAGGGAACTCTTGCAGCAAGGTCTCGTTCTGATGGATGACCTGGGTCTCCCCTTGTTTATGGCTTTGCTCTTGAGAGGCGATGTCTAAATCGCAGTGGATACTCCCCTGAGGTGATGTTGATGCTCTTACACACACAGCTTCAGTCTGTCTATCTCGCCAGCCTACATCTGGGTCTGGCGACATTCAGCAGTGGTGTTCTCAGCATGCAATCTCTCCCTGATGGGTGCACATTTTGGAGGTGCGGGCCTTTCTGCAGAAGGGCCTGGCTTGCAGCTCCCTACTTGTTCAAGTGGCATTCTTATTGGCCTTCCAGGGACTCATTCAGGGCAAGTCGCAGGCCTTCCACCGGGATATGGGTGTTGCATCCTCCAGTGTGACCGATGGTTCCCCTTTGGCACCTCTCAGTGGTCCTGCAGGCTCTCGTCCGCGAACCCATTGAGTCACTGCGGCGAGCTACACTCAAGGACTTGACCTTAAAAGTTATTTTTGTTGTCGCCATGACTTTGATGCAGCAGATTTCCAAAGTGCAGGCATTCTAGTCCCACAGGTGCTCCTTGTGGTCTTGGGCAAGCCACTTAACCCTCCATTGCCCATGTTCCCTGTATGTATTACTGTATATGTGTTAAATGTATCCCCCCAACCGCTTTGACCCAGTGAAATGCAGCTAAATAAAATAAATTCTCATGCAAATGCTAGAAGTCTAAAAAATAAGATGGGAGAGTTAGAATATATAGCACTAAATGAGAGGTTAGATATGATTGGAATTTCAGAGACAAAGTGGAAGGAGGACAACCAGTGAGACACTGTGATACCAGGGTACAAACTATATCATAATGATAGAACTGATCAAATTGGTGGAGGGGTTGCGCTCTATGTTAGAGAGGGCATTGAGTCACAAAGGATTAAAGTTTTGCAGGAAACAAAATTTGCTGTAGAATCTCTATGGATTGAAATTCCATGTAAAAAGGGGAAGGCGATGGCAGTGGGGGTGTACTATCGACCGCCTGGCCAGAATGAACAAACGGATGATGAAATGCTCAAAGAAATCAAGGAAGCTAACAAAAGTTACAGCACAGTAATAATAATGGGTTATTTCAATTACCCCGGTATCGACTGGGTCAGTGTCACCGCAGGACATGCTAGGGAGCTAAAGTTCCTAGATGAAATAAATGACTGCTTCTTGGAGCAGCTGGTTCATGAACCGACCAGAGGGGAAGCCATATTGGACCTAGTCCTTAGTGGAACACCAGATCTGGTGCAAGAGATAAGGGTGTTGGGCCACTTGGCAATAGTGATCATAGCATGATCGCGTTTGATTTAATTAGTGGAGGAGGGATAGTAAGGAAATCCACAGTACTACCTTTTAACTTTTGAAAGGGAGACTATGATAAAATGAGGAAAATAGTTAAGAAAAAACTAAAAGGAGCAGTTGCAAAGGTTAAAGACTTACATCAAGCTTGGGTGTTGTTGAAAAATACTATCTTCGAAGCCCAGACCAGCTGTATTCCACGCTTTAAGAGAAGTGGAAGGAAGTCCAAAAAACTGCCAGCATGGTTTAAAGGTGAGGTCAGAGAGGCTGTTCTTGCCAAAAAAGCATCTTTCAGGAAATGGGAAAAAGAACCAAATGACAAAAACAGGAAACAGCACAAGCACTGGCAAGTTAAATGCAATGCATTGATAAGGCAGGCAAAGGGAGAATTTGAGAAGAAGCTTGCTGCGGAAGCAAAAACGCGTAATGAAGACTTTTTCAAGTACATTCGTAGCAAAAACCTGTGAGAGAGTCAGTTGGTCCATTAGATGATAGAGGGGTTAAAGGGGCACTAAGAGGCGACAAGGCAATAGTGGAGAGATTGAATGAATTCTTTGCTTCAGTCTTTACTGAGGAAGATGTAGGGATGTTATCCATGATTGAAGTAGCATTTAAAGGTGCGGAAGAATTGAAGGAAATATTGATACATCTATGAAGATGTATTACAACTATTTGATAAACTGAAGAGTAGCAAATCACCTGGACCAGATGATATACATCCAAGGGTGTTGAAAGAACTGAAATATGAGATTGCAGACCTGCTATTAGTAATCTGTGAACTATCATTAAAATCATCTGTAATACCTGAAGATTGGAGGATGGCGAATGTAACACCAATTTTTAAAAAGGGTTCCAGGGGTGATCCAGGAAACTACAGACCGGTGAGCCTGACGTCAGTACCGGGAAAAATGGTAGAAAACATCATAAAGAACAAAATTGCTGAACATGTAGATAGTCATGACTTAATGGGAGACAGCCAACACGGCTTTAGACAAGGAAGATCTTGTCTTACTAATCTGTTATGTGTTTTTGAAGGTGTGAATAAACAGGTAGACAAAGGTGAGTCGGTTGATATAGTGTATTTGGACTTTCAGAAAGCCTTTGACAAGGTCCCTCATCAGAGACTTTTGGCAAAACTAAAGAGTCATGGGATAGGAGGCAGTGTACTATTGTCGATCGGGAACTAGTTAAAAGATAGAAAGCAGAGGGTAGGGCTAAATGGCCTGTTTTCCCAATGGAGAAAGGTGAATAGTGGTGTACCCCATGAGTCTGTGCTGGGTCCGCTGCTTTTTGACATATTCATAAATGACCTGGAAAAGGGAATAACGAGTGAGGTTATCAAATTTGCAGATGACATAAAACTATTTAAAGTTGTTAAAACCCAAGAGGATTGTGGAAATTTGCAAGAGGATCTTGATAAATTGGAAGACTGGGCATCAAAATGGCAGATGAAATTTAATGTGGACAAGTGCAAAGTTATGCACCTAGGGAAGAACAACCCAAACTATGGTTACACGATGCAAGGTTCCACATTAGGAATCACCACCCAGGAAAAAGATTTAGGTGTCATTGTGGATAACATGTTAAAACCCTCCGCCCAGTGTGCAGCGGCGGCCAAGAGAGCGAATAGAATGCTAGGTATCATAAGGAAAGGAATGGAAAATAAAACAAAGGTTATTATAATGCCTCTATATCGTTCCATGGTGAGACCGCACCTTGAATATTGTGTGCAATTCTTAAAAAGGATATAGCGTTATTAGAAAAGGTTCAGAGAAGAGCCACCAAAATGGTAAAGGGGATGGAAGGATATCCCTATCAAGTAAGGCTAAAAAGGTTAGGGCTCTTTAACCTGGAAAAGAGACGGCTGAGGGGAGATATGATAGAAGTCTATAAATTAATGAACGGAGTGGAACGGGTAAACGTAGATCGATTGTTTACATTATCAGAATATAGAAAGACTAGGGGACATACAATGAAGCTACAGGGTAAACTATTTAAGACTAATAAAAGAAAAAAAATTTCCCTCAACGTGTAATCAAACTCTGGAATTTGTTACCGGAGGATGTAGTAAAGGCTGTTAGTGTAGCTGGGTTTAAAAAAGGTTTGGACAAGTTCCTGGAGGAAAGGTCCATAAACCATTATTAAAAAGGGACCCAGGATAACAATGCTTGACCCAATACAAGCATTGTGGAACCTGTGTCTTTTGGGGAAACTGCTAGGTACATATGACCTAGATTGGCCACTGTTGGAAACAGAATACTGGGCTTGATGGACCCTGGTCTGACCCAGTATGGCATATCTTATGTTCTTATGCCAGGACCCCTTCCTTTCCTTCTCCGTGGAGGGTGTTTCCTTATAGTCAGTGCCTTCCTTTCTTCCTAAGGTTTTGACCTCCTTTTGTGTCAACCTGGGGATTTCTTTGCTGGTATTTTCTCTGAAGTAATGTGCCAGAAAGGATATAGATCTGCGCAAGTTAGACATACGGCGGATCCTCCTGCGCTACTTGGAGGTCACAAATTCCTTCTGAATATTGGATCATCTCTCTGTCTTATTTTCAGGACCCCGTAAGGGTCATATGCCATCCAAGGCCACCTTGGGGCGCTGGAGCAAAGATACTGTTGGTTCTATCTACTTGTTGGCAGGTAAAACGGTGCCTTCTGGATTGAAGGCGCATTCTACTTGAGCACAGGTGGCTTCCTTGGAGGAACATTCCACAGTGGTGCCCATTGATATTTGCAAGGCGGTGATGTGGTCTTCCTTGTCCACATTTGCACAGCATTATCGCTTGGACGTGCAAGCACGTGCAGCAGCTCAATTCGGCACCAGGTGCTGTCCGCTGCATTGTTGACCTGCCCGACTGCGTAGTAGCTTTGGTACTGCTCGATGGTCTAGCTGGGCGTTCTGGAAGGAGAAATTTTACTTACTGATAATTTCCTTTCCAGGAGCATTTCCTGTGACCTCTGGA